>CM076989.1:99492011-100052011 GCA_039090855.1 Macrothele yani | reverse complement strand
GACAGCCAAGTTTTTCGAATGTGCATGTCCTTGTGTGGCTCTAAAATATATCTTGATTTTTTTAATGCTGAAAAACTTCTTTCGGCAGTTGCAGTTGTTGATGGAAAGTTTAATATGAGGTCTGCTAATTTGTGCACCTCACTAAACACTATGTCCAATTTATTCAACTTTATGTAACACGTAATATTTCTTACCGATTTGTTTTTGTTTTCATCAAAGGAATAAAACACCTTCGGTTCATTTTTTTAGTCGAGCTGTATCAAAATTTGATGCACATAATTCTTTAAGTTCTGACAGTAGATATTCAGGGAAGTTTTCACAAAATTTATCAAAACAGTTCGAATCCAACAAAACCACGAATTTAAAATATAATATCACTGATTTTAATTCATTGACACTTCACACAAACTGAAACAACTCTCGCGAAACACTTATGGGCTCGGGAGAATGCGAGTGACTGAGATAGTCTAACTCTTCTTTTTTCTGAGCGAACTGTTTCTCAAAGCAATGGCCCATTCCCCTCTACCAGCTGATTCATGTTGTCATGGAAACGCTAGCAGGCGATTGTACGGAAGGAACTGCGAAGACTCCGGAAGAGCTGCTTGCGTTATGCCGTTGGTTTTCGCTCGCCAGACTGAGTCAAAGAAGCGAATCCGCACGCGTTTTTTTTTAGCAGCTAAAGTATCGACATAATTTAATACCGTTGATAATTGACTTTTATTTGTGTATATTTTATTCTGTAACTAAGAGTATATACGCCTTTTTTTATAACCATAGTTGGCGGAATCAACCGGCCCCGGTCAGTAATTTTGAACGCCATTTTTTTTTATTTAAAAATGTGTGCAAGGTTGTTATCATGTGAATTTTACATACAGTGAATGTGTGTGTGTATGAAGGGGAGGTCTGAAGCAAATTGGTGGCTTAGAAGACGGCATGCTGTCCCGATGGCGCAATGTTGTAAGCGCTGGCTTTAGATCATTCGTCTGAGATGGGTCTGGAATCAAATCTCGGTGAGGCATGGATGTTGTGTTTGTCTCGTGACACTCTCTGTATTCCTTCCCTGGAACCAGTGACCCCAAATTCGGGACGGGTGAGTGCTTATAGTCCATTGAGTTGCTTACAGTAGTCGTTAAACCACTAAAACAACAACAACAAAAATAAATGAATAAAAAAAATAAAAAAAAATGACATACATTTCTGGGAAATGACGTGGATGTATTATGACATCAGAGAACTGTGGGCGTCATTTCGGAAATGACGCCCACAGTTCTCTGATGTCATAATACATCGACGTCTACACTGTAAAAAATTGCAGGGTCAAATTACGGTAGATACGCCGGCAGCTGTGGCCAGTTAATAAACCGTAATTTTACAGTACCATACCGTAATGTTCAATAACAGTGTAACGGCCGGGAAATAAAAACGTCTAGTGACCATAATGTTCGTTAACATGTCTAATGACAAATAAATAATAATACATCTTATGTTCATTAACATGTATAATGGGAAATAAAAACATCTAATGCCGTAATTTTCACTAACGTGTCTACTGATCGGGAAATAAAAACGTGTTGCGCATAGAGGTGTTGCCAGTCGACTGATTGTACATCAAAAAACAGGTGTATAACAACCTTAAGAACGTTGCCAGATTGTCAAGGTTAAAATACAGTAGCCGCCCCGGTGGCACAGTGGTCTAAGGCGTTGGCCTCTGATCATTCGTCCGTAAGGGGTCCGGGTTCGAATCCCAGTCAGGCATGGATGTTGTGTTTGTCTTACGGCACTGGCTCTCTCCCTTCCCTGGAATCAGTGACCCTAAATTAGGGACGGGCGACTGCTTATAGCCCATTGAGTTGCTCACGGCGGTCGTTAAACCTCCAACCAAAAAAAAAAAAAAAAAAAAATACAGTAACAGTTGAACAGTTTAAACACCGTGAGCCGCCCCGGTGGCGCAGTGGTCTAAGCGATGGCCTCTGATCATTCGTCCGAACGGGGTCCGGGTTCGAATCCCGGTGAGGCATGGATGTTGTGTTTGTCTTACGGCACTGGCTCTCTCCCTTCCCTGGAACCAGTGACCCTAAATTAGGGAAGGGCGACTGCTTATAGCCCATTGAGTTGCTCACGGTGGTCGTTAAACCTCCAACCAAAAAAAAAAAAAAAAACACACCGTGAACATGTAGTTTATCTACCGAAAATTTATGGCTGACCGCCAGATGGCGTGCTTACGATCTGTAAACCGTCTTAATCCGGGTGAAACACTGACTATTCACCGCAAATCTTTTACAGTGTAGACTTTCTTAAGCCAAGGCGCACATAGGGAGGACCATAGGGCGTCGGATCAATGATCAAACGTCCAATGCCCAGACAGTAGATGCAGAATGAAGCAGCAACGCAACAACGTCGTTACTTCGTCTCTACAAATGTGGAAATTTTCACTTTTCTGAAATTTCAGGCCCGGTCAACCAATTTGATCCTCCCTCGCCCCCCAGTTACGACACTAATAGCACGCTGTAACTAAGAGTACAGGACTACCAGACGGTGGTAGCCTTAAACATAACACACTTTTCGTTTCTTCCACGCTCTCTGATAAGATCATCCTTGCACATAATCGCTCAAGTAAACTTCAGTTTCCCTCACATTATTTCAGTTATGCGTTATTTTAACATTTGTGGCTCTAAATGTTACATGGTCAATTTCAAAGAAATGCGAGGACAAACTGAAAGAGGTCCCGGTTCGAGTTCCGAATGACCACCCTAGTGGCCCAGTGGTCTAAGCGCTGGCTTGTGACCATTCGTCCGAGATGAGTCCGGGTTCGAATTCCAGTGAGGCATGAATGTTGTGTTTGTCTTACGGCACTGGCTCTCTCCCTTCCCTGGAACCAGTGGCCCTAAATTAGAGACAGGCGACTGCTTATTGCTTGCTGAGTTGCTCACGGTGGTCGTTAAATTTCCAACAAAAAATAAAAATTAAAAAAAAAAGAGTTCTGAATGAGGCAAGCGCAGATTGAGTGACAAAATCGGGACGGGCATTTTAGTCTTGCGGTCCACTATATAAAAGCTCACCTATCTACAGGGAATTATCTTGCGAATTTCTCCATAGAAAAAATTCTGATAGATCCTAGACAAAAGAAAATTGTTGAAATATGCATTGTGTAATGAACTGAGTGGTGAAATAATTTAGTAAAAATTTAACGGTAACAGAATTTTAAAAATCCGCTCATGATTAAATGTAGCATCAGGGGCGTAGCTAACAGGGGCCAAATGGAGCTCAGCCCCAACCTTCAATGCAAGCCAGACTTCCCCTGGAAAATGGACGTACATTTTCTGATCAGTGGTTTATAAAAACGACATTTGTATTTCATTATAAGCATAAGCACTTTATTTATTAGCATACTTCACTTAAAAAACAAAAAAACAAGTTAGTAAAATCATGCAATGCATTGATTATATGACACGCTTTCCAACATACCAGAAATCGTTACTTAAGTTATTACTCAAGTTATGAGGACAATGGCTGTGGAATAAAACTCGCTCCTGTACCCTGACCTTTTACTCCATTTCGATTATATTCAACAGAATCGGTTCCGTATACCTCCGGAACAACATACTAAAGTTTTGTCGGAATCGAAGCATTTTTAGTCAAGCTATGAGGATAATGGCTGTGGAATAAATCTCGCTCCTGTGCTCTGACCTTTGACCCGGGCCGCGGGTGGCCTAGTGGGTAACGTTCGTAACTGCCACGGAAAGAGCCTCAGGTTCGATCCCACGCAGGTACAAACGCTCGATCCACTAAATACCCGCCGTGAGTCGGATGTGCACGTTAAGCCGTCGGACCGCGGGTACTGGCCCCCGGTAAAAAATAAGGGCGTCTTCCTTCTCCTTTCTACTTCGCTTCCGTGTCCCTTTCCTATCGGGTGCTCTAGCCAAAATTTCCTAGTTTCATGTTTCTAAGGGTTGTTTAAGACCTGGGGTCATACACTCTCTTCCTAAAATCCTCTACATATGATCATGACCTTTAACCCCATTTCGATGATATTCAACAGAACCGGTTCAGTATACCTCCCGAACAACAAGATAAAGTTTTGTCGCAATCGAAACATTTTCACATAAGTCATGGGGCATAAGAGCGATAAAATAGATCCCGCTCCTATGTCCTGACCTTGAGCCCCATTTCGATTATATTGAACAGAATTGGTTCAGTACACGTCCGAAACAATATGCCAAAGTTTTGTCGCAATCGAAGCATTTTTAGTCAAGTTATGAGGATAATGGCTGTGGAATAAATCTCACACTTGTGCTCTGACTTTTGACCCCATTTCGATGATATTCTACTGAACCGGTTCAGTGTACCTCCGGAACAACATCTTAAAGTTTTGTCCCATTTTTACGTTAGTTATGACAAATAAGGGCGATGAAATGGATATCGCTCCTATGTCCTGACCTTTGACCCCATTTCGTCCATTTTCAATAGGGTTCGTCCCCTGGTTGTACCCTACCACATACTAAAATTTCATCGAAATCGAACCATGTTTACGCGACTTTTCGTGCTGACAGACAGACGACAGACAGACAGACAGACAGATGAACAAAGCTGGAGCATATACGCTTACTCAACCTACGATTGGAAAATGTAAAACACACACACACACACACACACACACATACACAATTGCAATGCCACAGGACTAGCGATAGATAACTCGAAAGCCCTGTGGCATCTCGATGTGAATCAGTAGGAACAGCTGTTCCAATAATTTTTTGCCACACGGGCAAAGGACCTGTTGGTGTCAAGAGTGAAATAAGAGAGAAATTCCTTCTTTTTTAGGAGAAACGAAAGATTTGGAAGAACATGATTTAACAAGAAACATGACACCGAATTTTCGGTTGTAATGAGTACGTCTTTTGGATCCTTTGCGACACGAATAAAATTTATTAAAGTGATTCAATGTCAGTGGAACCTGTTAGAAAAAAAATCAACCGGGTTTCTATAATCGATAAAACATCCAGAAATGGAAGCAGCTACTTACTTCCACCAGCGGTTCAAAAGTATGTTACGAAAATTTACAAATGGCGCATAAAAAGTTTCTCATAGCAGAATATCAGAGGCAAAGAGGTTTTCGAATCAAAGAGTTAAAAGAAGAAATATGGAAAGAAACATCATGTAACTCTACGTCTTTTAGCAGAAGAATTGTGCATAGTGGAAAAGTTAAAAATAGGCGAAAAGTATTATTCATAGCAAAAGCTATGCTAAGGAAAAATAACTTTTCAAATACATCTCCCGAAAGGAAAGGTAGCCACCTCGGTGGCCCAGTGGTCTAAGCGCTGGTTTATGACCATTCGTCTGAGATTGGTCCGGGTTCGAATCCCGGTGAGACATGGATGTTGTGTTTGTCTTACGGTACTGGTTCTCCCCCTTCCCTGGAACCAGTGGCCCTAAATTAGGGACGGGTGATATGGCCCATTGAGTTGCTCACGGTAATCGTTAAACCTTCAATCAAAATAATAATAATAAATAAATAAATAAAAATAAAGCAGAGATAGCGAGAAAAAGGTTTTGAACTTCACGAGTCCTAGCGGAAATGCTGTGCATTATTTAAAGAAGATAATACTCCCCATCTTTATTGTAGCAAATGGCACACAGTAAATAAAAAAGTTTCTGAATAACGTTTTTAGAAGCGGAGATACAGATGCAAATAGAGCTTCACCACCCAGCGACAGAACTGTGAACTAAAAGTCCTCAAATACAAGCCTAAAGTGTTCCACAAGGTAAATGGCATCTAGTGGTGAACAAATTTTTTAAATCGCACATGTAGAAGCGAAGATATTGATAAAAGTAGATCAAACATGTTCGCCTCTAGCGGCGAAATTGTGCATTATTTTGGGAAGGAAATAGAGACAAAGAGTTTTCATGGACAGTATGTAGTATCTGACCCGTAAAAAATTTTTCAGTAGAGTTTTTCGTCCCGGAGATATTGCTGTAAACGGAAACGGGAACTCACACCCTCTGGTGACACACTTCTGCGTTAAGAAAATTTTGAAATCATATGAAAAACATTTTTCACTGGGTGACTGGAAACATTCTTCAACAAAGGAAGGATATTTCAAATTGGGCTCTTAGAAGCAGAGGTATCGACAAAAATAAGATATATACATTGTTCGTAGCTAAGTCTATGGTTTTGGACAAAATAGATGTACATTGTAAGTACAAGTCTCGGTTCTGGGACTTACCTAAGAGTCCTGTGCCACACTCAAAACGGGATGTGAAAAAAAAAAAAAAAAAAAAAACAGATTCCTCTCGGAAATCCCATTTTGAGCGAAATTACCATGAAGTTGAAATTTTCCTACGCCATTAATTTTTATATTTATTTGGTCTGTGATCGCTTACTGCGAGATGGTATTGGAATCTACTCCTTGAGTAGACGCCTCTTCCAAGTCTACCAGTTATTTTGTCCTATGAACCACCATTTTGACAGATAAACCAGAACCAGTAAATCGGGTTTTTTTTTTTTTTTTTTTTTTGGTTGTTTCTAAGATGAATGTGCGGTGAGACAGATATTTCGGAATTAATCTGGGGGATAATAGCTTTGTGCTCTGTGTCAGTCCATCTATAAGGGGGATGGGGATCACGGGCCATCACAATGTGTACTGACAACTTCAAGATTACAAAAGGAGGGTATGGCCTACCAATGACCCTGGGCTCTAAGTTTAACGACCTACGTATAACTGTAGTTTGCTTTAGCTTAATTAAATAGTTCATAACCGCTGTGGTGTACTCACATATGGTGAGTACAGAGAGTTTACTATTTCATTTCAGAGCAAAAGCCCAACATAGATAGAGGATTGATTGTGTGTGTGTGTGTGAGGAAATAACTTTTTAGACAGTCATTAGTACAGAGAGAATTATTCTTTCGTTCAGAAAGATCTAGACAAAAAGAATACGAGAAAGTGGGACATTTCTTCAGTGGTCCACTAGGAAATGTCCAGATGTCCTGATGGGCGAATCGGCTCCTGGGCATGGATGGTGATTTTTATATAGCAGTCTTACGGGTCTGGGTCTCTCCCTTCCCTGGAGCAAGTGGCCCTATTTTAGGGACGGGCGACTGGCAATAGAATAACCCTTACCACTTACCAATGTTTCTTTCAGACATATGCCACCCCATTCCAGAAACTACCACCTCCCCCCAGGATATTTTATATTACCGAGCCAAATGAAAATTTTTTTTTTTTTTTTGATTGGAGGTTTAACGACCACCGTGAGCAACTCAATGGGCTACAAGCAGTCGCCCGTCCCTAATTTAGAGTAACTGGTTCCAGGGAAGGGAGAGAGCCAGTGCCATAAGACAAACACAACATCCATGCCTCACCGGAATTCGAACCCGGACCCCGTTCGGACGAATGATCAGAGGCCATCGCTTAGACCACTGCGCCACCTGGGCGGCAAATGAAATTCAGGCTATGAAGAGAAAGAAAGTTTCGTTTTTTTTCATATGCTACAAATAATTCTCCAATTATAATTTTTTTTTAATATGTTGAAGTATTATAGGTTTTTTTTGCTAAAAATTGTAATAAGACGCATACCGTTTTTCAAAATATAAATAGTAGACTAGTCATACCTCATAGTCAGAGAATCGCGTTTCAGGATCAGGAGCAGTGGTGTTGCCAGAAATTTCTTAAGGATTCATAGATTTGGTTCATTGGTGAAAGCCTCATATATGTATATACACTATCTACCAACAAGTAATTGGACACCTGTGATAGCAAAGGAAAACGAAGTTTATTCACCTTCAATAGTTGGTGGAGCCTCCACGAGCGGCGATTACAGCTGCGACCCTCCGGGGCATACTCTCAACCAGGCGTTGTACGACGGCTAGCGGTATTTTCTTCCACTCAGCTTGGAGAAGACAGGTCAGTTCCTTCACTGATTTCGAGCGTTGGGGTATCCCTTAAGTCGACGCTCCAACTCGAGGGTTAAGGTCCGGGCTCTGCACAGGCCAGTCCATTCGATTAACCCCATTGCCACAATACCAAGCCATGGTGGACCTCGCAACATGGCAGGTAGCATTGTCATCCTGAAAGTAACATGGGTCCACCCCGTGAAACTACCACAACGTAGGAAGCGCATGGTCATTCAAAATGGTGCAGAAGGTCTCGGCGTTGAGTCTACCAGGAATTGCGACCAAGGGTCCCGTGCCATACCAGGAAAAACACCCCCCATACCATAATTCCACCGCCGACGAACTTCACAGTTCGCACAATACATTCCGGCAGGAGGCGTTCTCCAGGCAGACGCCAAACCCAGACCTTGCCATCCAAACGGTAGAGGGTGAATCTTGATTCGTCGCTCCAGAGAACCTGTTTCCACTGTTCAACGGTCTACTGTCAACGTTCTTTGCACCACGTTAGCCGAGCAGCGCTATTGGACTTGGTGATCAAAGGCTTGTGGGCGGCAGCACGTCCATGATAACCGAGCAGATGGGCTTCCTAACGGATGGTATTCATCGAAAGAACACTCCCGGATGCCTGTTGAAACTCCTCGCGTTTGTGGCCCATCGATTTGGTACGGTACTTCCGAATGTCTCTGGCCAGCACCCGTCGGTCTCTAAATCCCAGTTTTGTGGGTCTGCCGGGTCAGAGCACATTCCGACAGTCACCTCTCATCTTTCACTTGCCAAACGTAGGCCACTGTCGATTTGGGGTACTTCAGCTAGCTGGATATGTCATGTATGGATCGGCCATTTCTGTGATACCCGACGATTACACCTTTCTCGAAATCAGAGACCTCCGAACTGCGTGGCATCTTGCATGCGACTGGTTGCGTTGTTGTTTCCCACACGATATTTAACGGCGGCGGCCGTGACGTGTATGAGGTCCGCAGATATCGTCGATTTTGCAGGGATGTCAAATTACTTGTTGGTAGATAGTGCATATCGCTTTAAATTCGGACTCAATCCACCCTCAAGGGGGAGGTCAAAACTCGATGACACCCCCCCTACTCTTCTGATTAGGAATGTGTTGAACGCATTTTAATAGATAAGAATTTCAAGCCTGCCGAAACCAACACCACACCCTGAAAAATCCACGCCTCCTCCCCCCATGGTTAACTAGAGAAAGTTCGTTCTTGAAATGTTTCAAAAAGTAATTACTACATTCACGGACAATAAAATCCGCTCATCAAGAAGGAAGCATCGAATTGAACAGAAATTTTATGCATGTAATGATACAGATGAAGGATACACATGATGGCAAAAACAGAGCTGCACAACAATTACAGAGGGATCAGTGGCACGCAGTCCGGTCATCTTCACTAGCGCGTCGCACCGCCTCGTGCGGCGATACATGCTTCAATACGGTCCGGCATGGAGGCGAACAGACGCCTGATATTTTCCTGCAGCAGACTGGCCCACAAGTGTTGGACGGTGTGCTCCGATTACCGAATAGTGCGGCACGGCGGCAGCTGGCGTTTCAACTGGTCCCCCACATGCTCAATAGGGGACATGTCCGGGGAGCGGACAGGCCTTGGAAGTGTCTGGACATGACGTAGGCAGTCCGTGGTAACCCGAGCCGTGTGCGGGCGGGCATTATCCTGCTGGTATAGCACACCTGGAATCCCGGCCAGGAATGGGAGCACATGGGGCCGAAGGATCTCATCCACACACCGCTGGCACAACAATGACATCCGTACCACTACTAGAGCTGATCGGCTATCGTAGGCTATGGCTCCCCGAACCACAATGCCTGCAGTGGGGGAAGTGTGGCGCTCGATTGCGATGCTGGGATTGTGCCGTTGACCCGGGGACCTACACACTCAGACACGATGATCACATGTCCCCCAAACGAAGCGGCACTCATCGCTAAACACCACGTATCACCAGTCTGTGGCGTTCCACGTCGCTCTGGCTTGGCACCACTGCAAACGGAGCCGGCGATGTTCTTGTGTTGCCGTCAGCACACGCAAGCGGCGCTGGGATCGCAGATTCGCTTTCGCGAGGCATCGGGAAATGGTTCGTGGGCACACAGGAGCCGTTACATGTCCCTGTATAGTGGACCTGGTCCCTGTTCGATCCGTTCGTACCTGGCGCACGATCCGTCGTTCCCCTCTACTGGTGGTCCTCCTGATCCACCCGGAGCCGCTCCGCCGTGTGGCAGTGCCGTCACGTGTCCACTGCTGCCAACACAGTCGGACGGTATGGTCAGAATGATCCATGTGGCAGGCTATACGGTGCGCCGACCACCTTGCGGTTTTCAGCACGATTATCAGGCCTCTCTCAAAGTCCGTAAGTTGCGTAAATCGACGTATCTGCCGTCTACCCGGAATTCTTGTCACTCTGTACTCTTGCTTGCGTCGGCTGGTGTTTTTCGCTTTCATGGGGCATCCACTACACACCGGTTTTACAAGGCTGTCGGTTCGTGCTTGCAGCGCCACCATAAGGTGTGCGGTCATGCACACTCGCACCAAACGTGAATTATTTGCATACCTGCATGCACTCTAGCTATTTGCATAGTTTCGTGGTTGCAGCATGTTTTTTTCTCGGTGCGCAAATTTCATGGCCATTGAGTGTACATATATGGTAATTACTTCTTAGCAATTTAAATAGCAAAATCGAATCGTAATTACTGCACATAGTAAGAATTATATACATATACATACACTGACGGAAAAAAAATCCCAACACCAAGAAGGGTTTGTGTTAGATCTGTAAGATGACATCTATGCAAATTTCGCGCTCGGCGCATACGTGTGGCACTAGTAGCGCAGCTCGGAACATGCAAATCAGGTTTGCTGTAAATACGCGCTGTAACGTTCGTGAGCGTTAGTTATCGTTGAGATTCGACATAGGGTGTTGATGTTAGTAAAGAATGCCTTTAAGAAGACGAAGAAGCCATTATCAACAGCTCACGGAGTTTGAACGAGGTCGTGTAATAGGGCTACGAGAAGGTGGATTTTCTTTCCGCAATATTGCAGAACGACTTGGCAGGAATGTAGTCACTGTGCATGATTGTTGGCAGCGGTGGTCAAGGGAAGGTACTGCCTCAAGAAGACCGGGTTCCGGCCGGCCACGTGGCACTAATGAGAGGGAAGACCGCCGTGTACGGCGTATGGCCGTGGCGCATCGTACTGCGTCAGCGGCAGCAATTCAAGCTGCAGTTGCCACCACAGTGACACAACGAACTGTTACAAATCGGTTACTTAAAGGACAGCTCCGAGCCAGACGCCCTGTAGCGTGCATTCCACTTACTCCAAACCACTGCCGTTTGCGACGTCAGTGGATTATTTGCATACCTGCATGCACACAGTGTCAAGCTAGAGCTCATTGGAGGACGGAGTGGAGATCTGTTGTGTTTTCTGATGAAAGCCGGTTCTGCCTGGCTGCCAGTGATGGCCGTGTGTTGGTTAGAAGGAGACCAGGTGAGCGCCTGCAACCAACCTGTCTGCGGCCGAGACACACTGGACCTATACCTGGAGTTATGGTCTGGGGAACAATTTCCTATGACAGCAGGAGCACTCTCGTGGTTATCCCACGCACCCTGACGGCACAGTTGTACGTCGGTCTAGTGATTCAACCTGTTGTGCTGCCATTCATGAACAGCATACCAGGAGGTGTTTTCCAACAGGATAACGCTCGCCCTCATACCGTTGTTGTAACCCAACATGCTCTACAGAGTGTCGACATGTTGCCGTGGCCTGCTAGATCACCAGATCTTTCACCAATCGAGAACGTATGGGGCATCATTGGACGACAACTCCAGCGTCACCCCCAACCAGCATTAACCGTCCCTGTATTGACCGACCAAGTGCAACAGGCATGGAACTCCATCCCACAAACTGACATCCAGCACCAGCACGACACAATGCATGAACGTTTGCGTGCTTGCATTCAACATTCTGGCGGTTACACCGGTTATTAATGTACCAGCATTTCACATTTAAAATGGCTCTTCTCGCGCTTACAATATGCTGTGATCTTGAAACCTTAATCGATTAAATATGTTACCTATACAAATGTATTGCCGCCATTTCATTCCTCTACAAATATTTTATCGTGGTGTTGTGATTTTTTTTTCCGTCAGTGTATATACACGGGCGAGTCATATTATTGTGACCACCAACTAATATCCAAAGTAACCGCCGTGTACAGCGCGGACTGCAGCTAGACGGGTTAGGAGTGATTCAGGAAGGTCTGGAAGGTGTTCACAGGTATGTGGAGCCATGATGACTACAGTGTATCTGACAGCTGCTGGAGGGCGCGTGGTGGAGGATCCATAGAGTGAACAACATGATCGAGGTGGCCCCACAGATGCTCCATTGGGTTTAAGTCAGGGGGATTAGAGGCCCAGGGAAGTACTTTGAAGTCTTCATCGTGCGCTTCCAACCACTCTTGGACATTTCTAGCTGTGTGCCCATTGTCGTTCTCGAAGATCTCATCCGCCCCAGAAAAGACAATCAGCATTAGGATTGATTCATAACTAATTCGGTCCAGTGTGCCTTCCACAGGTATGAGTGGACTCAGATAATGCAACGAAAACATTTTCAAGACCATATCGCTGCCCTCACCAACTTGCGTTCTTCCAGCAATAGTTAAAGAGTGTTTGTTCTCCGATGTTTTTCGCCTTATACGCTAACGTCCATCAGTTCGATGAAGCAGAAAACGTGACTCATCGGAGAAGGCAATCCTTTGCCAATCAGCGGAGGTCCAATTCCGATACTGGCGTGCAGATGTAAGACTTTTCTGCCCATGCACTTTCGTTAGAATAGGTGCAGTGACCATCCGTCTGCACCGGAGCCCCGTACGCAGCATGGTTCGCTGTACTGTCGTTTTAGACACACTTTCGGTAGCCCCCTGGTTCATTCGGCCAGTGAGTTGCTCCGTAGCGTGTAGATCAGCCCTCACGCACCTTCGAAGCCGACGTTCACCTCTCACATCAATGGCACGTGGTGTTCCGCAGTTTTCACCTCGCTTATTCGCAATGATGCCATTTCTCCATTCGTGATACACTTTAACCACAGCAGCACACGAACAGTTCACAAACTGCGCTGTTTCAGAAATACTGCCACCTTTGGCCCGAAAGCCGATAATCATCCCTTTTTGCAAATCTGATAAATCCCTCCTTTTATCCATGACAGCAACGAGTGATATGTTTTGAGAATGCGTACAGCACACCTTATATACCCTCTAAGCCAGCTCACGACACGTGCCTTCTTTCTTTGGCTACGCGCTGTTGCTGTCAAGAGCAGGAGGTGGTCACAATAATGTGACTCGACTATATATATATATATATATATATATATATATATATATATATATATATATATATATATATACATCTCTTCTACTATCGTGGGACAGATACTGGCAGAACTAGTGGTGTTGGATTTATAATAAACAAGAAACTGAAGGATAAAGTTGTAGAAGTTGAAAGTTCCTCTGACAGAGCTGCACGACTCGTTATCCAACTCTCGAGAAGATACCAGGCTCAGATTATTCAAACTTATGCACCCACCACAAGCCATGCTGAAGAAGAAATTGAAGAATTTTATGAGGAAATTCGTCATCTAAATAATAAAGGTAAGCAGCACTTGAAGATAATTATGGGAGATTTCAATGCAAAAATAGGGCAACGGCAACAGAATGAAACTTCAGTAGGTAAATTCGGTCACGGCAACAGAAACCAGCGTGGAAATACTCTCGTAGAGTTTGCAGAGGCAGAAGGGTTTTTCATCTTGAACTCCTTTTTCAAGAAAAAGCCACACAGGAAATGGACATGGAGACATCCAAATGGGACGACAAGTGAAATTGATTTTATTATGTGTAACAAAAAATTCGTCATAGAAGACTGCAGTGTGCTAAACAAGTTCAACACAGGCAGTGATCATAGATTGGTGAGATGTAAGATGCACCTCAACACTAAACTCGAACGTAGCAAGCTCATAAGACAAACAAAATGTATTGACATAACCAACCTTAAAAAACACCATAATACCTTCCAATTGGAACTGAAGAACAGGTTCTCTGCTTTAGAAGGCCTAACATCGGAAGAAGTGGATATTTCTGAAGTTAACAGAAAAGTAACCAAAGCTCTTATGGAAACACCAACAAAATTAGCTGGGTCTAAGAACAAATTGCATGTGAACAAATTATCAGGAAAAACCAAAATGTTGATGCAAAGAAGAAGAGTGATGAGGACAACTAAAGATGTGACTTCCAAAGTGGAATATATAGAGCTATGCAAGACAGTACGAAAAAGTATCACTGAAGACGTAAGGAAATTCAACTGTGAACTAGTAAGGAAAGCAATTGAAAACAACCAAAGCCTAAAGATAGCAAAGGGACATCTCAGTAAGGGAAAAAAACAGATTATGGAACTGAGAAAAGAAGATGGTTCTGTAACAAGAAATAGAGGCGAAATTTTGACAAGAGTGAAAGATTTTTACTCCAAATTATATGAAAGGGATGATACATGTACTCCTGACATCATGAAAGGTACCAGTACCAGAGTTCTTCCAGTCCTTCCAGCAGAAGTTGCACTTGCAATCAAGAACATGAAGCGGGGAAAAGCTCCAGGAGAAGATGGAATTACTGTAGACATCATACAAGAAGCAAGTGGAGAAATCGAAACAGTACTCGCCCAAATTTTCACTCGATGCCTTAATGAAGGGAAAATTCCTGAGGATTGGAACAACGCTACAATGATCTTGCTACATAAAAAAGGTGACATTGAGGATCTCGGGAACTACAGACCTATCAGCCTCCTATCAGTGGTTTATAAAATCTTCACTAAAGTTCTTTCACACCGCTTGAAGGTGACACTGGACATGGCTCAACCGAGAGAACAAGCTGGATTCAGAAGTGGCTACAGCACAATAGATCATATCCACGTAGTGAGAGAACTAATTGAAAGAGCGAGGGAATATGAACTTCCATTGTGCATGGCTTTTATCGATTATGAAAAAGCCTTTGATTCGGTGAAACCATCAGCAGTTGCAATGGCTCTGAAATCCTGCGGTATTGAAGATGCATACATTAATATTATTAATAACATCTATGAAAATGCAAGTGCAAAGATTCGGCTGTTTGAAAATACAACACACATAAAAATTGGAAAAGGAGTGAGACAAGGTGACACCATATCTCCGAAGCTCTTTAATGCCACATTAGAAAATGTCTTTCAATCACTGAACTGGGAAAACAAAGGGATAAAGATTAATGGAGATTATCTAACCCACCTTCGTTTTGCTGATGACATAGTCATTTTTGCTACTACCCCATCAGAGCTACAGAGTATGATCCAGGAACTTGCTGACAAGAGTAAAGAAGTGGGATTAAAAATGAACTTTCAGAAGACAAAAGTGATGTACAATGCTTTTACAAGAAATGAAGATTTATCGATTGATGGAGAAAAGCTGGAGATAACAGACACATACGTTTATCTTGGACAGCAGATATCAAGTGAGGGTCACATTGATGAAGAAATTAATCGGCGTACAAAACTTGCCTGGAGAGCTTTTGGAAGAAACAGCATAATTTTCAAGAGCAATATGCCATCATGTCTTAAAAGAAAAGTGTTTGATCAATGCATCCTTCCAGTGCTTACGTATGGTGCAGAGACATGGACCTTAGCTAAAAGAGACATACAAAGGCTGCAGACAACTCAAAGCAGCATGGGGAGGTGCATGCTTGGTGTAACCAGGAGAGATAAGAAGAGGAACACATGGATCCGAAAAATGACAAGAGTGGAAGACATCATGATCAGAGTTAAATCCCTGAAATGGCAATGGGCTGGACATACTGCCAGAAGGACAGACCATCGATGGACAGCCGAAATTTTAGATTGGATTCCAAGGGACAGAAAAAGACCCAGAAGAAGACCACATGGAAGATGGGTGGATGAAATTCGAAAGTATGCAGGAGTGACATGGAGGAGACTGGCACAAGACAGACCGTTGTGGAAGAAACTTGGGAAGACCTTCGTCCAGCAGTGGATTGATAATGGTTGACAATGATGATGATGATATACAGATATCACCTTAATACTGAAAGACGGAAAAACTGATTCGGAGTGACATCTGTATTTGTTTTGTTTTTTTTTATTTTGTGCAGCCTTTGGCGCCTGAGAATATCAAGAGCTGTTTTTTTTCATTTGCGTTATACCTTTATTGTGCCATATATACAAAGGAAAACATGTCCCCTCTAAGTTTTCATTTGGCCCCCCTGTCAAAAAGTCCTGAAGGAAACACTGGCTCTTATAGTGGCTCATGGTTGTCGTTAAACCCCGAAACCAAAAACAAACAAAAAATATGACATAACAACAAAAAAACAACGAACGAAAAAAAGGCTTCCGATTTTCTGAAAGCCTTGAAATCTGAGTTAGAATTCTTGGAGGGAAATAGAAAGCTGAAAACAGGCTGTTGGGGTCAAGCCCCTTTGTTGAAGTTATTTGGGACACGACCCGTGGGCCTCCTGACTTTGTGGATTATAAGGGTAGTAAAGAACGAAAGTGAAATACATGTAGAAGAGATAATAATGAAAGGAAAAAAAAATTTATCACGAGATGTAGAAAGAATTAGGGCAGAAGAGGCCATTTACGGAGTTCATGGGCATTTTCTGCTTTCCGCTTCGCCTCCAGGTGTCGTTCCAAGAAATTCACAAATGATTCAGTAATAAGAGCCAGCATGGGGTGTTTAGCTAACGTGGACCTCAAAGACATTTGAAATGCCTCATGAAAGAAATTTAAAAGATTCTTTTTGTTGTTGTTGTTGTTGTTGTTCGTTCACGGCAATTATGCTTTTACAGAATACTCAAAACTTTCAAAAATCGTAGCAAGAGAAAGAAATCAAAAATCTGAAATACATAAAAAAAAAAAAAAAAAAAACTTCAAATGAAATATGTCTGGCTACTTTATTACAGGTATTTATATACCCCCCCCCCACACACACACACACACACACAACCCCCCCCCCCCCACCGCTCAAATTTTTTCAATAACCCCATAAAAAGTAATTAATACAGACATTCAACGTGGACCAGGAAATTCAAACAAAGGTCTTCGCTCTTTCCACGTTCATAAGTGAGTCACAGAAAAAATTCTTATTGGCCGCCACCGGGAGTCGAACCATTTAAAGGCGTGTAATACACACAATCAACATCATCATTGTCAACCATTATCATTCCACTGCTCGATGAAGGTCTCCCTAAGTTTTTTCCACAAAGGTCTCTCTTGTGCTAATTTCCCCCATGTCACTCCCGCATGCTTTCGAATTTCATCAACCCATCTCCCACGTGGTCTTCTTCTGGGTCTTTTCCTGTCCCTTGGAATCCAGTCTAAAATTTCGGTTGTTCGTCTGTGAGACGTCCTTCTGGCAACATGTCCAGCCCATTGCCATTTCAGGTATTTTACTCTGATCATGATGTCTTCCACTCTTGTCATTTTCCTGATCCACGAGTTTTTCTTCTTATCTCTCTTGGTTACACAAAGCATGCGCCTCTCTGTGCTTCTTTCAGTTGTCTGCAGGTTTTGTATGTCATTTTTAGTTAAGATCCACGTCTCTGCTCCATACGGAAGCATTGATGCATTGATTAAATACCTTTCTCTTAAGACATAATGGCATATTGCTCTTAAAAATTGTACTGCTTCTTCCAAAAGCTCTCCATCCAAGTTTTATACGCCGATTAATTTCTTCATCAGTGTGACCTTCGCTTGATATCTGATGTCCGAGGTAAAACATAATATAATAAAATATATCATATACTTTATTATCATATATCACAGTTGTCAATAGCAGTTACCGTTTTCATGAGTCCCTCAAATCTACCTTGAAGTATTTCTTACCATAATGCAAAAATCTTTTTTTTTTTTTTTTTATTTGAACGCTAGGTATAGCAGTTTAACGTTTCTTTTTTTGTTTTTTTCTTGTTTAAAGAATCTTTGCTTCTTATTTAGTTTTTCTTGTTTAAAAACGTTTCTTATTAAGTTTTTTTTTATTTAAAGCATATGTTTCAAGTCAGTTACTGGAACCTGAAAACATATGCACGTCTGCCTTCAGTTGAGTCTGCTACCTATTTTTCAGATATATTTCTGAGTCGTTTCAGCATGCAAAACATTTGTGAAAATATCAATATCTACTGTTTCAGCAACTCGTGTTAATATTTAGTTGCTTTTGCCTTGTTTAGGAAAGTATTTGGACGTGAAAGATGAAAGAAAAAAAAAAACAGGACGAGAACAAAATAACCGCGTGTAGTTTGGAGGGGGGATTCCTAGTTTTAACCATTTTTAACAATAAAAATAAGTAATCTAGATTCTTTAAAATTTTCTCATTTTTAATACCAGACGTAAAAAGTTTAAATACTTCACTATAAAAAAGAAATTTCAGCCTTCGAAAAATTTGCTTTGCTTTTATCCAACACCTCCCCCAAAATTTTCCAAATACCCCCGAAACTCTTTCAGCACTCCTTCAATTTGAAATTCCTGTTTAAACCATTGCTTTATTAGCAGCCTCACTGCTCACATCGTACTTATGGAGCGCTTATAAGTGGTGTAAACAAGCTAATAAATAAAAAATGTATTTATTTATTTATTTACGTAAATATTTATTTATTTACTTGTGCATATGCTTTTTCCTGAGATCAAAGATTAACGAGAAGTATCAAGATCATTTGTTAAATCAAAGTTACGTATGCTATTAGACCTTGTTTCCTTTTGACGTAGCAACCGCCACCATCTAGGAGCGAACTTGACACCCAATTCCTGCTTTAAAAAGGTAATCAGAACGAAGTAAGAAAGTAATTATTACGAAGTACAAACATCCATCATTTGTTTGACACAAGATCTTTTGTAATTTATACTCATTATCCTTTTTCTTTTAGGCATTCCTGGATTTCGGCTACCCCGGTGCCTGAGTGGTAAGTGGTGTGGGCTTCTAACTTTCGTGCTGGGCACAGAGCCCAGCTTTGAGGCATGAGTGGATCTCCTGCTCCACGGCGCTAACCTTCCACGGAAGCAGTGGACCACAGTCAGTGTTGGGAGACTGCTTGTGCCTTTAGATGTTCATAGTGGTCGTTAAATACGGCAACAAAATATACAAATGGAAAAAATTATACGGCCCCTCTGTGATCTTCCCGGCCTCCCTCTTCGGCTGAATAAATTCACTTAGCTACCACCTCAATCCTTCAACATGACCAAACCATCTCTGAATATTAATCTCCATCCTACTAACAACGTTTAGTTACACATTACGCCGTGAAAACATTTCTGAAATCGTGAATTAACGAACGATATTTTTTATTCAACCTTTTCTGTGAAATGACGGGAAAAAACCTGAATTTCACAGATTTTCCGTACACCAGGAAAATTCTGAAGTTTCATAAACCTTTCTGTAGTTGACGGTAAATTGTTGTTTTTAAGAAATGTCAACGGAAAATTCTGAATTTTCATAAACCTTTCCGCAATTCTTTTCGCATATTAACCGAAAAACTCTGTTCTCACTTTTTTCTTATGCATATGGCTGAAAATTTCCGATGAAAATTTCGACTAATCTAGATCTCCGTATATTACCTGAGTTAATTTTATCTGGTGCCCTGATTTTTATTATTAGTGATCATCTCCCAATTTTTGTAATTTATACATATATAACTGAAGAGACACCTCATCTTCTATCAGATCCGGCTATTTAGCACTATAAAACATGTTTACAAGTTTGGTTCAAAATACTAATTGGGATGTAGTTTTACAAATTACTAACCCAGACTTGTTATATAACTTATTTGTAATAATTTTTCAGAAATTATATAATCATTCTAAAATCAACCAAAATAAAAAAAGAGCGAAAAAAAAAATAAAAAAAAAAAATAAACCAAATAAAAAAGAATATAACTTAATTAAAATCAACCATGGCTGTCTATACACTGTATTAACCAAATTAATAAAAAAAAAATTCTTACTAAATTTCTAAAATCGATGTCTCAGGCAGATTATCAAATATTTAAACAGTTTAGAAATTGACTAAACTGAAGAGGAATTTTTACTTTAATTTTTTTTCTCAAAATAATCTCAAACTTACTTGAAAGCACCTTAACTTACTCATGGGTCCTACTAATTCCCTCTCACTTAATCTCTAACAATATTCAAATTACTAATACAAATGACATCGCTAATCGCATTAATGATCATTTCATATCAGCTCCTCGAACGATCCTACAGCAACTGCCTCGGTTAAATAATCAATCTTCATTTCATTACACAGGTTCACACAGATTTAACTCAATACATGTTTTGTAAATTACGAGAACGGAATTAATTTATCAATTACAACATATTAACTTAAATACAGGACCTGATCAAGTTGATATTAAACCTAAAGTACTAAAATCAGTGACCTTCTGGATTGCTACTCCTTCACTACATTAAACCTAAAGTACTAAAATCAGTGACCTTCTGGAACCTTCCGGAAAGTGAAAAAAGAACACCAAGAAGGAATTGGCGGACGATCATGAAATTTACATATGTTAATGGGGTCGAGTTTACGTAGGTGTGATGTTAATTTCGGGACCAACCGGTGAGCGCTTACGCCACAGCACGGCAAAATATGCAAATTATCGTTGGTGGTATTTAAGGAGTACGGCGAAGTGAATGTAATCAGTCGTCGGCGTACGGACACGTGCGAAGACCCTGAAGAAGCTGCAATGCCTGGAAATGGAAGACGTGTACGATTTCAGCAGTTATCGGATTTTGAGCGAGGTGGTCTAGTCGGACTCCGCGAGGCCGGGTGGTCGTATCGTCGTATTGCGGAGCGAATTGGACGGGAAGTATCGTTGGTGGTACGATGGTGGCGTAGATGGTCCGAGGAACATTCCCACACGAGAAGACGTGGAACCGGGAGTCACAGACGGACTGATGTGCTGACCGATCGACGCATAAGAAGTGCGGCGTTGTCAAGCAGAACATCCACTGCCACGCAAATCCGAACTGCCGTTGCACCTGAGGTGACTGTGCGAACAATCCACAACCGTCTACTGGATGCAGGACTACGTGCACGTGTGCCTCTGGCATGTGTACCTCTGACTCCAGCCCACCGTCAGGAACGGCTGCAGTGGTGTCGCCAACGTCTACACTGGAGAACGCAATGGCTATCTGTCGTGTTCAGCGATGAAAGCAGATTCTGCTTGGGAGCCTCCGATGGCCGTATGCGTGTTTGCAGACGCAAATGGGAGCGTCTCCACCCTTCTTGCATCCGCCAGCGACACACAGGGCCTACACCTGGTCTTTTGGTGTGGGAAGCGATAAGCTATCACTCCCGTACACAACTAGTGTTTGTACCGGGTACGTTAAACAGCACCTCCTACATCAACAACATCATTCAGCCCGTTGTTGTGCCATTTGTAAGGTCGATCCATCGTGGTGTTTTCCAGCAAGATAACGCACGCCCACACACGGCACGTGCAACGCAACATGCACTTCAGGGTGTGAGACAACTTCCATGGCCTGCACGTTCACCGGATTTGTCCCCCATTGAGCACGTGTGGGATTTTATGGGACAACGACTTATCCGGTCTCCACGACCAGCCTGACTATCCCCGATTTACGCGTCCAGGTTGAAGATGCTTGGAACTCAATACCCCAAACTTACATCCACATCTGTACGACAGATTCCATGCCAGAATTGCACAGTGTGACGCAGTTCATGGCGGTTCAACCTCGTACTAACCATGTTACATGGAAATGTTCTTTTTCAGTTTACCAGCAAATACTGCTGTATTTGCCATAATGTTTTGATCACGTTATCCTCTGTATTCCGTTATTATGCTGTATAAATTTCGTTGGTATCAGACGTCTCCTTCTTGGTGTTCTTTTTTCACTTTCCGCCAGTGTATATTTAATGCTATTCTAACCACTGGTGTTTTCCCAGAATCGCTAAAAATTGCCAAAATTACTCCGATTTTTAGGGCTGGATCTGTAGCAGATGTTAATAATTATCGCCCAATCGCTAAATTATCCATATTTGCTAAAAATTATGAGAAATTGATTTTTACTAGATTACTTCCTTTCTTAAAAACATTTAATATTTTAAAAGATGATCAATTCGGATTTTTACCAAACTATTCAACTGAAATTGCTTTGTTGCATCTGAAAACCAAAATTCAAACAAATCTAACTCATAATGAAATTACATTAGGTCTCTTTATAGACATCAAAAGCTTTTGACACCTTAAATCATGAATATTTATTAAAAGAAATAATATGCTATTCGTATCAGAGGTACTATTTATGATCTTTATAAAAATGATCTTAGAGGTCGCCAGCAACATACAAGCATACAGAAATTGATCATGTCCAATCTGACTTAAAACCCGTTAGCACAGGAGTCCCACAAGGCTCGATACTCGCTGCTTTGCTTTTCAATACTTATACACTCACGGACAATGAAATTTGCTCACCTAGAAGAAAACATGATACAACCGCGAGACTTTGCAAATAGACCCGTGTTTGGTGCGATTGCGCATGACCACACACCTTGTGGTGGCGCTGCAAGCACGAACTGGCAGCCTTATAAACTGGCATGTAGTCGATGCCCCATGAAAGCCAAAAGCACCGGCCGACGCAAGCAAGAGTACAGAGTGACAAGAATTCCGGGTAGATGCCAGAGACTTCGATTTACGCAACTTACGGACTTTGAGAAACGCCTGATGATCGGGCTGAAAACCGCAGGGTTGTCGGCGCGCCGTTTAGCCAGCCACGTGGATCGTTCTGACCATACCGTCCGACTGTGTTGAGAGCAGTGGACACGTGACGGCACTGCCACACGGCGGAGCGGCTCCGGACGAACCAGGAGGATCACCGGTAGAGAGGATCGACGGGTCGTGCGCCAGGCACGAACGGATCCCACGGGGACCCGGTCCACTATACAGGCAGACGTAGCGGCTCCTGTGTGCACACGAACCATTTCCCGACTCCTCGCGGAAGCAAATCTGCGATCCCAGAGCCCCTTACGTGTGCTACCATTAACACCGGAACATCTCAGGGTCCGTTTGCAGTGGTTCCAGGTCAGAGCAACGGGAAACGCCACAGACTGGCGACGTGTGGCATTTAGCGATGAGTACCGCTTCGTTTTGGGGACAGATGATCATCATGTCCGGATATAGAGGTCAACGGCACAATCCCAACCTGGCTATCGAGCGCCACACATCCTCCACTGCAGGCATTATGGTCTGGGGGCCATTGCCTACGGTAGCCGATCAGCTCTAGCAGTGGACGTGGAACATTGACGGGCCAGCGGTTTTTGTATGAAATCCTACGGCCCCATGGGCTCCCATTCCCGGCTGGGATTCCAGGTGCGCTATACCAGCAGGATAATGAGGGCCCGCACACGGCTCGGGTTACCCAGGACTGGCTACGTCATGTCCAGACACTTCCATGGCCTTCCCGCTCCCCGGACATGTCCCCTATCGAGCATGTGTGGGACCAGTTGAAACGCTAGCTGCCGCCATGCCGCACAATCTGGGGTTTGGAGCACACCGTCCAACACGTGTGGACCAGTGTGCAGCAGGACAACATCAGGCGTCTGTTCGCCTCCATGCCGGACCGTATTGCAGCACGTATCGCCGCACTAGGCGGTGCGACGCGCTAGTGAAGATGACCGGACGGCGTGCCACATATCTCTTAATTGTCCTGTAGCTGTGTTTTTGCCATAATGTATATCCTTCATCTGTATCATTACGCCCATAGAATTTCAGTTCAATTCGATGTTACCTTCTTGATGCGCAAATTTCATTGTCCGTGAGTGTATTAATATTTTTACTTCTTTATATAATTCTGACTTTATTCTTTATGCTGACGATGCAACATTATTAATACATGGAAACAATATTGATGTTCCTATATCGCAATTAAAAGGCCTTTTCATGTTAATGACCAACTGGTTGACTATGAATTACCTTGCTATTAATTTTAGTGAAACTAAAATTATTATGTTTTCTAACAAATTATTTTTTTCACGCCCATACCAACAAATATCCCTTAATGGGATACCTATCGAAGTTGTTCAGAGTCATAATTATCTAGGGATTTTAATTCAAAATGACCTAAAATCGAATATAGTCATATAAATTACCTTTCCAATAAGATCGGGAGAAGAGGGTTAAGTCAGGCCAATTGGGCTGAACTACCTTTCCAATAAGATTTTGGGAGAAGATGAAGATGGATAAGTCAGGCCAATTTGTTCTTTTCCCTCCTCATTCCATGTTGTTATCACATTATATCACCCTGTTCCCTGAAGAGCAATTGAAATAGAGATACCTGTCTAGTAACATGTAGCAGCACCTTTCATCCTGATGACGGCGGCGATTCGTCTCGGCATGGACTCGACAAGACACCGGAAGCGGTGGGAGGCCATACGGATCCACGACCCCTGAACAAGCTCCCACAGTTCACGAAGATTTGATGGAGGTGGATCAGAGCCTCGAAAATCTCTCTCGATGGCATCCCAGATGCGCTCGATATGATTGAGGTCAGGTGACCTAGTTGGCCAAGGAAGCAAGGTCACGTTGGTGGAGTGTTCATCCAACCATTCGGATACAATTCGGGAGCGATGGCACTGTGCATTGTCTTGTTTCATGATGAGATCCCCACTGGGATGATGATAACGCACAAACGGGAGCAAATGGTCGTCCAGGATATCCCTGTAACGTTGACCTGTGAGGGACGATGTCACACGTACCAGTGGTCCCATTCAGTCCACGTAAACAGTCTCCAGACGAGAATGCGACCCCCACCAGCTTGAAGAGTACCCTGCTGGCAAGAAGGATCCGTCGCTTCAAGTGGTTTGCGCAGTACTCGTATCCTGCCATCCGCATGTACCAACGTGAATCTCGACTTATCAGTCCAGGCAACATTTTTCCACATGTCTAGGGTCCGGATGGTGTGGCTGCTTACACGTTTTTGTGCACCAGCGTTAAATTGCCGAGTGATTTCTTGCACTGTGACCCGTCTATCCGCTGTTACAATGCGAGCTAGCCGACGATGACCCCGCGCATCCACACGCTGTTTGCCACGGCAGTTGGCCCTTGCAGGGATGGTTCTACCGGATTGGATGTACTCACGGTGCACCCGTGACACAGTGGCTCGTGAAAATCCCAGTGCCTGCACAACTTCCGAGATGGAGTGACCCATTCGTCGGGCCCCAACAATTTGCCCACGATCAAAGGCGCTTAAATCCTCCGTCTTACCCATACTGCGTCCGACTCTTACTGATTCCCGTCAAATCACTCCTTATATTGTTGGATTGCTGCATACGTCATGTCGTTTCCGTTCACAGGGCCGCCCACAGCGCCATATTTGCATAACGCCAGCTGTCTCTAATTCAATTGCTCTTTGGTGCATATATTCCATGCTATTGTGCATTATTACTGTAAGAACTAAAATGAAATGAAATGAAATAACAGTAACGATTCGCAGGAATACCTGTGGTTTTATTCACTATTAAATTTCAGTTGTAGGATCTGATTTTGAAGTTTTGTAGTGAAATCAGATATTTATGGATAGTGCATCGCATGAAATTTTCGCTATTGTGGCACCGAATATTCCTTCCCCATTTTGTGCACTAGCTATTGTGTATTGCGTTACCGCAAGAAACCGGCTGCTTAAATTATTGTACACGTGATTGTGTGTCCATGTATCAGTCTGTGAATCCCTTAAAGCAAAAGCTATTACGGCTATCAAGAGTAAATTTTATATTTTTATGAAATAATGCTATAAAGCAGTAAATCTCATCTTTTCTAAAAGATACTCGAAAGTCATTTTCGGCTTAAAAGATCTCAAGTTTCAAAGTATTCTGTTGCTTAGAAAAATCCCGATGAAAACAAAAAACTTAATTCGTGATAGTTCTCCTACAAAACAAATAAAATTAATAAAAACCTATTTAAAGAAATAATAAGTTCCAAAAGAAATATAATGACTAATTCTCTCGCATTAATGACAAAAAGCATTTAATCAGAGCGACATTAGAGTTCTACCGTGAACATGACTAAAACTTATGTGTCTTTCTAGCGCAGCGGTATGATGCATGATGGTTTTGTTGAGCCAAACCAAACGCCTTTGGATCGAATACCACCAGGATAAAGGGGAAGGATGCTCAAGTTACTAGTACAAAGGCTGAAAAACTCAGTCTTTGAAATTTCTGTATAAATACGAAAAAAACGGAATTACTGACTACGGAAAATTTGTGAAAATACGGAAGTTGAAAGAAACGCGCACTTTTAGAAGAAACGGAAATTTCATTAAGAGACAGACACCTTCAGTTAAATTTGCTGCACGTGATTTTCAGGGATTTTCCGTAAATTCATCAAAACTTACAATATTTTTACAGTGCACACATCTTCATTCCGCACATGATTAGAACAAACCTTGCAATAACCTTCCTCTAAGTAACGAATCTCTCCATCACCCAGAAGACATTTGTCTGACTCTTCTGCCGTTCTCAGATTTTATTTGTTTTATTTATTACTAGCAAAGTGACAGACCCTGCCCTGGTTTACCAGAAAATACAACATTCAGCTTTTGAGCCAGCGTTTTACCAGTTTTCCTGAAATTATGAATAGGATATACTGCACTCAACCGTTTAACTGGAATGTGTTCTATTAATCGAAAGAAAGGAATCAAAAGTTGACAAAAGTTTTCCGTTGGCAAAAGTGTGTTGCTTCTGGCGGTGATTGTTTTGATTAATAAGTTTATTTTTAAAGCTTGTTCCTCGTTGGCAAAAGTGTGTTGCATCTAGCGGTGTTTGTTTTTATTAATAAGTTTATTGTTAAGGCTTGTTCCTCATTGGCAAAAGTGTGTTGCTTTTGGCGGTGATTGTTTTGATTAATTTGATTAATAAGTTTATTTTTAAAGCTTGTTCCTCGTTGGCAAAAGTTTGTTGCTTCTGGCGGTGATTGCTTTTATTAATTTGATTACTAAGTTTATTTTTAAAGCTTGTTCCTCCTTGGCAAAAGTGTGTTGCTTCTGCCGGTGATTGCTTTTATTAATTTGATTAATAACTTTATTTTTAAAGCTTGTTCCTCGTTGGCAAAAGTGTGTTGCTTCTGCCGATGATTGCTTTGATTAATAACTTTATTTTTAAAGCTTGTTCCTCGTTGGCAAAAGTTTGTTGCTTCTGGCGGTGATTGCTTTTATTAATTTGATTACTAAGTTTATTTTTAAAGCTTGTTCCTCCTTGGCAAAAGTGTGTTGCTTCTGCCGGTGATTGCTTTTATTAATTTGATTAATAACTTTATTTTTAAAGCTTGTTCCTCGTTGGCAAAAGTTTGTTGCTTCTGGCGGTGATTGCTTTTATTAATTTGATTACTAAGTTTATTTTCAAAGCTTGTTCCTCGTTGGCAAAAGTGTGTTGCATCTAGCGGTGATTGTTTTTATTAATAAGTTTATTGTTAAGGCTTGTTCCTCATTGGCAAAAGTGTGTTGCATCTGGCCGTGATTGTTTTGATCAATAAGTTTATTTCTAAAGCTTGTTCCTCATTGGCAAAAGTGTGTGGCATCTGGCGGTGATTGTTTTGATTAATAAGTTTATTTTTAAAGCTTGTTCCTCGTAGACAAAAGTGTGTTGCTTCTGGCGGTAATTGCTTTGATTAAATTGATTAATAAGTTTATTTTTAAAGCTTGTTCCTCGCTGGCAAAAGTGTGTTACTTCTGCCGGTGATTGCTTTGATTAATTTGATTAATAAGTTTATTTTTAAAGCTTGTTCCTCTCTGGCAAAAGTGTGTTACTTCGGCCGGTGATTGCTTTGATTAATTTGATTAATAAGTTTATTTTTAAAGCTTGCTCCTCGCTGGCAAAAGTGTGTTACTTCTGACGGTGATTGCTTTGATTAATTTGATTAATAAGTTTATTTTTAAAGCTTGTTCCTCTCTGGCAAAAGTGTGTTACTTCGGCCGGTGATTGCTTTGATTAATTTGATTAATAAGTTTATTTTTAAAGCTTGCTCCTCGCTGGCAAAAGTGTGTTACTTCTGACGGTGATTGCTTTGATTAATTTGATTAATAAGTTTATTTTTTAAGCTTGTTCCTCGTTGACAAAAGTTTGTTGCTTCTGGCGGTAATTGCTTTGATTAATTTGATTAATAAGTTTATTTTTAAAGCTTGTTCCTCGTTGGCAAAAGTGTGTTGCTTCTGGCGGTAATTGCTTTGATTGTTTTTATTAATAAGTTTATGTTTAAAGCTTGTTCCTCGTCGGCAAAAGTGTGTTGCATCTGGCCGTGATTGTTTTGATCAATAAGTTTATTTTTAAAGCTTGTTCCTCATTGGCAAAGGTGTGTGGCATCTGGCGGTGATTGTTTTGATTAATAAGTTTATTTTTAAAGCTTGTTCCTCGTTGACAAAAGTTTGTTGCTTCTGGCGGTAATTGTTTTGATTAATTTGATTAATAAGTTTATTTTTAAAGCTTGTTCCTCACTGGCAAAAATTTGTTGCTTCTGACGGTCATTGTTTTGATTAATGAATTTATTTTTGAAGCTTATTCCTCGTCGGCAAAAGTGTGTTGCTTCTGGCTGTGATTATTGTGGTTAATAAAGTTTTATTTTTAAAGCTCGTATCTCGTTGAGAGATACGAGCTCAAAATAATCAAAATAATCAAAATAATCACTTTCAGCAGAGCAACACAGTTGCTCTGCTGACAGCGATTATTTTGATTAATAAAGATTTTTTTTTTTTTTTTTTTTTTTTTTTGCACAGTACTTTGGGTGTTTGAGGTTTCCATTAATATTCCAATATTTCATCCGCAACAACCTAAAAGGTAAGTAGAAGCCAAATTGTTTCTGCTTGACGCATGCGCACTCACCAGGTATGTCTTCTGGTCTACGTAGTGGCCTATGTTGAGCTTGGCTAGTGACGGGTTGGCGCATGTGAATAGACGACGTACATCAGTAAAGAGAAAAATTAATGTAGACTCGTAGTAAAACTGTTTTCCAGATTTTTTTATGCTCTCAGAGAAGGGAGAAGGGGCACTCTTTCCAGTTAAAGGCTCTCACCTTTTCATCAATTTGTTTCACCTCTTTGAACAGAAGTGAAGAAATTTTCTCTCTCTCTCTCTCTCTCTCCCCTCAACTCGGCTTTCTTCAGCATGCGACTGCTTGACAAGTTTCAGTCCTATAGTGCCTACACCCACAAAAACAGAAAAATAATTTACGTCAGCTATAGTTACACAGCAGATATGTTAGTGCCGTCTGGAGATAAAGTTATGTGCGAGCTAAACAACAAAACAATGCTGCTGCTTATCTCAGATCCAGAAATGTGATTTTTAAATCACTCTCGCACAGGAGTGCAGACGAGGCCTGGCGGCGCCAGCCCACTTTTTTCTAAAACTGGCGGGACCAGGCTGCTTTTTGCCTAGCTGAATCGGACTTTTTTAAATTTACAGTATTTATTCAATCGTCGCATAACGAAATCGATATTTTTCAACACAAATAATCTTAACCGACTTATTTTCTCTCACCCCCCTCCCCTCAATTTATTATTTTATTTTCGTCGTGGCTATGCATAAATCCACAGATCTTTTGTATTCCGAAACCACCTCAGAAATAACAAGTAGGTACAGAACATACACTGGTGTGCAAAAATTAAGGACGAAGAGGAGAAATTAGCATAACAGCGGAATGAGCAGGCAGAACGGACCGAAAGAACACTCAGGAGATAGACTAGCGTCCGGTACGGTAGGGCATGCGCGTATATGCAGCATGACGTAGGGGGGAGGGGCAGTGTCGGAAGGTTATACAGCACACGGGCGGTGTACGCTCAGCAATTCGGTGAAAGCTATTGCACGGTGTACATCGGTTTGAACGACGTCGAGTTGCTACCACCGTGTGATATGGCCAACAGGCAAACCAGTATACGATATCTGGATGACTTTACCCGAGGTCTCGTCATTGGGAAGTTGGAAGAAGGTCGAAGTGTGACTAGTGTAGCCGAGGAGTTCGGGATCGCTTACAGCATCGTTTCATGAGCTTGGAGAGCATTTCAAACGACAGGAACAGCTGTCCGAGAGTTTAGCAGTGGTCGTCCAGGAGCAACCACGGCGGCGGACGACTGGTATATTGTCCTACAGGCGAGAAGAGACAGACGACAGACAGCGGGAGAAATCGCAAGGCACATGCAACAGACAACTGGACATCCGTTGTCGCGTTCTACCGTGGCCAGGGGGCTGCAAAAAGGTGGTCTATTTGCACGACGACCAGTACGGCGTGTGTCATTAACGCTTGCTCATTGGAGACGGTGGTTTCTGTGGTGCCAGGAACACAAGAACTGGACACATCAGCAATGGGATCGAGTTATCTGTACGGACGAAAGCCGATTTAGTCTGACGAGCGATTCTGGACGTATACATTGAGGATCTTGAGAACTACAGACCTATCAGTGGTTTATAAAATCTTCACTAAAGTTCTTTCACACCGCTTGAAGGTAACACTGGACATGGCTCAACCGAGAGAACAAGCTGGATTCAGGAGTGGCTACAGCACAATAGATCATATCCACGTACTGAGAGAACTAATTGAAAGAGCGAGGGAATATGAACTTCCATTGTGCATGGCTTTTATCGATTATGAAAAATCCTTTGATTCGGTGAAACCATCAGCAGTTACAATGGCTCTGAAATCCTGCGGTATTGAAGATGCATACATTAATATTATTAATAATATCTATGAAAATGCAAGTGCAAACATTCGGCTCTTTTAAAATACAACACACATAAAAATTGGAAAGGGAGTGAGACAAGGTGACACCATATCTCCGAAGCTCTTTAATGCCACATTGGAGGGTGTCTTTCAGTCGCTGAGCTGGGAAAACAAGGGGATAAAGATTAATGGAGATTATCTAACCCACATTCGTTTTGCTGATAACGTAGTCATTTTTGCAACTATACCATCAGAGCTGCAGAGTATGTTCCAGGAACTTGCTGACAAGAGTAAAGAAGTGGGATTAAAAATGAACTTTCAGAGGACAAAAGTGATGTTCAATGCTTTTACAAGAAATGAAGATTTATCGATTGATGGAGAAAAGCTGGAGATAACAGACATGTACGTTTATCTTGGACAGCAGATATCAAGTGAAGGTCACATTGATGAAGAAATTAATCGGCGTACAAAACTTGCCTGGAGAGCTTTTGGAAGAAACAGCATAATTTTCAAGAGCAATATGCCATTATGTCTTAAGAGAAAAGTGTTTGATCAATGCATCCTTCCAGTGCTTACGTATGGTGCAGAGACATTGGCCTTAACTAAAAGAGACATACAAAGGCTGCAGACAACTCAAAGCAGCATGGAGAGGTGCATGCTTGGTGTAACCAGGAGAGATAAGAAGAGGAACTCGTGGATCCGAAAAATGACAAGAGTGGAAGACATCATGATCAGAGTTAAATCCCTGAAATGGCAATGGGCTGGACATACTGCCAGAAGGACAGATCATCGATGGACAGCCGAAATTTTAGATTGGATTCCAAGGGACAGAAAAAGACCCAGAAGAAGACCACGTGGGAGATGGGTGGATGAAATTCGAACGTATGCAGGAGTGACATGGAGGGGACTGGCACAAGACAGACCGTTGTGGAGGAAACTTGGGGAAACCTTCGTCCAGCAGTGGATTGATAATGGTTGACAATGATGATGATGATGATATATTGTTACGATGTACCCCCATTAATTTTGGAATTAATGGGCGTGGTGGATGTATCGAATTAATTAGGTATTAATTAAGCTCGAGGCTTTGTCGGGGTTAAAAGAATGTAAAGAGCAAATGGAAAGAGGGAGTAAAAGGGAAGATTCTTGCGTGGTTTGGGTGGTCGAAGCTTCTAAAGCTTAAGTCGTAAATAGCGTCGCAGCCGACAACGCTCAAGTCGTAAATAGCCATGCGCAGCTGACGTATAGTCTAAACATGAAGAAAGAGGGACGGATCGAAGCGAGACATTACAAGCCATTGATATGGGGCTTAATGGGAAAAGGTTGACAAATGTGAGCAAATAATCATAAATTCGTCTATTGTTTAAAAACATTTTCTAGTACGATTGCTCTCTTTTTGTGTAGTCGATATTTTCACGCGATCTCGGTACTCGAGGCTGACGAGAAGGCAGAGAAGGCAGTTGCTGATCTGGATCTGACATAAAGAGACTTAAAAAAAAAACGGTGGTTGTTACATCCAGGCAAAATGGAGAGATTCCACAGCATTGGGGACAATGCTTAGCAACTCGTGAAATGATAGAATTTTGATACTGGTGTTAAAAATTGGTAAGCTTGGTGATACAAGCGAGTTCGCTGGAGATCTGTGCATAAGAGAAACAAATACTGGAAGCCGCTAGCGTGTTGAAGCAACATTTCGGGAAAGGTTGAAAAGTGAGATGTCCATCACCAGAAAAAGGAAATAACGCAGAGGGAGAGCCGAGGGCGGCTAATTTGACCCTCTTCATCGCCCACCCCAGTCACGGCACTGCCGAGACCTCGAAAGAAGCGAAGTTCCCCCAAATGAAAGGGCGTGTGTGCGTTTGAGAACGGAAAAAGTTATCAGTGAACGCAGCAACACAAGGATGTATCATCGAATCAATTAGAGAAAAGGGAGTGTTTACAGTGTGAAGTTCACCTATTCCAGGTGAAAAGAATTTAGTTGTGGATTTATGTCTGCATCCATCTTACTGTAAGTAGAAACCTTTTTATTAATATTTCTAGTACGATAGTTAACGGATGATGGACTGGTTAAAAAGAATACTCAGAACTGGGGAAATGAAATAAATTGTTAATGCCAATAGCTGAACTCTGCATCAGAAATTGATATAGGTCGAAAGGACTTCTAAACCTCAAAATAGCAGTCTATTAATAATCAAGAATTTTGTGCCTTTTTATTACCTATTACATTATTTGTGAATTGTACGGTAATAGTCATCTCTGGCCCTCTTTTTGAAGTGTATGATGTCAGCTCAATTCATTTAAGTGCTTGCCCTAAAAATTCCGTCTTCTCGCCAAGGACAACGTTTTTTAATCGTGATTTCTATAAAAATAACTGCTCGGCCACTGTTACAACATTGGTGGTTCGCGAAGGGATAGTAACCACAACAATATATATACTACTTCAAAGGTTTGTTGGCTCCCCTGTTCTTCCGAATACCTGCTGGATTCGGAAGAAGGGGGAGCCAACAAACGCCTGAGTCTTTGGAGCGTCAGGCCACTTGTTTTTCAGGACTGCCCCACTGCTCTTGCATAACAGGAAAGCAATTCTGCTGCGTATCTCGAAATCAGAAAAATATTGCTGTTGGTTCTTGTATAAGCGGCACGACTGGCCGAGTAGTCTGAGCCACGGGCTTCGGGTCAAGCGCCTTAACTGAGCCCAGGATGGAATCCCGGATAAGGTATGGGTAGCGCACTCTTCTGCCTCCCTCCCCCTTTGCCCCGTAAATCCAGTAGGGGTGCAAATCAAGCACAGATTTGCCGCTTATAGTCCTAAGAGAAGCTCACGGTGGTCATAATTCCCTCCCCTCCTCGTCTAAAAAAAAAAAAAAAGCCCTTTTAAAAAAACAAACATAATGCTGCTTCTTATCTCGTTCAAATTATGCTGAAAATGCTAGACAGTGTGTCCTGCTTTTTTCTTTTTTTTTTTTTTCTAATTCTTCTACATCGCATATGTTTGTGGAATCCAGTGGGATAATTATGCACTCGGAAAAGCTGAAATGCATGGGAAATATTCGACATGCTTATTTTTAGTTGATATAAAATATTTGTTTTTCTTTCCCTAGGGAAAAAAAGCGACATGAGCGCAAATAAAAAAGGCTGACATTTGCACACTGATGAAATTGTTCTCTACTAAAAGAAAGAGGGAGAGAGAGGGGAACAGAAAAGTAGAAAATCACGATACTACACGAACAGAATTTTTGTAGTACGACTTTTTTTTTTTTTTTTTGATTGGAGGTTTAACGACTACCGTGAGCAACTCAATGGGCTATAAGCAGTCGCCCGTCCCTAATTTAGGGTCACTGGTTCCAGGGAAGGGAGAGAGCCAGTGCCGTATGACAAACACAACATCCATGGCTGACCGGGATTCGAACCCGGACCCCTTACGGACAGCGCCTTAGACCACTGCGCCAGTGCGACTTTGTAAACGGTGATATCGAATACGCAGGACTCAAACAAAAACCCAGAGTGATAGTACAGGCACTTCTTTGTTTTTCTTACGAAACAAATCTTCAAAGGAAGAGGGTGGGGCACTGTTTCCGTAGCCGTGATAAGCAAACTTTTCTGCTCCATTGAAAACAGTTTTTCTTACGTTCCACTCCAATGCACACGCAGACTCTATAAAAAAAAAAAAAAAAAAAAAAAAAAGTAGGTGCTGCTTGACACCTATGAAATAAAATCAATTCACTTCTTACACTTTACAAATTGTTTGTTCTGTCACAGCAGTGTCAGCAAATTTCGTAAGCTTATGTGAAGGGTCGCTTCACATGAAAGAAGCAGAAAGCGATTCCTATTAATAACTATAACTTCATCAGCTTACACCAAAATGGCAGTATGGGGCCAGAGGCAGAATCGTGTCAAGAAATGGGCTTGTCAGCGAAATCATCAGTCGGCTTTTCCTTCCAAAGCAAGAAAGAAAACTGTTGGTTTCACGCTTTGCTGATTTTAACCCGTTATCTAAGTACACGCTGTTTTCTTTATGAAGTGGGACATGCGTCATGGCCTCTATCAAGCAAGCCAGCTTCGCTCGGATTTGCTGAGTTTTTTAACTACTTTGGAAATCCATTGTCTCACCCTATTCTGGATAGCTTCGTCTTCACAACTGTCGGTCACACCACAAAATCAATATCTATCGCCTTTAAATTTTAAAAAGGAAAGTAGACAACAATGTAAATGGGTTTTAACTAGTGCTCGAAATAGGCCGGTATACTCGGCTGTTTGAAAATACACCACGCATAAAAATTGGAAAGGGAGTGAGACAAGGTGACACCATATCTCCCAAGCTCTTTTATGCCACATTGGAACATGTCTTTCAATCTCTGAACTGGGAAAACAAAGGGATAAAGATAAATGGAGATTATCTAACTCATCTTCGTTTTGCTGATGACGTAGTCATTTTTGCAACTACCCCATCAGAGCTGCAGAGTAGGATCCAGGAACTTGCTGACAAGAGTAAAGAAGTGGGATTAAAAATGAACTTTCAGAAGACAAAAGTGATGTACAGTGCTTTTACAAGAAATGAAGATTTATCGATTGATGAAGAAAAGCTGGAGATATAGCAGATACGCACGTTTATCTTGGACAGCAGATATCAAGTGAGGGTCACATTGATGAAGAAATTAATCGGCGTACAAAACTTGCCTGGAGAGCTTTTGGAAGAAACAGCATAATTTTCAAGAGCAATATGCCATTATGTCTTAAAAAAAAAGTGTTTGATCAATGCATCCTTCCAGTGCTTACGTATGGTTCAGAGACGTTGACCTTAACTAAAAGAGACATACAAAGGCTGCAGACAACTCAAAGCAGCATGGAGAGGTGCATGCTTGGTGTAACCAGGAGAGATAAGAAGAGGAATTCGTCGATCCGAAAAATGACAAGAGTGGAAGACCTCAAGATCAGAGTTAAATCCCTGAAATGGCAATGGGCTGGACATACTGATGTTGCATCACTCGGGAGCGAGTGCGCACCTTTTCACTGTATTGGAAATTGAGAAGTAATCGGAAAAGCGGAAAAGAAATGGAAAAAAAAAAATTAATCAAATGAATGGGAGAGATTTTGGGGAGCTGGTGTAAGAATTATTAAAATAAGGATTTTATAAACTTCACGCTCTTCAGACGCTCTGCATTTCACAATTTAATTTTCCCTTTAGCTTTTCTTCCGTGGGTTCGCGCCTAGGAAGGTCAGGAAAGTACCGCTCTTCCCCTTCATCCCCACCCCACCCTCTCTCTCTTTCTCTCAGAGTCGAAGGGTTTCCAGCAGTCCGCTTGCTGTGGCATGGGACCGCGGGGCATCCTTTCCCTAACTGCTACGAGCCAGCAATATTGGGTAAGACATAGTAATTCAAATCAGAGAAATAGCGGGTAGACATTTTATTGGAGCTCGGCGCCAGTCGTCTTGAGATTTGATGCACCAGGTCTGGAAGAAAAGAATAGCTTGACGCCAGGCCAAGGAATACTATAGCAGTTTTATGATAGTAAGATTTACGACCTCAGAGATCCGTAGGCAACGAAGTTCCTAGAATTTGAGGGCGGACACAGATTTTGGACGGGGCGAAGGATGGCAAGTCAGAGAAATGTCGGGAAACCCAGAGCAAATCAGATCGGGAAATGATAATTGTTTGACCAATCTGTAAATTGGTAGGAGGATCCGGGAAGAACAAATTTTTGGTAGGACAGGAAGAGGAGCGAGAGAAATATATCAGTCGGCATGAATACTTCGAAAGAAGGATGACAGAAGTCAGAGTCGGCATGAATACTTCGAAAGAAGGATGACAGAAGTCAGAGTCGGCATGAATACTTCGAAAGAAGGATGACAGAAGTCAGAGTCGGCATGAATACTTCAGGAAGAGAGGAGATAGCATAAAAACTTCGCTAGAATGATATTCCAGCCCTCATCGTGGGATAGAAGGTAGGATAATCCGACATTAAAGTTTCCTCTTGTTTACATAATTAGTATGTTGAACCGAAAATTTAAGAAGAGCATAGTAGACTAAGTTAAGGTTGAAAGTAAAACCAGCTCTAAACTAATGCTGAGAAAAGTAGGGCAGAAATAGAAGAATAATGAAATGGTTGAGTAAAGTAAATACCATTGATCAGAGCAGGAAATTGTGTAGTATAGGGAATCATTTTTAGTAAATTATGTTTCGAAATATTTCAGAATTATATTAAATGAAAATAAGAAATTAAAGTTAACCTTTAAATAAATAATTTTGCTAAAAGGGTCTTCAAACATTTTCATATGAATGAGTGTATATTTTACTAGATTTCAAGCCTTCATCAGGCAAAATAAACATATTTTATTTTCCCGTTATTATGAGTCGGCTACATTTCATTTGAGTGTACAATTTTGTAAAGTAAAAAAAAAGGGTTAATAACGATTGAGTGTTGGATGTGTGAATAAATGATTTGGGATGAATGTTCAGAAAAATCCTCCAGTGCAATACTGAGTAACTTACGCATCAGTGCTAGTAAACAAATCAAAATTTGTAAGTTAACGAATTATTCAAAAAGAAATGAAAAGCTAGACGATTACTTTAAAACATTGCGGCACTCAGCGGACCCCGATACACGGAACGTCGGCTATGTGAAACACAACGCCCATCCTCGAATAGCGAGCCTGTGTTTTCTCTAATACTGGGAAAACATAGTTTTTGAGATTCGAGTGATTACCCTTATTACTAATAATGACGCGGGGCAATCAAACCCCCCCTCTGCACTGACAGAAGGACAGATCATCGATGGACAGCCGAAATTTTAGATTGGATTCCAAGGGACAGGAAAAGACCCAGCAGAAGACCACATGGGAGATGGGTGGATGAAATTCGAAAGCATGCGGGAGTGACATGGAGGAGACTGGCACAAGACAGACCGTTCTGGAAGAGGCTCGGAGAGACCTTTGTCCAGCAGTGGATTGATAATGGCTGGTGATGATGATAATGACACCGGTATGACATACCGGCACTACTTTTTTCCCTAATATTTCATACCGGCACTTTTTTTACCCGGAATTTACATACCGGCAGTCCGGCACTAATTTTAGTAGTGGGGGACTGCAGAAATGATTCTTTTTTTTTTTTTTTTTTTTTTGGGGGGGGGGGGGGGGGGGGGGGGTTCCCTGACTTACGAGCTCGCATTCTTAAACATAGAAACCTTATGCGCCTCGCGCCCTTCAGAAATAGCTGCGTGGGAACCTAAAGGGCAAGGGAGTGGTGTACACTTGAGCTACTGTATAAGTTCAATCCTTCAAACGTGGAAATGAAGCTACGCAAAGCGCATGATCATCAGCCCCAGATCATGCCACTGGAGATGTCTGTCATTTTTATTATATCATTAATTTGGTATACGCAATTCGAAAAGCTTCCTAAGAACGAAGAATTAGGAGTAATAGATTAAACACAAATTTTAGTTTTGCAGCAATGAGTATAGACTTTTCCCACTTTGGACTTTTTTTTTTTTTTTTTTTTTTTTTTTTGAGAGAGAGTACTGAAACTGCTGTTAATTTAAGACTGAGTATTCATTTTGATTGCGGAGACTCTAAATGCCCGATTTTCTACATCATGAAAATCCCTATTTGAAGGGACTTTCATGATGTAGAAGATGTAGTCTTCTTTTTTGATGTAGTTTTCTCGGCACGTTGAAGTTCTGGGTTCAAGTCCAGCTGAATCATTAATTTTTTTTTTTTTTTTTTTTTTTTTTTGGAGGTTTAACGACCACCGTGAGCAACTCAATGGGCTATAAGCAGTCGCCCGTCCCTAATTTAGGGTCACTGGTTCCAGGGAAGGGAGAGAGCCAGTGCCGTAAGACAAACACAACATACATGCCTCACCGGGATTCGAACCCGGACCCCTTTCGGACGAATGATCAGAGGCCAACGCCTTAGACCACTGCGCCACCGGGGCGGCGAATCATTAATGATTAGCCGAGGTTCGGAAGTCTCGTCAGTCCGTTGGTCCAGGATATAGACTCTTTGCTATGAGCAAGTCTAATCTTAGTCCTCGGTGTAGAATAAGTAATGCCCGCTGAATCCACAAATCAACCAACTGAAATCGACAGCCATCGTTTCTGACTTATGGCCACATAGTATTCCACGGAATTGCCAATTACATTTTCACACAAAGGAGTTTTCCTTCCAATGATTTTTTTTTTTTTTTTTTTTTACTTTTCCAGTTTTGGTGATTTTTATGGCGAAGGTATTTTTTCCAGATGATTTTTAGCTAAATATAAGCATACCGGCACTTCAAAATTTCCATTTCAAGCATTGGTTTTAATCGTTTTACCGGCTGGAACGAATTAACTCGGGGTTAGCAAAATGGATTCAAATAAGCTCGAAGGAATATATTCGCTGTCTAAGAAGTTGGCCGAATGCGGCTGGAACAAGTGAACCTGCGAATCATAAAGCAATGCTTTCCCTTTTAGCTTTGTTGTTCAACGTGGTCATTTATGGAATGATTGACCCTAATCCTTCCTGGTTGATTACCAGCTTAAAGAGCTATAACAGTTACGACAAACCTAAGAAAGGAGAGGGAAGATGTTTGAGTCCCTTATTTCTGCCCAGTAACATAGTGGCCATGTCCGGGGGACTAGCCTTTCCCTATCATGCCATAGACCATGGAGAAGATAATAAAGTACTAGAAATTAACATGTTGCCGAAATACTCTACAGAACAAGTTGTCGAAATACTCTAAGGAAATTAGGATATACTCGAAGGAGATTAGAAGTGAGCCCTATCCTTGGCTACTGGCTCACTTAAAAGATGAACAACTGATTTAACATTGATTTTACGGAATCGCCATTTGACATATAGAGTTTTTGTTAAATTATTCCAAAAATATAGTCCCTCCTGATTTTGAAGTTTTTATAAATTTTCTATGTGCATCCAGAGAACTGTGTTCTTATATCTTCGTCTACTATACACTGAAGAGCAATTGAATTAGAGACAGCTGGCGTTATGCAAATGTGGCGCTATGGGCGGCCCTGTAAACGGAAACGACATGACGTATGCAGCGATCCGACAATATAAGGAGTGATGCGATGGGAATCAGTAAGAGTCGGACGCAGTATGGGTAAGGCGAAGGATCTAAGCGAATTTGATCGTGGACAAATTGTCGGGGTCCGACGAATGGGTCACTCCATCTCGGAAGTCGTGCAGGCACTGGGATTTTCACGAGCCACTGTGTCACGGGTGCACCGTGAGTACATCGAATCCGGTAAAACCATCCCTGTAAGGGTGAACTGCCGTGGACAACAGCGTGTGGATGAGCTGAGTCATCGTCGGCTAGCTCGCATTGAATCAGCGGATAGACGGGTCACAGTGCAAGAAATCACTCGGCAATTTAACGCTGGTGCACAAAAACGTGTAAGCAGCCACACCATTCAGAACCATCTCCTCGCTATGGGGTACAGAAGCCATCGTCCCACGAGGGTACCACTGCTGAACGCACATCACAGGGTGCAAAGATTAGCATGGGCGCGGGAACATCACCACTGGACCCTAGACATGTGGGGAAATGTTGTCTGGACTGATGAGTCGAGATTCACGTTGGTACATGCGAATGGCAGGATACGAGTACGGCGCAAACCACATGAAGCGATGGATCCCTCTTGCCAGCAGGGTACTCTTCAAGCTGGTGGGGGTGGCATTCTCGTCTGGGGACTGTTTACGTGGACTGAATGGGACCCCTGGTACGTGTGACATCGTCCATCACAATTCAACGTTACCGGGATATCCTGAACGACCGTTTGCTCCCGTTTGTGCGTCTTCAACATCCCACTGGGGACCTCATCCTGCAACAAGACAGTGCACCGTGCCATCGCTCCCGAAATGTATCCGAATGGTTGGATGAACACTCCACCGACGTGACCTAGCTTCCTTGGCCAGCGAGGTCACCTGACCTCAATCCCATCGAGCACATCTGGGATGCCATCGAGAGAGTTGTTCGAGGCTTTGACCCCCTCCATCAAATCTTCGTGAATTGTGGGAGCTTGTTCAGGGGTCGTGGATCCGTATGGCTTCCCAACACTTCCGGTGTCTTGTCGAGTCCATGCCGAGACGAATTACCGCCGTCATCAAGGTGAAAGGTGATGCTACACGTTACTAGACAGGTATCTCTAATTCAATTGCTCTTCAGTATATATCCCTTATCTCCTAAAGTGATTTCGTACCAATTTAGAAGTGAGCCCTATCCTTGGCTACTGACTCACTTAGAAGTTGAACAGCTAATTTAACATTGATTTTGCGGAATCGCCATTTGACATGGGATTTTCTTAAATTATTCCCAAAATATAGTCCCTCCTGATCTTGAAGTTTTTGTAAATTTTGTATGTGCATCCAGAGAATTATGTTCTTATATCTTCTTCTACTAGTACGCCCATTATCACCTAAAGTGTTTCGTACCAATTTAATCAAATGACACGGATCAAGCATTGCGTAGATGGGTTTCTTAGTGACTGGGTAAAGGAAAAAGTTTTAAATTCTGAACCAGGATTAAAATTACATCCTAATTTTGATGCCATGCTCAAATTATGCATTTCCGTCAAAAGTAAGGTTTACTACTTCAGCTCCTGACTCGGGGGTAAAGTTTAGTGCCTGTTTTACTAAATTTGCCAGTTGTGATCCTGATAACTTTTACTGACAGTGAGATTCAAACTCACATCTTCCTACTCCGGAGCGGCTGTTCTATCAACTGAGCTACGCCGGCCGACTTACAACTGCTTCATTGTCGATTTGACTCGTGCACACCTCAGTAGTACGTCAGCTACATCAGTTTACGTAGTACGTTACATCGCCCTTTCCCCTCCCCTTGAGAAATGTGGGGAAGTAGCGGATCCAGCGGGGAAAGACTGGGGCGATCGCAAGCCCCCCCAGCAGAGTTCACCTTTTTAAATGTCCAATATCTAAATAATTAATGCATTTATCTTTTTTAAATTATAGTAATAAATCCACAGGTTTCCGTAAAAGTTTTCATAACAACTGCTGTAAATTTGGAGATAAAATGTTTTGTTCTAGCTTCAGCAGAAAAAAACCTGGAGGTTCAGAAAAGAAAGATGAGAACGGAAGTAAAAAGAGATTTTTACTGATCATGAAAAGCAATGGGTGAGCTCTGTCCTGTCTTTTCAGTATTGTCTGTCATCATTAATAATTAGGAGCAGTGAAAGTTACCATGTGAGATAGTGTGGGTGACAGAGCGAAGTACGTACCTTGATTGGGCCATTAACAAAAGCTAGTAACACATTTGCAAGCTATGATATTGTTGTTTTTTCTTTTTTAGTATTCTCTGGCATTATTTGTAATTAGGAACAGAGAACGGCACCGTGCAGGGGTAGACTTTGAAGTGTGTGTGTGAGATAGTGTGGGTGACAGAGCAAAGTACGTACTTTGATTGGGCTATAAATAAAAGCTAGTAACACATTTGCAAGCTAAGACATTATTGGTTTTATTTTTAGTATTTTCTGGCATTATTAGTAATTAAGAATAGAGAAAGTCATCGTGTGGCGTAGACTTTGAAGTGTGTGTGAGATAGTGTGGGTAACAGAGCGAAGTACGTACCTTGATTGGGCCATAAACAAAAGCTAGTAACACATTTCCAAACTAAGATATTACTGGTTTTTTTTTAGTATTTTCTGGCATTATTAGTAATTAGGAACAGAGAAAGTCACCGTGTGGGGTAGATATTGAAGTGTGTGTGAGATAGTGTGTGTGACAGCGAAGTACGTAGCTTGATTGGGCCATGAACAAAAGCTAGTAACACATTTCCAAACTAAGATATTACTCGGGTTTTTTTAGAATTTTCTGGCATTATTAGTAATTAAGAATAGAGAAAGTCACAGTGTGGCGTAGACTTTGAAGTGTGTGTAAGATAGTGTGGGTGAGCGAAGTACGTACCTTGATTGGGCCATAAACAAAAGCTAGTAACACATTTCCAAACTAAGATATTACTGGGGTTTTTTTAGTATTTTCTGGCATTATTAGTAATTAGGAATAGAGAAAGTCACCGTGTGGGATAGACTTTGAAGTGTGTGTGAGATAGTGTGAGTGACAGAGCGAAGTACGTACCTTGATTGGGCCATAAACAAAAGCTAGTAACACATTTCTAAGCTAAGATATTATTGGGGTTTTTTTGTTTTGTTTTTTTAGTATTTTCTGGCATTATTAGTAATTAGGAACAGAGAAAGTCACCGTGTGGGGTAGACTTTGAAGTGTGTGTGAGATAGTGTGGGTGACAGAGCGAAGTATTGATTGGGGATAAACAAAATTGATTGGGCCATAACATTTTCTAGTTGATTTTTAATAAATCGGGTTTTTCTTAGCTTGAAGCTTTGTAAATTTGTATTGAGCGTCTGATGCATGTTGAATTTTAGGTAAAAAAAAATTATTTTTCCGGAGGTATTAAGTTAAAAATAAAAATGGTACAGGAGTATTAATTTAAATTTATTGCGGCATATGAGTTTTTGTGACAACCTCGTACGAGCTCGTATGAAATCACAACGCCTACATGTCCCAATGAAGAGACTGGGTCGTCGCACCTAGGAAACCCAATGTCAATGTTGCCACTTTAGACAATCTAAATTGATTAGCAAATTTATGGCCTCAAGTTCCCAAACAGGGCTTGACCAAGGCCGTCTAGAAAGTACAAAGCCATGATATTAAAGAGATGAGTTCCTTCCGTGTGTGACGTCACACTCATGTTACACGTCCTGATACGTCGGTGTCGTATGTGACGTCATACACGACAGCGTCGGAAACCAACCGGAAGCATTGGTTTCCGCGTGACGTCACTAAAAAAGGGAACTGATCTCACTAATGTCATGGCCTTGTAATTTCTAGATGGCCTGTAATACCGCAATTCCTTTCGTGTATTGACAGAATTGCCGTTTTTAAGAGGTGTTAACGGAAAATTTAGAATTTTCAGAGAATTTTCCAGCATTCCTTTTGTATATTAGAGGAAAAATTCTGTTCTCACTTTTTTTGTATCCGTATGACGGAAGATTTCCGCTAATAGGGGATTAATTCTGGGTCTGGGTTCGACCTGCTTTCAAAACTATGAACTACCAATGATTTACACTTAGCATCATAAAAGAAAAAGACGATTATGGCTTGAAGGTTCAAGCATGGGAGTAGGCTTGTCCCAAAAGGTGGGTTGGACGGGAACTCCCTCTCTCTCTGCCTCTCAAGTACTACCTAAAGTATTACAATAATTACTATAATTTTAATATGAAATATTGCTGGATTTTGTTTCATTCATACTAAAAAGCACAAATGCTGAAGGTAAAAGTAATAATTGAAAACATCTATGGAAATAACATACATTCATTTTTCTGAGAAAATTTTATAATGCTAACACACTCCTTTCATTAGGAAAAGTAAAAAGTCAATTCAACTTGGTAAGATCATTTAAGCGAAGAATAGAGGTAATAAAATAAACACTGGAATCCAAGGAGAGTGTCAGCAGCCTGAACAAAATCCGATAGAAATTGAATAGTTATCATGCAATCATTCAATTATCGATTAGATTAGAGAACGGAGAAGCTATCCAATGACTTGCATGCCATAAAGCGAGATACCAGGCAAAGCTTCAAGCTTTACTATCATTACAGAGACTGAAAATGACCGCTGCTTCCTGCAGTCATTCTTACTATGGCTTACAGTGATATCAATATCAAAGGGAGGAGTTGCAGATTGCGTAAGATATCAGAAGCAGGCAAGAAGGATTAGGAAGGGTGCGATGTCAGAGGGCGAAGTCTTAGAGGTCGGGCCAGACTCTGCCCACAGACGTCATCCAGCAAATTCCATTCCCATGCGGTAACATTGCACACAATGGTATGAAGACAAACATAACCTTACAAAGATACATTTGGTATTAGAAAAATGTAGTACTCAATTATTCTGAATATTAATTTAAGTTCTACAAATAATAAGCTTTGGAAATGAATTGAAAACTTTGGGAAGCGTATTATGTTGGGTGATTATTTAAACTAAGAGTTCTTTTTTTTTTTTTTTTTTTTGGTTGGAGGTTTAACGACCACCGTGAGCAACTCAATGGGCTATAAGCAGTCGCCCGTCCCTAATTTAGGGTCACTGGTTCCAGGGAAGGGAAAGAGCCAGTGCCGTAAGACAAACACAACATCCATGCCTCACCGGGATTCGAACCCGGACCCCGTTCGGACGAATGATCAGAGGCCATCGCTTAGACCACTGCGCCACCGGGGCGGCAAACTAAGAGTTCAAGAGGATGATCCCTACTTAAGAAAAAAATGAGGGGGGATCACCCTATCCCGTTTTCATAGGATTCAACAGCCATGTGCGTTCAAGGGTACGTGGCCACGCAGTGGTCTAAAAGCTGGCATTCGTCCGAAAAGGGTTCGGGTTCGATTCCTGGTGAGGCATAGATGTTGTGTATGTCTTACGGCACTGGCTGTCTCCCTTCCCTGGAACATTTTTTTTAACGACCACCGTAAGCAATTCATTGGGCTATAAGCAGTCGCCCGTCCCTAATTTAGGACCACTGGTTCCAGGGAAGGGAGGGAGCCAGTGCCGTAAGACAAACACTACATACATGCACCACCGGGATTCGAACCCGGACCCACCTCGGACGAATGATCAGAAGCCATCGCTTAGACCACTGCGCCACCGGGGCGGCCTCCTTGTAAACAGTGATCCAAAACTAGAGAAGAGCGACTGCTTATAGCCCATTACGTTGCTCACGGTGGTCGTTAAACCCTCAATAAAAAAAAAGGGGGGGGGGGGTACGTGAACTGTTTTCTTTTGCGTGGCGGAAGGTAAATTCAAATTCAGGAAAAAAATCTCCTTTTTTTTTTTTTTTTTTTTTTTTTGATTGGAGGTTTAACGACCACCGTGAGCAACTCAATGGGCTATAAGCAGTCGCCCGTCCCTAATTTAGGGTCACTGGTTCCAGGGAAGGGAGAGAGCCAGTGCCGTAAGACAAACACAACATCCATGCCTGACGGGATTCGAACCCGGACCCCTTACGGACGAATGATCAGAGGCCAGCGCCTTAGACCACTGCGCCACCGAGGCGGCAAAAAAAAAAAAAAAAATCTCCTTCCGCTGTAAGAAATAATTCCAGTTTCCAGTTACGGTATTTTTATAAATTCAAGAATCTGAGTGCATCAGGCCTGTTTTGCCTTAATCCAGATTCACGAAAATGCCATTTTAAAAGTTGAAGCTGTTATAACCATGTCTATCCATAGACTTGATAAAGATATTTCACCACTTTTTCTATTTTCTCGGTACCTGCCCATTCAGCATGCTTCGGATGTGAATAGCTACTTCATTTTCACTAATGCTATGTTTTTAAAGGATAAATATCGGAGATACATCCTAGTCTCACGAAAGTAAGTATGGGTATGAAACGCCAACTGTCATGCAACAAGGAAGAAAGAACAAATAAAAAAAAAAAAAAAAAGTCGTTGTCCATCGCCAATCCAGGAAGGGAAGAAACACAGCCTGAATACAGACGAGGACAAGGACTTAGAGCAGCCAACTTTAATGGCTCTGTGGGCGTTGGGAAATGCGTGTGTGCGCAACCTTCACCTTGGCTGTGCCCTCCTTTGCACGCAAACAATGGGAGAACTCCCAAGGACGGATCAGCTCGTTTCATATCCGTCTTTTCTAAATCCCTCCAGCAACAGCTATCGCTTTGCATCGATTTAAAAATCAAAATCACCACCATGCATTACACGTAAAAATATGAAGTCGCACACGTGTATGAAACATGGAATTCTGAAACCAGGGTCACAGACGTACGTCAGAAAATTAATGCCACACAGTTGCAATGCTTGTCGTCAACAAAGTATATTCGTAAATTCCAGTGATGTACTTTATGACTTACTGCAGAGGTGAAGCTCATGTCAAGACGACAAATCTGCAGCGATAAATTCCGTCGGTGTAGCTTAACGGTAAAGCACTCGGCTCCGGAGCAGAGGGATGCCGGTTCGAAATTCGGCAAATTTGTGAATTTCACACTGGCGCCCGATTGTGGAAAATGGATCTACTGGCTGTTGGGTTCTTCGAAAAATATGTGATGTTTATTCCATACATCGTCTGGATTTAATGAAAACTTCCTTCTTCGCTTCAAAATAAAGTAATTAATTAATTAAGAGGGAGATGACGCGACGTACCAAAGAAGTGAAGCTGTGGCGTATACTCTGAATTAACTTTCATTTTTAGTTGCTGTCTCTATGTAAATTTGAGTTCATTCTGTATTAGCGTTTTCAACCTTAACGTTATATCTTCTCTCTCGGGGAATGAGGTTGGCAACAATTCTGAGGTCAGAGAGCGTGATGTATGCACGACAGATCAGAACTAGAGATATGATGTTGAAGCAGCCGCCAAAAGGTGGCTATGGTGGTGGAATGTTATAATTGTGATAGCTGCGTTACTCTGAAGTTTGATTTGCTTGAAGGCGGCGTGCTAAGCTATGCTGTTATATATTTTTTTTGCTTACTAACGTTTGTTAATTAGTTTTGAAGTATACTACCATTGTGATTAGTTTATCACGTATTTACGAGCAAAGTGCTTACTTGATGGGATAAAGAACAAGTAAACTGTAAGAAGTCTTTCTGAAACTTATTTGAATGACTTTGTTGCACTTCGAGAGAAATCTTAAGTAGTGTTCTCAACGTTTCAAATATTAAAGAAAGCTACAAATATAATGTCAAGTCAACCACCGCGGAAGCGATGGTTTGTGATCACTTGTCCGAGATGGGTCCGGATTCGAATCCCGGTGAGGCATGGATGATGTTTGTCTAACGGCACTGGTTCTCTCCCTTCCCTGGAACCAGTGGCCCTAAATTAGGGACGGGAGACTACTTATGGCGCCCACTGAGTTGCTCATGGTGGTCGTTAAATTATTTTCATCAATTTTTACTAAAATTTCTTAATTTAGTATAAATTGATATTAATAAATTAAGCAATTTTAATAAAAATTGATAAAAATAACTTTTTTAACACTTTTAATTAATTATTTTTTTAATTATTATTATTGTGTATTAATTATTATTTATTATTATTAGTTATTATTGAGTATTAATTATTATTAAATATTTATTATTTTCATTAATTATTATTAAATATTTATTATTTTCATTAATTATTATTAAGTGCTAATTATTATTAAGTACTTATTATTACCATTAATTATTATTAAGTGCTAATTATTATTAAGTATTTATTATCATCATTAGTTATAATTAAGTGTTAATTATGATTAAGTATTTATTATTATCATTAATTGTTATTAATTATTGTTAATTATTATTATTAATTATTATTAATTATTATTGTTTATTATTGTTTATTATTGTTTTTTTTTATTATTATTATTATTATTATTATTATTATTATTATTATTATTATTATTATTATTATTATTAATTATTAATTAAAACTATTATCAACCATTAATTATTGTTATTATTTATTATTAAGTAATAATTATTATTATTACTTACTGTTATTAAGTATTAATTAATATTATTTATTTTTATCAGTTTTCATTAAAATAAAGTCGGCAGTTTAAAACAAAACAAAGAATGTTATGTGCAAGTCACATGTTAAGAATATTTTTCTTTTCTTAAAGGAAAGAAAGACCCAGGTCATTCAAACAATTCAAAAAGGTGTGAACGTCATTCTAAACGATTTCAGATATTCAGCGGTAATTACTCGAGTCCGTTCTGGGTTCGGACCTGAATCCCTGATGAGGCATGCGTGGTGCGCTGGCCTTTCCCCCTCCCAGGAACCAGTGAACCCCCCCAAAGGAAAAGGCGACAGGTACAGCTGCCAGAGCCCGTATGGTGGTGGTTGAAGCCTGAAACATAGATAACAACAACACAGAGGCGTAACCAAGGAGGAGGGTTCTCTAGTCCGGACCCCCCCCTCCTTGAGGGTGGATTGAGTACGAATTTAAAGCGATATATATGTATATGTGAGGCTTTCACCAGTGAACCAGATCCGTGGACCCCCGCTTCCCCCTTAAGAAATTTCTGGCTATTCCACAGCAACAACAAAAACAAGAAAGATGACACCGAATTTTCTGTTGTAATGAGCAAGTCTTTTGAATCCTTTCTGACGCGGATAAAATCTATCGAAGTTATTCTTCATATCCAGAAATAGAAACAGCTACTTACTCCCATCAGCGGTTGAAAAGTACGTTATGAAAATTAACAAATCGTGTTCAAAAAGTTCCTAATGGAAAAAGTAACATATCAGAGACAACGTGATTTTCAAATCAAACAAAAGCAGAAATCTAGAAGGAAACATGATATAACTCTACGCCTCCTAGCGGAAGAATTTTGCATAATAGAAAAGTTGAAAACAGCGAAAAATACTCTTCATGGAAAAAAATATATCAAGGAAAAAGAACTTTTCAAATACGCCTCCCTTAAACAGAGATAGCGAGAAAAAGGTTTCAACCTTTACGCCACCTAGCGGTAAAGCAGTGCATTTTTTAAAGAGGATAATGTTTCTCCTAAGTAGCCAGTGCTCGAAATGGAAATTTTGAAGTGCCGTTATGCTCATAATTAGCTAAAAATCACCCGAAAAAAATTTCGCCAGAAAATTTCCAAAACTTAAAAAGGTAAAAAAACTCCTTGGAATAAAAGCTCCTTGAGTGAAAATGTAATTGGCAATTCCGTGGAATACTGTTTATTACACTGTAAGTCAGAAACGATGGCGGTCGATTTCAGTTGGTTGGTTTGTGGATCCAGCGAGAACTACTTATGCTACACTGAGTACTGGGGTTACATTTGTTCATAACGATGAGTAATTAATCCGGGACAAACGGATTAACAAGACTTCCGAATCTCGGCTAATCATTAGTGATTCAACTGGACTTGAACCCAGAACCTTAAGGTCCCGAGCCGAGAAGACAGCCCCCTTCCAATAGGAACTTTCATGAAATAGAAAGTCAAGCAATTAGAACCTCCACAATCAGAAAGAATATTTGGTCTTAATAGCCAATCTCATGACCCTCAACAACAACAACGAAAAAAAGTCCGATATGGAAAAGTTTATATTCATTGCTGCAAAACTAAATTTGTGTTTATTACTTCCGATTCTTCATTCTAAGAAGAAGCTCTTCAAATTGAATATATTAAATAAATGATACACTCACGGACAATGAAATTTGCGCAAGTAGAAGAAAACATGCTACAATCGCGAAACGTTGCAAATAGCTGGAGTGCCAGCTGGTATGCAAATGATCCACGTTTGGTACGAGTGCGCATGACCGCACACCCTGTGCTGGCGCTGCAAGCACGAACCGTCAGCCTTATAAACCGGCGTGCAATCAATGCCCCATGAAAGCGAAAAGCACCGGCCTACGCAAACAAGAGTACAGAGTGACAAGAATTCCGGGTAGACGGCAGATACGTCGATTTACGCAACTTACGGACTTTGAGAAACGCCTGATGATCGGGCTGAAAACCGCAGGGTTGTCGGCGCGCCGTTTAGCCAGCCACGTGGATCGTTCTGACCATACCGTCCGACTGTGTTGGAAGCAGTGGACACGTAACGGCACTGCCACAAGGTGGGGCGGCTCCGGACGGACCAGGAGGATCACCGGTATAGAGAATCGACGGATCGTGCGTCAGGCACGAACGGATCCCACGGGGACTCAGTCCACTATGCAGGCAGATGTAGTGGCTCCTGTGCGCCTACGAACCATTTCCATTCACCTCGCGGAAGCGAATCCGCGATCCCTGCGCCCCTTACGTGTGCTGCAATTAGCACCGGAATACCACCGCCTCCGTGTGCAGTACTGCCATGCCAGAGCGACGTGGAACTCCACAGACTGGCGACGTGTGGTATTTAGCGATGAGTGCCGCTTCGTTTTGGGGACAGATGAACATCGTGTCCGGGTGTGGAGGTCTTCAGGTCAACTCCACAATCCGAACATCGTTATCAAGCGCCACACCTCCCCCACGGGCATTATGGTCAGGGTAACCATTGCCTAAGATAGCCGGTCAGCTCTAGTAGTGGTACGTGGATCATTGACGGGTCAGCGGTATGTGGTTGAGATCCTACGGCCCCATGTGCTCCCATTTCTGGCCAGGATTCCAGGTGTGTTATACCAGCAGGATAGTGCCCGCCCGCACACGGCTCGGGTAGACCAGGACTGCCTACGTCATGTCCAGATACTTCCATGACCTGCCCGCTCCTTGCACATTCCCCTATCAAGCATGTGTGAGACCAGTTGAAACGCCGGCGACCGCCGTGACGTACTATCCGGGATTTGGATCACACCGCCCAACAGGTGTGGGCCAGTCTGCCGCAGGGCAACATCAGGCGTCTGTTCGCCTCCATGCCGGACCGTATATCAGCATGTATCGGCGTACGAGGCGGTGTGACGCTGTATTGAAGATGACCGGACTGCGTGTCACAGATCCCTCTGTAATTGTACTGCAACTCTGTTTTTGCCATCATGTGTATCATTCATCTGTATCACTACGTCCATAAAATTTCAGTTCAATCCGATGGTTCCTTCGCGGTGCGCAAATTTCATTGTCCGTGAGTGTATAATAAAAATTACAGACATCTTTAGCGGGATGATCTGGGACTTGAGCAAGCTGTGATCATTTGCTATTGGTCATTTCCATTCTTTGAAGTATTTAACTCATATCTCATGTGTATACTCCCCTACCCTTTACGGTTCATACAGAGCTATTTCTCAAGAGCACGAGGCACATAAGGTAACTATGTTTAAGAATGTATGCTGCTAAGTCAGGGACAAAAAGAAAATCATTTCTGCAGTTCCCACTATTAAAATTAGTGACCGTATGTAAACTCCAGGTAAAAAGAGTGCCGGTATGAAATACTAAGAAAATGGAAGTGCCGGTATGTCATACCGGCGTATACTGGCCTATTTCGAGCACTGATTGTAGCAAATGGTATATAGTAAAAAAAAATTTCAATAAGGTATTACAAGCAGCAATACAGCTGCAAACAGAAGTATGCAAACGCCATCTAGCGACAGAATTATGAACTAAAAAGAACTCCTCAAGTACAAATCTAAAATGTTTCACAAGGTAAATGGTATTCGCTATTAAATTAATTTTTTAAACCGGACTCTTAAAAGCAGATATATCGAGAAAAACAGATGACACATTTTCGCCTCTAGTGGCAAAACTGGGTACTATTTTGGAAACGAAATACATACAAAATGTTTTCATAGTTAGTAGTATCACAATAATTTTTTTTTTTCGGTCGAGTTTTTAGCCTCGCGGATGTTGCTGCAAAGATTCTGTAAACGTAAACGCAAACGTGGACCTTACACCCTCCGTGGAACACTTGTGTGTTAAGAAAAATTTGAAATTGTATGAGAAACATTTCTCTCCGAAAACGCTCTCCGATAAAGAAAGCGTTTTTGAAAACGGACTCTTAGAAGCAGAGATATTGACAAATATAAGACACACGTCTACTCCCCTTGCAGAAAAAAATATGCGCTATTTAGAGCAGAAGGTATTTCTCAAAAGGTTTTCCGAAGTGAGCGGTATCGGTCCACGAAATAATTTTTTCAGTCGAGTTTTCAGAAACTCAAATTTCGCTTCTAATAGAAATAAACATTTATGCCCCTGGTTGCCAAATTATTGTCTACCACAAAGTAGAAATTATATGTAGAACAATTCTCACTTTTCAAATAGGATTTTTAGAAATACAGATATAGGAAAAATCGCAATTTAACTTTACGGCCCCATAGCGGAAGATCCATGCATTACTTGAAAAAGGAACTTATCAAAAATAGTCCTTATAAATGGCTTCGAAAAGAAAAAAATACGCCTTGTTCACTGCTGAGAAACGAAATAAAGCTACAGGAGGGCCAGAAATATTTTGTTTTCCCCACACAGGCTATTCAACAATTAAAATTTTACAAAAGTTGCATTGCCAACGGCGCCCTCACCCGTACAGAAAGCACCCCGATGCTTTCCTTTCCTGCCCAGATTTGTTCAGAAATGTAACTGAAGCTGTAATCATTTCTGAATGCAGTCGTGGTGAAACAGTCTTTATGCCAAGGACTGATTTGTCACCGAGGGGTGTACTGTAAATCTCCCTTTCATTTTAAAGCGTCGTCAATTCCCGATAACTTTTGCTTACACTGTGACAGTGAAAAAATATCCAAGACACACTTTCAAACACGTTGGCATTTATTTGGATGAACCTGTCTTTTCCCATGGCTAACTTTACGTGCCCTGTCAAGATCCAGAAGCCCGCGAAAAAAAAATAATCAAGGTTTACGTTAAGACAACTCAAGCGCAAGGAAATCTCTTAAACAATAATAAGTAATGCATAAATAACAATGTTTATCGCGAGATCTTCTAAACCACCTAGAAAATATTTTTTTACCACAAACTGAATAATGAAAATATTAGCACCAGCAGTTTAACAAGAAATTAAATATTTTAATTGAAACCGGTTTTAACTAAATAACAAGAAAATGTTTATCCACAGCTTTTCCGCTGGTGCATGACATGGGCTACCGGATAGTTTAATGAATAACTGGTGCCATGTTTTGATGGATAAGACAGGTTATCTGAAGTTTACCTTGCTTACAATGCACTATTCCAGCAAAAACATTATATAAATTTTACATTGATCATAAGTCCCTTTCCATAGACATGACGAATATCCTAATAAAATGATAGGTAGTGTGAATGTCAAAGGGAATTAGACAAAGTGCCATAATATCTCCAAAAGCTCGTCAATGCCACACCGCAGAATGTCTCAATAACTGAACTAGGATGACAAGGAGACATAGATGTAGAGTTTTCTAATTCTCACGGTACGCTCAAAAAAGAGAAAAAAAGCCCCACTGGCGTTTATACACAAATTTTCTATCAAAGAAATAAGAAAATAAATAAAAATGTACTGTTATTAAACGTTATCCAACAGTAAACTTCTCAACATTTTTTGAATTAGTGCCTATTTTTCATTTAATCCTTACGCTTCTGAGTAAATTTGAAATGTTTTGCCAGTAATATACTGGCAAAACATTTTATTTATTTATTCATTTTTTTTGTTTGAAGATTTATCGACTATCGTGAGCAACACATTGAGATAGATATACACTGGTGTGCAAATATTAAGGACGAAGAGGAGAAATTAGCATAACAGCGGAACGAGCAAGCAGAACGGAATGAAAGACGACTCAGTAGATAGACTAGGGTCCGGTACGGTAGGGCATATGCAGCATGACGTAGGGGGTGGGGGGGCTGATTCTTATTCTCTCTCTTAACTACATGGTGATAAACCTTTTCCTTCAAAAACCATTACCTAAGGGAAAAGTTTCCTTTAAAAACGAAAAACTATTCCCTGAGGAAAGAGATCACTTTCAGAGTGTGAGGTTATTGGGGCCAGCTCCAACAGGCCCCAGTATCATCACTACGCAAGCGAAGAGAAGACGATTTCCTCCCCGTCTCATTCAGTATGAGGGCCTACATACAACACTGCCTTAACCGCGTGTTCAAAAAAAGCTATGGGGCCAGATCTATCTGGCCCGGCGCAAATTTGATTGGCCGGGAGAGTATCCATTTCCTTAACGCCGTGGGTTGACAGAGAAGCTTACCCCGACCAAGCTCAAGGGTGGCGGGAGGGTTCCAAATGTCGTAGCAAAGTTCAGTTAGTTGTTTTTTCTCTGTGTGTCTCTCTCGGTGATGTGTTGTTCCTTTGTGTCGTGACTTTTTTGCTTGTCGAGTACAATGAATGGAGTGGATATTTTGTTAAAATCTCCGTTCTTTGCTTTAAATCTGGAAGAAAAGCTTTACTTAAAAAACTCAGTGCTTATCACCCCAAGAATTTTTAGTGTGAGCTTCACTTTTAAAAACACAGTGCTCATCAGCCCAATAATTTGAGTCGAAAAGCTTCACATAAAAAAGCTCTGTGCTTATCAGCCCAAGAAATTGAGTTTCCAAGAGTATGACGTTTACAAAGCGCTTTGCAGAACTAATTTCAGTTTTAACTAAGATGATTTTCTATGTTCAAAATAAATAAATAAATGAGAAAACCTGTAAGCATAATTTGCACATGAGTACATATATGTTTTTAGGTTTCACAAGTTCTTTAAAAAAAAAGGTTAAACCTTTCAAATAATGCAAATGGTAGTATGGTACTCATTCTATATGGGACGAAATTCATGAAACATTCCCTCCCTGCATATATATTTGGAGTTATTTTTTTACTACATTTTTTTTATCCTGCGAATCCTGTGATTATTCCTCAGGTGAGAAATCTGAAGAAACACAAAGCAAAACTAACATAAATTAATGCTCATATGTTTTAAGGTAAGCATTTTATTTAAGGAGTTTTAACATTTTTCTGTTAATAGTTATGCATTCTATTCTGAGGACATTTTTTTCGTGTGCAATACAATAGTTGACACATTCGTACCTTATTTGGGCATTATTGTGAGTCAAGGGGGTAAACAGAGGCAGAGTAAAGGAATCTTGGTGGGGGAAGGGGGTCTGATTAGTTGGCCTAATAATGACAGTTTTTTTTATTTCATTGTTTGACTTCGGCTACTGGCCCCACCTGTTTCAGTTGCCACGAGCCGCCACTGACTAATACACATAAAAACTTTTGCAAGAACTGGAGATATAGAGGTTGATAGGGCAAATTGAAAAGTATCTGATGCCTACATCTATCTTGGGTAACTGATATCAGTGCTTTTATACAGAGGCGTAACTTTCTTTGGCGGTGTAAGCGATACGGCTGCCTCTGGCGCAGTTCAGGTCGTAGAACTCACCACGTTCAATCTGATGAAAATTGGACATTAAACTTTAACACCAGTTTCGGGTGCAGTTTTTCCCACGCCATATTTTGACCGAATCCCGTTGGAAGGGTCCCGTGGATTATCCTAACAAAGTGCTCTAGAGTTCGTTCTTGAACATACATATGCAAATCCCACAAATAGACAAATGACAAAATATGGCGCGGGCAAACTGCGCCAGATACTGGTACTAAAGTTTATTTTTTTATGGTTTTCATACAGTCATTCCAAAATAGAACTTTTACGACATAATCATATACAGTTTGCGCACTGTTTTTCTCCTTAGGTTTGTATAGTTAATCAACTTATTTGAGTACACGTATATTAAGTTACATCTCCAACATATTTTTATCTGATCATTACATTTTTGTGTGTGCTGAATTCTCGCACGAGGGGAGAGAGAGCGAGAGAGAGACACACACACACACACCAGAGCTGAGCCCGAATGCCCGAAGCATAGCCCGGGCCCGAATCGGGTTCGGGCTGTAGAATATTTACAACGGTTCGGGCTCCGGCGGGCTCGGGCTCCTAGAGAGAGGGAGAGCGAGAGAATTTTTTTTATATATAAATATGATTTTACATGATTTAGCAAATGAAACACTTTATAGTTGGTTAAGGGAATTCTTCGGCAACTGGTTCTGGTTGGGGAGCTGGAATTCCAGATGGCTATTTATTCCGCGCTTGGTCAGAAAATGCCATAGGGCGCGCATTAGTGTGTTTCTGCAGAAAAGAAAAGGCTTTTTCAAGAACTATAGATATTGGGTATAGTTGATATCATGCCAGCGATAATTTGCCCCCTATCGCCACGCATTAGCTCCCAGCTAACTCTATTTAGCAATGTACGTATTGCAACGCATTATAGCGCGATAATACACTGGCGGAAAGTGAAAAAAGAACACCAAGAAGGAATTGGCGGACGATCATGAAATTTACATATGTTAATGGGGTCGAGTTTACGTAGGTGTGATGTGAATTTCGGGACCAACCAGTGAGCGCTTACGCCACAGCACGGCAAAATATGCAAATTATCGTCGGTGGTATTTAAGGAGTACGGCGAAGTGAATGTAATTAGTCGTCGGCGTACGGACACGTGCGAAGACCCTGAAGAAGCTGCAATGCCTGAACATGGAAGACGAGTACGACTTCAGCAGTTATCGGACTTTGAGCGAGGTCGTCTAGTCGGACTCCGCGAGGCCGGGTGGTCGTATCGTCGTATTGCGGAGCGAATTGGACGGCAAGTATCAGTGCTGGTACGATGGTGGCGTGGATGGTCCGAGGAACATTCCCACGCGAGAACACGTGGAACCGGAAGTCACAGACGTACTGATGAGCGGGCCGATCGACGCACAAGAAGAGCGGCGTTGTCAAGCAGAACATCCACTGCGATGCAAATCCGAGCTGCCGTTGCACCTGAGGTGACTGTGCGAACAATCCGCAACCGTCTACTGGATGCAGGACTACGTGCACGTGTGCCTCTGGCATGTGTACCTCTGACTCCAGCCCACCGTCAAGAACGGCTGCAGTGGTGTCGTCAACATCTGCACTGGAGAACGCAATGGCTATCTGTCGTGTTCAGCGATGAAAGCAGATTCTGCTTGGGAGCCTCCGATGGCCGTACGCGTGTTCGCAGACGCACAGGTGAGCGTCTCCACCCTTCTTGCATCCGCCAGCGACACACAGGGCCTACACCTGGTCTCCTGGTGTGGGGAGCGATCAGCTATCCCTCCCGTACACAACTAGTGTTTGTACCGGGTACGTTAAACAGCACCTCCTACATCAACAACATCATTCAGCCCGTTGTTGTGCCATTTGTAAGGTCGGTCCATCGTGGTGTTTTCCAACAAGATAACGCACGCCCACACACGGCACGTACAACGCAACATGCACTTCAGAGTGTGAGACAACTTCCATGGCCTGCACGTTCACCGGATTTGTCCCCCATTGAGCACGTGTGGGATTTTATGGGACAACGACTTATCCGGTCTCCACGGCCAGCCACGACCATCTCCGATTTACGCGTCCAGGTTGAGGATGCTTGGAACTCAATACCTCAAACTTACATCCAACATCTGTGCGACAGACTCCATGCCAGAATTGCACAGTGTGACGCAGTTCATGGCGGTTCAACCTCGTACTAACCATGTTACATGGAAATGTTATTTTTCAGTTTACCAGCAAATACAGCTGTATTTTGCCCAAATGTTTTGATCACGTTATCCTCTGCATTCCGTTGTTATGCTGTATAAATTTTGTTGGTATCAGACGTCTCCTTCTTTGTCCGTTTTTCACTTTCCGCCAGTGTATTAGCATTATTTGAGCAACATGCAATGCAATTGCAGCACCACCCGATCATTTTGGAATCCCGGATTCCGAAGCACTTCAGGTGGAAACAAACAGTCAAAGAAAATCGTACAGTTACGCTGTAAAAATTGATGAAGGTCCCTTCCCCACTCCCCATTTGAGAAATACATTGGTTAATTGCAGGAGGAGGAGAGAGTGGAAGTGTGGAAAATATATTTTTAATTAATGGTTGAACAGGTTAGCCAGTTTTCGGGCTCGTCCGCGCCTGGATTCTATCTTGCAATATAAAATTCGGGCTCGAGTGGGCTCGGGCTGATATACCACGGGTTCGGGCTGATATACAACGGACTCCGACGGGTTCGGGCTGACATACCACGGGTTCGGATGGGCTCGGGCTCCAAAAATTGAGCCCGAACTCAGCTCTAACACACACACACACAGAGATGAGAAAACATATTTTTGTGCAGTAGGGACGGTAAAGTAACTGGTAACTGTTATAGCCGGACAAAATTAATTTACTGCATCACTTACAGCATGATTTTGAAAATCCGTAATTCATACAACAGTAAAGACATATCGTACGTGGTGTGAGAAATGGAAACGGAAAGAGACTCCAAATACAATAATTCATAGCTGCCCGATTCTACTGCAACCCTTGTGAAAAGCAATTCTACCCAAGTATTTGGAAGCTATTAAAAGTTCTCGGTTTTCTCCCAGTCTCAACAGCAAATACATGTTTATTTATTATTTTTTTTTCTTGATGATGAAGAGGGTTAAATTTAAGGAAAAAAACTAGACAGCAATGACTGCAAAAATATATATAAATTAAACTTAAATTAATGTGTGTTTGTGTGTATGTTTAAGACACAAAGGAAGACAAATGGAGGGCGTAATATTTTGTAGTTTGCCCCGGGAGCAGAAATGCCTAGTTACGCCCCTGCTTTTACAGCAACTAAAGATTTTGGAATTTCATGGGACAAATATGGACGTAACTGATGTCTACATCTACCTTAGACAACTGTTATCAATGCTTTCACAAGAATTGAAAGCTTAGAGGTTGATGGGAAAAATTTAGAAGCAGCTGATTCCTACATCTCTCTTGGACGATTGATATCAATGCTTTTACACCAACTAAAGGTTTTGGAGTTTGACGGGACAAATATAGACGTAACTGATGTCTACTTCTACCTTAGATAACTGTTATCAATGCTTTCACAAGAATTGAAGGCTTAGAGGTTGATGGGACAAATTTAGAAGTAGCTGATTCCTACATCTCTCTTGGACGACTGATATCAATGCTTTTACACCAACTAAAGATTTTGGAGTTTGATGGGACAACTATAAACGTAATTGATGCGTACATCTGATGTAATTGATGCGTACATCTGACGTGATTTATGCGTACATCTATCTTAGCCAACTGATATACATAAATGCTTTTACAAGAACTAGAGATTTAGAAGTTGATGGGACAAACTTAGGAGTAACTGATGCTAACATTTTCTCGGACAACAGATATCAAGCAAGGGCCATGTCGAAAAACAATTAATAGGCATCTGAAACTTGGTTGGAGTGCATTTGAAAGAAACAGTACAATTTTCAAGATCATTGTGTTTTAAAAAAAGAGTACTTAATCAGTGCATCATTCCGATTCTTACTTACAAATTAGAGATATGGACCTTAATTGAGAAGGATATTCAGAGGCTGGAAACAACATAAAGGACATAGAAAGATGCATGCTTTGTGTAAACAGGAAATACAGGAAAAGGAATTAACAGATCTGGAAAATGACAAGAGAGGATTACATCCTGGTCAAAGAAAGGATTCACAAGTGGCAATCGGCTGGAAATATTGCTATAAGAACTGATCACTGTTTGACGACTGAGACATTAGACTGGTTTCCAAGAGACTGGAGAAGACCCAGAAGGAGCTCACGTGGTAGATGTGTGGATAAAATTCGAAAGCATGCAGGAGTGACATGGAAGAGAATTGCTCAAGACAGAGAATTGTCGAAGAGACCTGGGGAGACCTTCATCCATCAGTACACTGAAATTGATTGATGATGATGCATGTGATAAATCGGGCTAAAGACCAGAATACTCGAAACATTTTGTCTCGTTATCGAGAATTGAATGAATCATTTTGACGTAGGACAACGTCTAACTCCGCGGATAGTATGGAGTCCAATTCGCATACTGCGCAATACATCATGTGCGCGATGCTCCCCGTACGGGGGAGGGGGGCGAAATGAGGCAATATTTCTGGGTGTGCCGCCGCGTTTGACTCAGTTTATCACGCCGTACGGGGGGGGGGGGGAGAAATGAGGCAATATTTCTGGGTGTGCCGCCGCGTTTGACCCAGTCTATCACGACAACCGTGAGCGCAACAGGACTGTGCGTGGTATCGTTTTAAAGCTCTCGACGAGATCTATTCAAATATGTGAAGAACATTTCGCAGTGGTTTGAACTGAACATTTAAAAAATTGTTTTCTTGTGAACAGGTGAACACTTTTGACAATATCGCGTTTACCTGCACAACCGTGAGTGCTAAACGACTGTGCGTGGTATCGTTTTAAAGCTCTTGACGAGATCTATTCAAATATATAAAGAGCATATAGCAGTGTTTTAGCTAACATTTTTAGAAGTTGTTTTCGTGTGAATGGGTTAACATTTTCGACAACGCCGCGGAATTCGCAGAATGAACGCAAGCAAAAGTGGAGGAAAATCAAAATGGGAGGCAAGAGCAAGTGATGAGGAATATAAGAAATCTAAGAAGACAGAGCACCACGTTGGGTAATTCGTGTATCAATCTACTTTGTGTTCGCAGTGTATCCAGTATTATTTGTAAAAATTCTGTAATCTACTTTTCATATCATAGACATGTGTTGGCTATAACAAATTAAATGAACGCTTTGAAACAATACTCGATTAGTTCATTTCAACTCTCCGATCTGCAAGTCAATAGAAAGATGCATGCTTACGTTCCAAACTGACGGTTCAATCAGAATTGAGCCTATCTGTATTTTTTTAGCGAGGTTTAACGATTACCGAGAGAAACTCGATGGGCTATAAATAGTCGCCCGTCCCTAATTTAGGGCCACTTGTTCCAGAGAAGGGATAGAGCCAGTGTCGCAAAACGATCACAACATCCATACCTCAAAAGGATTTGTAACCGGATCCATCTCGGATCTAATCAGATTTAGAGGAATGCTTAGAAAAAATTGCCTCCGTTCTCCTTGACCGAAAAAATGGTATGAAAAGGTACTACGACTCATAAAAACAGATTCGTTCCTTTATTTCGTTACTGAGGAGGTAATTAAGTGTGAAGAAAAAAAAATCGACTACCAGACTGAAGCACAATGAACTGAATATGACGTGGAGATTGCCGAAAGGATTTGGGGATGCGATGCAACACTTGAAGTCTATCATCTCTCTTCCAGAAAGGGAGAAAAAAGCTCTATCACATCCGGAATTTTAAAACAAACTTCTCATGTTTGACTCAGCTAGATTATTTTCGCTCAGCTGAATTACAGAGCATATTTCCTGCATTCTTCCTGCCAAAGTTAAAAACTGGCCAAGCTGAACTCGTTTTCCATGCATCAGAAACTGCGAAACTCATTTACTTGAAAACGTGACTGATGCTGTAGAGATTGATGACCGAGAATTAAAATTATTACCCAAAATACACCAATACAACAATTATTAGTGTGCAACAGCAAGTAAAAGAAAAAAAAAAACGCGTCGTTTCGATCTATAAGTACAGTCCGGGACGTAACCAGGGGGGGGAAGCAGAGAATTCTAGGAGTCCGGACCTCTCCCGATGTATTTCACCTATAGTATGTTTTGATTCGATTCATCTTTCCCGACAGTAGTAAAGTAAGTCCCAAATAAAAAAAAATCGATGTAACGAAAATGGGTAACAGAAATAGTCAAAACCATTGTTGAAATCTGATCGTGCCGCATGCTGTCTCGTGAAGTGACGCAACAATAGCTACTCAACAATATAATTTACTAAACTATCGCCGAACATTATTTCGTCACGTTTTGCATAGACGTAACAATATCTCATTGCAATCTGCGCAAATTAAAAGAACCCGATGATAAATGCGATAAAAAAACATTACAGTCAGTGGCGTACCGGAAAAACTCGATGCCCCCCCCCCCCGCAAAAAAAAATTTCTAGGCTCTTTTGCGAAAATCCATTAGCTTTCAATTACTCAAAATTTTAACTTACATATTATTTATTAACTATAGGCTTTACGGGTGTTTTAATAATTCAAATTCTTTGGAACCTACGAGTACTTTTCGTAAAATCAAAATTATTTCACTTTATTGCGTGAAACACAAATGTGTGTGCGTTATAACTAAAACGATTGCTTTCGTTACCGATACAAATTACTACAAAATACTTACGTCAAAGTTAATCATATCATGCAAAATTTAATAATTTTAAAGAACTAAGGCCTGCTTTTTGAAATGCTTCACGATTGCACACACAAAACATGAAACTACCATGTGGCAGTGCCTAATGGTTTTACCAATTTATGCGAAACTAGCTTTGCCCGGTACAGAATCTACGGAATCTGTATAATCAAACGGACCAAAAGCGTTCCAAATTATTTAACACGCGTTCAGGAGACACAGTATTTTGTTTTCGACGATCAAATGCATCACGTGCTTTCTGTTTCAGAAGTCTTTGAGGGGCGAATCTCTGGGACAAAAAAGTTAAAAACTTATCTTTCCGAATATTTTATGAAACTGGATGAAATTTTAATGAACACCATAAATCGTTACTAGGAACATGACCTCCAAATTTCGCTTGAATCGGTAAATAACTTTTTAAATTAGCCGTTAAGATTTTATTAACCGTTTCTGCGTATATATTTCTGTTTACCGATGAATTAAAAATTCCATGCCTATTTTAAAAAGTTTTGACCGGATTCCGGTGAAATTTTGAGGTACTTCTCTTATTACCAATTCATGGTGCTGATAAAAATTTCAGCCCGTTTCGTTAAGATTTCGCAAAGTTCATTTTTGCATTTTTTTTATGCACCTCAAAGAATAGAAACACATGTGGATGTGCCGGGGCGATGTATGCAGTCACGTGCTTTCAGATTTGGAACAGGATGACGTAGGAAACGACGCTGATTATATTGATTAGCTTATTAATTAATTCATAACTCGCGAACGGAACAACGTAGACATCTTAAAATAGTTGCGTTGACCTAGAAATTAAAGTATTAATAAGCTATGGAAATTTCACGATGCCACAGTTCGGCGTTCGAGAGTTTTTGCTGCTTCAGACAAACAGAAGTTTTGTGTTTTATATATAAGACTAGCGAACCGGCCCGGCTCCCCACGGTAGCAATTTAGAATTTACGGCGAATCTAAAGAGAGATGATTATTACGTTCAACAGGTGGCTGTCTTTCTCTTTGTAAAGCCATTCTTTGTCTGTCATTTGCCAATCGAAATTTTGTTTTTTGGAAAGTCTCATTATGACGGGATAAACAAATTCTTTTAGCGTCCGATGTCATCATCATCATCATCATTGTCAACCATTATCAATCCACTGCTGGACGAAGGTCTCCCCAAGTTTCCTCCACAACGGTCTGTCTTGTGCCAGTCTCCTGCATGTCACCCCTGCATACTTTCGAATTTCATCCACCCATCTCCCATGTGGTCTTCTTCTGGGTCTTTTCCTGTCCCTTGAAATCCAATCTAAAATTTCGGCTGTCCATCGATGGTCTGTCCTTCTGGCAGTATGTCCAGCCCATTGCCATTTGAGGGATTTAACTCTGATCATGATGTCTTCCACTCTTGTCATTTTTCGGATCCACGAGTTCCTCTTCTTATCTCTCCTGGTTACACCAAGCATGGACCTCTCCATGCTGCTTTGAGTTGTCTGCAGCCTTTGTATGTCTCTTTTAGTTAAGGTCCACGTCTCTGCACCATACGTAAGCACTGGAAGGATGCATTGATCAAACACTTTTCTTTTAAGACATAATGGCATATTGCTCTTGAAAATTATGCTGTTTCTTCCAAAAGCTCTCCAGGCAAGTTTTGTACGCCGATTAATTTCTTCATCAATGTGACCCTCACTTGATATCTGCTGTCCAAGATAAACGTACGTGTCTGTTATCTCCAGCTTTTTTCCATCAATCGATAAATCTTCATTTCTTCTAAAAGCATTGAACATCACTTTTGTCTTCTGAAAGTTCATTTTTAATCCCACTTCTTTACTCTTGTCAGCAAGTTCCTGGATCAAACTCTGCAGCTCTGATGGGCTAGTTGCAAAAATGACTACGTCATCAGCAAAACGAATGTGGGTTAGATAATTTCCATTTATCTTTATCCCCTTGTTTTCCCAGCTCAGTGACTGAAAAACACCCTCCAATGTGGCATTAAAGAGCTTCGGAGATATGGTGTCACCTTGTCTCACTCCCTTTCCAATTTTTATGTGTGTTGTATTTTCAAACAGCCTAATCTTTGCACTTGCATTTTCATAGATGTTATTAATAATATTAATGTATGCATCTTCAATACCGCAGGTTTTCAGAGCCATTGTAACTGCTGATGGTTTCACCGAATCAAAGGCTTTTTCATAATCGATAAAAGCCATGCACATTGGAAGTTCATATTCCCTCGCTCTTTCAATTAGTTCTCTCAGCACATGGATATGATCTATTGTGCTGTAGCCACTCCTGAATCCAGCTTGTTCTCTCGGTTGAGCCATGTCCAGTGTTACCTTCAAGCGGTGTGAAAGAACTTTAGTGAAGATTTTATAAACTACTGATAGGAGGCTGATAGGTCTGTACTTTCCGAGATCCTCAATGTCACCTTTCTTATGTAGCAGGATCATTGTAGCGGTGTTCCAATCCTCAGGAATCTTTCCTTCATTAAGGCATCGAGTGAAAATTTGGGCGAGTACTGTTTCGATTTCTCCACTTGCTTCTTGTATGATGTCTACAGTAATTCCATCTTCTCCTGCAGCTTTTCCCCGCTTCATGTTCTTGATTGCATGTGCAACTTCTGCTGGAAGGACTGGAGGAACTCTGGTACTGGTATCTTTCATGATGTCTGGAGTGCATGTATCATCCCTTTCATATAATTTGGAGTAGAAATCTTTCACTCTTGTCAAAATTTCGCCTCTATTTCTTGTTACAGAACCATCTTCTTTTCTCAGTGCCATAATCTGTTTTCTTCCCTTACTGAGATGTCCCTTTGCTATCTTTAGGCTTTGGTTGTTTTCAATTGCTTTCCTCACTAGTTCACAGTTGAATTTTCTTACGTCTTCAGTGATACTTTTTCGTAGTCTTGCATAGCTCTATATATTCCACTTTGGAAGTCACATCTTCTTTAGTTGTCCTCATCTCTCTTTTTTTCATCAACATTTTCGTTTTTCCTGATAATTTATTTACATGCAACTTGTTCTTAGACACAGCTAATTTTGTTGCTGTTTCCATAAGAGCTTTGGTTACTTTTCTGTTAACTTCAGAGATGTCCACTTCTTCCGATGTTAGGCCTCCTAAAGCAGAGAACCTGTTCTTCAGTTCCAACTTGAAGGTATTATGGTGTTTTTTAAGGTTGGTTATGTCAATAGATTTTGTTTGTCTTATGAGATTGCCACGTTCAAGTTTAGTGTTGAGGTGCATCTTACATCTCACCAATCTATGGTCACTACCTGTGTTGAACTTGTTTAGCACACTGCAGTCTTCTATGACGAATTTTTTGTTACACATAATAAAATCAATTTCACTTGTCGTTCCATTTGGATGTCTCCATGTCCATTTCCTGTGTGGCTTTTTCTTGAAGAAGGAGTTCAAGATGAAAAACCCTTCTGCCTCTGCAAACTCAACGAGAGTATTTCCACGCTGGTTTCTGTTGCCGTGACCGAATTTACCTACTGAAGTTTCATTCTGTTGCCGTTGCCCTATTTTTGCATTGAAATCTCCCATAATTATTTTCAAGTGCTGCTTACCTTTATTATTTAGATGACGAATTTCCTCATAAAATTCTTCAATTTCTTCTTCAGGATGACTTGTGGTGGGTGCATAAGTTTGAATAATCTGAGCCTCGGTATATTTTCGAGAGTTGGATAACAAGTCGTGCAGCTCTGTCAGAGGAACTTTCAACTTCTACAACTTTATCCTTCAGTTTCTTGTTTATTATAAATCCAACACCACTAGTTCTGCCAGTATCTGTCCCATGATAGTAGAAGAGATGTCCACTTTTCAGTTCGATGAGATCTTCTCCTTTTCTCCTTACCTCACTTAGCCCCACGATGTCCCACTTGATCCTTTGTAGTTCCTCTTCCAATTCAAGAAGCCTTGAATCAGAAGATAGGGAGCTTCCATTGTACGTTGCCAAGGTCAGCATCAGATGGCAGCCTAGTCCGGTCCTCCGGGGATTCTTAGCACCCTCTGCCTTCATGTCGCACTGGCCGCTGCCTTGGCCAGGTACATTCCAGCTGCCGGAGACTGAGGGCCAAGATTTAAGTTGTGGAGTCATTTTGGAGGGGTTTGGCCATAACTCACCACGCTGGCCAAGCGGGTTGGTGAGTGTGGGATAGAATTTCCTCTAATCCCGATGGTATAGTTATACCGCTATTGGCGGTCGTCAGAGCTTCTTTAGTAGGAACAGGATGCACCACGAGAAGAAGGCGGGGTTGACATTTGTCAAGGAGAGGCTGTGATGTTACGCATCACCTGACCTTTGCGTCCGATGTCATCATCATCATTGTCAACCATTATCAATCCACTGCTGGACGAAGGTCTCCCCAAGTTTCCTCCACAACGGTCTGTCTTGTGCCAGTCTCCTCCATGTCACTCCCGCATATTTACGAATTTCATCCACCCATCTCCCATGTGGTCTTTTTCTGGGTCTTTTCCTGTCCCTTGGAATCCAATCTAAAATTTCGGCTGTCCATCTATGGTCTGTCCTTCTGGCAGTATGTCCAGCCCATTGCCATTTCAGGGATTTAACTCTGATCATGATGTCTTCCACTCTGGTCATTTTTCGGATCCACGAGTTCCTCTTCTTATCTCTCCTGGTTATACTAAGCATGCACCTCTCCATGCTGCTTTGAGTTGTCTGCAGCCTTTGTATGTCTCTTTTAGTTAAGGTCCACGTCTCTGCACCATACGTAAGCACTGGAAGGATGCATTGATCAAACACTTTTCTTTTAAGACATAACGGCATATTGCTCTTGAAAATTATGCTGTTTCTTCCAAAAGCTCTCCAGGCAAGTTTTGTACGCCGATTAATTTCTTCATCAATGTGACCCTCACTTGATATCTGCTGTCCAAGATAAACATACGTATCTGTTATCTCCAGTTTTTCTCCATCAATCGATAAATCTTCATTTCTTGTAAAAGCATTGAACATCACTTTTGTCTTCTGAAAGTTCATTTTTAATCCCACTTCTTTACTCTTGTCAGCAAGTTCCTGGATCATACTCTGCAGCTCTGAAGGGGTAGTTGCAAAAATGACTACGTCATCAGCAAAACGAAGGTGGGTTAGATAATCTCCATTAATCTTTAGCCCTTTGTTTTCCCAGTTCAGTGATTGAAAGACATTTTCCAATGTGGCATTAAAGAGCTTCGGAGATATGGTGTCACCTTGTCTCACTCCCTTTCCAATTTTTATGTGTGTTGTATTTTCAAACAGCCGAATCTTTGCACTTGCATTTTCATAGATGTTATTAATAATATTAATGTATGCATCTTCAATACCGCAGGATTTCAGAGCCGTGGTAACTGCTGATGGTTTCACCGAATCAAAGGCTTTTTCATAATCGATAAAAGCCATGCACAATGGAAGTTCATATTCCCTCGCTCTTTCAATTAGTTCTCTCAGTACGTGGATATGATCTATTGTGCTGTAGCCACTCCTGAATCCAGCTTGTTCTCTCGGTTGAGCCATGTCCTGTGTTACCTTCAAGCGGTGTGAAAGAACTTTAGTGAAGATTTTATAAACCACTGATAGGAGGCTGATAGGTCTGTAGTTCCTGAGATCCTCAATGTCACCTTTTTTATGTAGCAGGATCATTGTAGCATTGTTTCAATCATCAGGAACCTTCCCTTCATTAAGGCATCGAGTGAAAATTTGGGCGAGTACTGTTTCAAGTCGATGTACTACGACCTATATTCGATTCTCGTTTCGGCATAATGTAATACAATATTTAAATTTTAATTAAAGAGCTACTCAAAGAGACACACACGTGTGGACGAAAACAACTACGCATTTAGTCTGTGCGAGCGCCGATAAACCAATTCTTTCAGCATTCGATGTAACTACGCATTTAGTCTGTGGCCTTACATGCTATCAGACCGGTCGCCGCGCATGCGCCTCGCGTCTTTTTCCCAATGACCAAAAAAGCTTCGTAAACCGGTCGCCGAACATCGTTGTTTAGGCAGTGGAAGCCACGAAATAATGCGAACGGCGGTTTTTTTCTTTTAATTGTCACTATAATCGTTACTGCTCGTCTCCCTTTTGTCATAGATTAATGTTTCATACACCTAAACCTTCCTCGACAAATGCTCTATGGAATGGTGAAAACCGCATCAAAATCAGTCCAGCGATTCTCGAGATTAGCCCGAACAAACAGACAGACGCCTACCGGGGACTTTATTTTATGCTATGTATAGATGTCACAACACGAGTAAGGAAATAACTAAGAAATGATTAAGAACTGTAGCATAAAAAATGTAGAACTACTTAAATTACTTACTCTGGAAAATAAAAAAAACATACTTAACATATTTTGAAGATGACAATCCGATTTTTGGTGTAAATGTGAGAAGGATGTTAAGTCAGACAATATCCGAAAATTTGAAAATTTCATCGTCCTGGAGCGGAACTCGAATCCGCGCCTCCCAGATAGCGCCCGGGTATGCAAACCACTACACCACCCTGAACGACTAACTCACAAGTTTCCGATTAATTTGTATATAACCATCACAGGATTCGCTAGTAGAAGCAACTGGCATTCATGTTTAGCGAATCTGGAGGTTAAGAATCCTATCCCGCGATTTCCCGGAGAAGCAGATAAATCATGAAATAAATACGGGATTACACCATATATTACAAATTTTGAAGATGACAATCCGATTTTTGGTGTAAAATTTTCAAGTTTTCGGATATTGTCATCCTTGTCCCATTTACACCTAAAATCAGATTGTCATCTTCAAAATTTGTATTATATGGTGTGATCCCGTATTTATTTCATGATTTTTCGGAATAGGATTCTTAACCTCCAGATTCGCTAAACATGAATGCCGGTTGCTTCGATTAGCGAATCCTGTGATGGTTATATTCAAATGAATCGGAAACTTGAGACATGGTCGTTCTGGGTGGTGCAGTGGTTAGCATACCCTGGAGCTATCGGGGAGACGCGGGTTCGAGTCCTGCTCCAGGACAATGACATTTTCAAGTTTTCGGATATTGTCTGACTTAACATCTTTGCCACATTTACACCAAAAATTGGATTGTCATCTTCAAAATTTGTATTATATGGTGTGATCCCGTATTTATTTCATGATTTTTCGGAATAGGATTCTTAACCTCCAGATTCGCTAAACATGAATGCCGGTTGCTTCGATTAGCGAATCCTGTGATGGTTATATTCAAATGAATCGGAAACTTGAGACATGGTCGTTCTGGGTGGTGCAGTGGTTAGCATACCCGGGCGCTATCGGGGAGACGCGGGTTCGAGTCCTGCTCCAGGACAATGAAATTTTCAAGTTTTCGTATATTGTCTGACTTAACATCTTTGCCACATTTACACCAAAAATTGGATTGTCATCTTCAAAATTTGTATTATATGGTGCAATCCCGTATTTATTTCATGATACTTAATACCACAATGTTTTGCATATATAGTAAAAAAAAAATCTTGATTTTGTTATAAAAAAAATGGCAGAGGTCTCTGATTTTTCGCTGCCGCGAAAAATACATTTTAGTTCTTTATATTCGGAAGGATGCATAGTTATGTGCAAAAAACTGTAATACATAACACCTTATCTTTATTGGTATAAAATTCCGTTTATTGAACTGATATTATTTTCACATTCTCTTGTTAACATACCTGCATAGAAACTATTGCAAGGGCAGTGAACTTGTGGCTCCTCTAACTGCAACGGCTATTACAAGGGACCTCAAGTTCTTCTGAATAGCTGCTTTCCCGTTATCTTTTTTTTTATGAACTAAAACAACGAAACTTATTTCTACAGATTTTACGTATTTACGGAGAAAAAAAAATGCTTTTCTTCTTAATACTTCATTTAAAGCTGCCTTAATTCTTGGCCATTTATTTAACCAGTTTTATACGAAGTTCCCGCAAAAAAATTTGTAAAATATTTTTGCTCAGGCTAGAGGCCCTTTCAACTAGGAGGCCCCACCCGCACTGAGGCCCCACCCGCACTGCGGAGGCTATCAGTACGCCCCTGATTACAGTGAATTTTGATGTTATGTGTTCATCCTGACAGAAGCATATGCGTCGTAACGAAATTTTGCTTCCTCTCGGCACTTTGTCTAAGGGGAAGTTATCTTCTATTAACGAGAGTTTTAAAATGATGTGTCTCCAGACCAGTGTTTCCCAAAGTGAGGTACGCGTACCCCTGGGGGTACGGGGGGTACGAATAAAGTTTGTAGGGGTACGCTGCGAATGAGTGACGAGTAAGTGTTCATTTACTCACACTTTACAGCGGTAGCCGGCGCCACGATACAGACACGTTATACCAAAGCCGCCGCCTGGTGCAACACAAGCAGTCTATTTGTAGGGCCGTAGCCAGTGTTGCATTCAGAGTTTTTTTCCGGGGTCATTTACAAATTTTGAGGGGGCTGAATCTTGTTGACTGATTATTTACATATAATCACAGTTTTGTTGTTTATATGTTCGTTGCAAATTCCAAGAAATCTATCTACACATACAAATCATTAAGAATGTTAAAATGCTTTACCTTTAGTTTACTTGAGGCGCTCCACGAATTTCACTATGGGGTGGTGTAAAATATTGAGGATGCTAGTAAGATAACGCTGTGCTGGAGACCCCCCCCCCCACACACACACACAGCATTAGGAGTGGTTACCTGAAAACGCATGGTGTAAACCATTGCCATGCCACTTGGTTTCAGCCCCTTTAGATTATTTAGATTAGCAAACAGTAGTAAAAAGAACTAACTGATTGTTTGGATGGCAGTTTGAGCCTCGATTTTTTTCTTTCTCATAGAGTGTAAACCACCCACCACCAGAAAGAAAAACACTTTTAATGGGAACAATTTCTAAAAATTTGCTAGTGTTAAAAATTAGGCAGCAAATATTTTGTGGTATTGTAGGCACTAACGTCACGTTAGCTACACTGAGGCTTAATCGTATACACGGTAAGTTGGCATCCAAAAGACTGAAATAAAGCTGAATGCCAGCTTCCAAAATGTGATGATGTGTTGCAGTACAAACATCTCTACTCTGTGGAATTAGGTTTGTATTACTAAAGTAGACCAATTTGTCAGTGGCGGCTCGTGGTTGAAAAAATAGGTGAAGAGCTGCTATAAGAGCAATATGAAAAGATATCTACTGTCTTCAATGAAAATCACTATATGAGGACTGGCCTATTTTTTGTATATTAGATCAATTCTTTCTTTTAAAGCTGTAAATTTGTCGATTATGTCGTCATAGAATGGTTGTTTCTTCGTGAGCAATTTGTCAGTGCTTGAAAAATTGGCCCTTCAGCGAGAACTGTTTAATGTTTTATTGGCGGATGATAGAAATTTCAGATTGAAGTCCATGTGGTTGTTTTTGTTTACTGTTAGAATATTTTTCCTCATTTTCTTAACTTCTTTTTTAATAATTTCTTCAAATATTCAGCTATAAGCGAAAACAATTCGACTAAATTTAAGAAGAAAGGGAATTTTTTTTCATTTCTTTTGTTTTTTATTAATTTTCGGAAATAAATCGCTTTGTCCTCCTAAGGTGGAGCTTGGTCCACCTTAGGAAGCTAAAGCGATTATTTAATTAAACAGGACCAAAAATATTGGGTGGGTACTGCCCCCTCCCCCCAAAAAAATTATTGGAGGAGCAAGATTCATCTTAACCCCTATAGTCGGCGCCTATGTAAAGTGCTATACTGTAAATTGTAAAGGTTTGTTATTATTTTGTGTTAATAAATAAGCCCCATTGATTTTGACAATTGATATTTAATATTCTTTTTGGTCTTTAAAGTTCAAGAATATGGTTCGGTGGTTGAAAACTGGGTCTTTTAAACCGAAAGATAGCAGTATTTTTTTTTTCTGTTTAAAAGACCGAGTTAAGCCCCCCGTCCAACAAACAGGAAGGGAATGGTGGGGGGGGGTACTCAGTGTTACGAAAATTTTAGAAGGGGTACTCAGATGTCGAAACTTTGGGAAACATTGCCCCAGACCAAAAGTTACCAATAATCCTCACTAACACATTTGCGATTCAACTTTTTTCTATCTTGAAGTCAGATTTTAGCTTGCACATGGGCAGATGGACTTTCGTAGCTACATCACATTTCGTCCGTGTCAGGGTCATTTCTTACGTTCGTCTGAACCTGAATTATATTTAATAATAATAATAAAAGTAAATATTGTTTTTGAAAAACTAAAGAGTCGAAAACCTTACTATTGTTGCCGCCATAGTTTAGTAAATCTTGTCTTTTACGACTCACATATCTTCCTTCATTGGCTTTACGACAATAACATTCATTAATCCATCTACCTAAGTGCCGCTGAATGTGAGGGAGGAATTAGTAAACCTTATTGTTTGTTGTTATGATTTAATTCCACTTAGTATGTACCGGACTGTGGCTCGGTGTGGTCGTGAGTGAGGCGAATGTGTTGTTATTGTTTGTTGTTATGATTTAATTCCACTTAGTATGTACCGGACTGTGGCTCAGTGTGGTCTGAGTGAGGCGAATGTGTTATTGTTTGTTGTTATGATTTAATTCGACTTAGTATGTACCGGGTTGTCGCTCGGTGTGGTCTGAGTGAGGCGAATGTGTTGTTATTGTTTGTTGTTATGATTTAATTCCACTTAATATGTACCGGACTGTGGCTCGGTGTGGTCGTGAGTGACACGAATAAATGTTGTGTGTGGTACATAATTACAGGGCTGTAGCTAGGAGAGGGTTCAGGGGCTTAGACAGGGCCGGACTAAGACCTTATTGGGCTCTTAGGCTAAGACATTTGAGGGGCCCATAGGCTAAGGCATCTGAGAAGGCCAGCGGCGGATTTACCACTAGGCCAACTACGTCGTCGTGGCCTAGGGACCTCAGGTATAGAATCCAGAAAACCGGAGAGCAAGGAACAGAAAAACTTAGAAAAGGGAGGTACCGTTATTTTAATTTACTTTAATAAAATAGTGTAGTGGTAATTCTTTATTTTATCTTGAAAGATAACTAAAGAAATAAGAACGTAATAATAGCTCTATTGCGAGCACGCCCGTGTTCGTACGAGTGCGATAGAGAGCGCATGCGACGTAATGTGTTGTTCCTTTACGTCGAATGCGATAGAGTGCGCATTCGACGTAAAGTGCAGTTCTTTACATTTTGAATGGGCGATAGAGAGCACATTCAAAATGCAAAGTGTTGTTCCTGGATAAGCATGAACCTCTTTGACTATGTTTACAAATATTTTTTATAACCTTTAATTTAATAACAAGTTAAATCAAAAAAATTTTTTAATTTAAGTAATACTTATATAACAATAAAATTATACTACCAATTATTATATTCTTAACTTAAAGATAAGTTCATTAGAAAATCTTATAGGGGCAAATTAAAAAATGGGTGGCCAGCCGGGTGAGGGGTGGGTGTATAGAAAATTAGGCCTAGGGCCCCAAAAGCCTTAAATCCGGCACTGGAAAGGGACCCCAAAGAACTTATGACTGGGAATCATTATGAAGTCTGTTAAAACATGAAACTGTCGCAAATATGCTACTAATAATTAATAAGCAGCGCATTCTTCAAGCTAATAAATTATCTGCAGAGTTTTCGTAATAAGGCACTACATTTTCCATTGTTCTCATAAAGACATGAGTTAAAAGCTTAAGATTCCTAGATTTTGTCTTGGATTGTCTAATGATTTAGCATTGTATACTTTTCTTAGCGCATCTTGTTAGTTATACGATGTGAAGCCACAGGGGACTTCGACCATCAACGGTTCCAAGTGCAAACTGGGAAGTGCAGGTGCATGGTAGTGAAAATATTGAAACTGTCTCGCCGACCCCGCTGTGCACAGCGACATGAAACCTTTACCCTTTTGTGGGTCACTCTCTTGAAATCTGTTAGTCTTTCAGCCTCTGTTTATAATCAATTGGAAACCATACCAGACAAAAGTAAAACTACTTTATAAACCCCTCTCTCGGTAATTTGCCCATGCATTCCTCCTGGGCCCTTGGTAATGGTGGGCCCCAAGGCTGTAGCCCCTATAGACCCCCTTAATGCGGTCCTAGGTTCAGCCTCCCTGCCAGGAAAACAAGCACCCTTCTGGAAGGTGGATGTTGTAAATTCTCTGAACTTCTATTTTCGGTGGTCAATGGACATTTCTTCTGTATTTCATTAGAAGCATAAATACTTCCCTTATTTATCCATGTATTGGATGTTTTTAAGGAAAGCAAAATTGAAATAATAGCTCATGAACATGGATAACTCAAAAGAAATTGCTTCTTGAACTGAATTAGTTGGAACAGCTGTGCCAATGATTCTGTTCCACTTGGGCACGGGACTTGTTGCTGCTAAGGGTCGGGGAAGAGTAAATTTTTTGAGAAACGTCAAATATATCCCCCTCCCTTCCCCTAAAAAAACGGAATTGCGCATACGATCAAACACTGTTCGTCACTTGAAATGATCATGAAATGCTAAGCTGCTGTTAAAAAACTTTCCCGGGTGGTTAATTACCTTCAAAGAAGTGTTGTCATGGGAACGTTTTAGTTAAATGTGAGCCAAAAGTCACTGTGCACCTAACACAGTTGCCTTGTTTATGGACCCCTCGTACACTGAGAAAAACGTTTTGTTAATTCAACAAAATTTTTTGTCGTTATGCAGTCAACAAAATTTTTTGTTGAATTTGCAAAATTATTTTGTTGAACATTATTGTTGATTTAACAAAATGTATTGTTATCACGACAAAACATTTTGTTCATTTAACAAAATGATTAGGTCGATTTTTGGGAATTTGTTTGATCCAACAAAACGTATTGTTATCATGACAAAATGTTTTGTTGCTGCAACAGAACTTATTCTGTCATGATAACAATATGTTTTGTTGCAGCAACAAAACATTTTGTCATGATAATGTGTTTTGCTGGATCGAACAAATTCCCAAAAATCGACCTAATCATTTTGTTAAATGAACGAAACGCTTTGTCGTGATAACAATAAATTCTGTTAAATCAACAATAATTTTCAACAAAATAATTTTGCAAATTCAACAAAAAATTTTGTTGACTGTATATTGACAAAAGTTTTTGTTGAATTAACAAAACATTTTTCTCAGTGTAGAATATGGGCCCAATTATGCATGTCTTCGGGGTATCAGACACCATACACCAATCTTCTGATCATGTAATATGGCATTTCGTGTACCTGACGCGGATTATTGGAAGACCACATTCGACTGTTTTGGCTGTTCATACATCCCGATAAGGGGAACTGCGCCTTATCGGAGAAAAACGTGACGTCCTCTCCGTTGTCATTCATGAAGTTCTTGAACCATCTGCATCGTAGTCTGTGTGTTTCAGTTCGTGCACTTTTCTGATTTTCTACGGGTAGAGCTGCAGTCTCGTCTTCAATGCCCTACGGGTGCTGCTCTAAGACACGCCTGCTTCTTGTGCCAATTTTTCGAACAGATTTCTTTGAACTTTTAGTCATGCGACAGGAAATCTCCTCCACCTTTCCCTATGTTAACACTCGCGGCCAACCGCTTCTCGGAGCATCTCTCACTGATCCGATTTTATGAAACTTTTCAATTAACCGCCTCACTGCATTGCGATGGGGTGCTTCAGTATCGAGAAATTGTTCTCTGTACTTACGTTTCACTTCGTGCGTATATTCGGCTCCACTACGGAACACATGTTCAATCAGAAACACTCGACCCTCAAGTGACAACGCCATGTTCAATCGGCCACTGTGACGCCTCACTACTGACTGATTCAATAACGGCCAGACGCCAGAAATACCAACTGAGTCACTCAAGGTCAGAGGGCAGGATGCACGTAACCCCGCCCCCAAACACACGAACATTATCCTTTCACAATATTGCATGCATGGGCGCGGTAACCACACTTTGTAGATTTCTTATTATTTCTTATCGCGAGAGAGAGAGAGAGCTTTCAATCTTTTCCTGTTCATTGTTTTGCATTAAGTAGGAGTGATTTTGCTATGCATGTGTGGGAGTAGAAATGTTTATTGGCGGGAATTTCAGAGCTGTTGGTTTTTGGGTCAGCAGTGATGTATTCAGGCATCTTTTGGGGGTTCTTAGCCCACTCACCCCCGAAAATCCATGAACGTCCCTCCACCCCACCCATACGTTTTGAATTTTCTGATCGAAAGGGATTTGGTTACCTACAAATTCCAGTATTCGGTATATAGAAAACCTACAGCTTTAACAACCATTATACCAGCTGCATCTGCCCACCCAAGAAGCTATAAATTGTCTTCCGTTACTTTTATGTCGAGCCGTGCTTTCACTCATTCGTCAAACATCCACAGACGACGAAAAAAAGTATCCAAGGTATTCCAGATTGCAATTGATCATGGTTTCTCAGAATTCACAGTGAACAAAATTCTGCCGAAAATACACAGGGAAAGATCGACTACTCTTCAAAGAAACAGTAGGAACAGGAGGTGCATCGGCTTAATGATATACATTACCCAATGGTCACCCCAGCCCTAAAAATTGCTTAAGACAATATGGACTTGATTTTGGCATTAAAACTAACAATATTTACTCAATGGTTAAAAAGGACCGTGACCAGGTATGAAATGATAATAAATACAGAATATATAGCATTCCGCTAAAAAGTCTAGAAGAAGATATGCCTAACAGCTTATACATAGGATCAACCCAACGCTCACTGGGGTCAAGATTAAAGGAACATAAATACGATGTCAAAAATTAATCAATCAAGAGCTCATTAGCACGAAAGGTTGGCGAAGGAACGCACAACCCTATTTGGGAAGAAGCCAATATTCTGGTGACCCTATACATGAGATCATCTCTGCTGTTTATAGAGAGTCTGGTTATAATCAGCAAAGGATTCACCTGTTGTAATGATAACACACATATTTTCGTCCCGATGCCGTGGTGACAATTGTTTATACCTCCTCCCACAGAGGAACATGATGAAAACAACCATAAAGTATATTCGACATCATGACTTCTACTTGGATTGTAACACTTCGAAAATTTAAAGCGGCCCAGGGATATATAAACTCCTTTGTGGAAGTGACTATGAACTTTCCTTACGCATTAATATTACATGGAGTTTAAATACTAAACAATTTAAACTGTTATATTTCCCTTATACATTAATACTACCCTCACGTACAATGAAATTCGCGCACCAAGAAGGAAGCATCCGATTGAACTGAAATTTTGTGGACGTAGTGATACAGATGAATGATATACATATGATGGCAAAAACACAGCTGCAGTACAATTACAGAGGGATCTGTGGCAAGCAGTCCGGTCATCTTCAATAGCGCATCGCACTGCCTCATGTGGCGATACATGCTACAATGGTGAGGCAAGGAGGCGAACAGACGCCTGATGTCGTCCTGCGGCAGACAGGCCATCACGTGTTGGACGGTGTGCTCCAAATTCCGGACAGTGCGGCACGGCGGCAGCAGGCGCTTCAACTGGTCCTACACATGCTCGATAGGGAACATGTCCGGGGAGCGAGCAGGCCATTTAAGTGTCTCGACATGTCGTAGGCAGTCCTAGACAACCTGAGCCGTGTGCGGGCGGGCACTATCCTACTGGTATAGCGCGCCTTTAATCCCGAACAAGAATGGGAGCACATGGGGCCGTAGGATCTCATCCACATTCCCGCTGGCTCGTCAATGATCAATGTACCACTACTAAAGGTGATCGGCTATCGAAGACTATGGTTCCCCAGACCATATTGCGCCTACAGTGAGGGAGGTGTGGCGTTCGATATCGAGGTTGGGATTGTGCCGTTGACCCGGGGACCTCTACACCCGGTAACTATGATCATCTGACCCCAAAACGAAGCGGCACCCATCGCTAACAACCACACGTCGCTCTGGCCTGGCACCACTGCACACGGAGCCGGCAATGTTCCGGTGTTAATGAAAGCACACTTAAGGGGTGCTGGGATCGCAGATTCGCTTCCGCGAAGCGTCGGGAAATGTTCGTGCGCACACAGGAGCCGTTACATCTGCCTGAATAGTGGAATGGGTCCCCGTGGGATCCGTTCGTGCCTGGCGCACGATGCGTCGATCCTATCTACCGGTGGTCCTCCTGGTCCGTCCGGAGCCGCTCCGCCGTGTGGCAGTGCCGTCACGTGTCCACTTCTCCCAACACAGTCGGGTGGTATGGTCAGAACGATCCACGTAGCGGGCTATACGGCGCACCGACCACCCTGCGGCTTTCAGCCCGATAATCCGGCCTCTCTCCGAGTCCGTACGTTGCGTAAATCGATGTCTCAGGCGTCTACCCGGCATTATTGTCAATATGTACTCTTACTTGCGTCGGCCGGTGCTTTTCGCTTTCATGGGGTATCGACTACACGACGGTTTATAAGGCTGTCGGTTCGTGCTTGCAGCGCCACCACAGGGTGTGGAGTCATGCACACTCGCACTAAACGTGGATCATTTGCATACCAGCACGTTCTCTAGCTATTTGCAAAGTTTCGTAGTTGTAGCACGTTTTCTTTTAGGTGCGCAAATTTCATTGTCCATGAGTGTATATGGATTTTAAATACCGAACAATTTGAACTGTTTTATTTTATTTTGTATTAATTTAAAATATTCCTTTTCAGTTGTGTACAGGAATGGTGTAACTGTAACTTTGATTTAATTTCCATCAAAATATCTCTTTGTTATCAGACAACGATTTATTGGATTTACGAACTTGTTACTATGCCAACGGCGCACCCAAAACCTGCCCATTTTACAACGTCATCAGTTACACTGACAAATGTATAGTTAATGTTGGTACATATCGTGCCCCAGGGACAGGCTTAGTTTTCCATCGGGTACTGGTTGTACGGAAATTATTGGTTCAGCGTTGTGTATGTTTGTGAATATCGGATATTTCAGAGTTAGGTAAAATTTATTTTTTTGTAAGTATAGTGGGAGAATAAGGTTGTTAGGTATTTTGTGATGTGTAGTGTAAGAGAATCTGAGATGCAGTAGATTGGAGATTTTATAAAGTACAGTTCATAGTGTAATAATTGTTCCCGTGGGACCACAGCCCAAGGCTAATAGGTTTTGAGTTCTTATCGGGAAGATGGAGCATAGGTCGAAATGTTAAGTTATGATCGGAGCGATGAACGAACAGTTTCACGTACGTAATCACTAATCAGCATCGGGAATCGAGAGTGCACACCGATTAATTAAATTGGGTATTTTTCCTTTATTTTAATGTTAGTGTGGTAATGGTATGAAATTTTCTTTAATTGTATCAATTGTTCATTTTTCTTAAATTTGTGGTTATCGTATCTCAGTTGGTCTGTGTCATAGTGTTGTTGTTACGTGTTGTGATACTGTTGAAAATGTTCACTTTTGAATCAAATTACATATTTTCTTATTTTGAGTGTCACATCAGTAACATCAATTTCTAGCAAAAACTGCTATGGATTTGCAATTCACAACCTTTGTCGAATTGAATTCATAAGTATTAAGTTTCAAATGTAAACAGGCCGCCCCGGTGGCGCAGTGGTCTAAGGCGCTGGCCTATGATCATTCGTCCGTAAGGGGTCCGGGTTCGAATCCCGGTGAGGCATGGATGTTGTGTTTGTCTTACGGCACTGGCTCTCTCCCTTCCCTGGAACCAGTGACCCTAAATTAGGGACGGGCGACTGCTTATAGCCCATTGAGTTGCTCACGGTGGTCGTTAAACCTCCAATCAAAAAAAAAAAAATGTAAACAAATGTTATCCTGTTTACAACATGATTTAAGTGTGATGTCATGTAATACCAATAATGCTATCATAGCATTACTGGTATTACATGACATCAAGATCACATAGCATTGCTATGTAATCTTGATGTATATAAAACTCGGGTCACCGCAGGTTGAATTCTGCTTTAAGGCGCCTCGATAGCATTGAAAAACATTCATCTGCGATTTATATTTTTCTTTGCGAGAAGGGGAAGAGATGTAATAGTGGTAATTATAAATAACCTTTAATAATAACGTAATGGAACAAGAATGTTTATTTTATGAAATGTAATGTCATGCAAACACTTAGAATTTTTTAAATGTTGAATTTTGTTGAATATGTAAATAATTAAGAACCCTTACAGTTTAAGAATGTTTAAAAAGCGTAATTATGGGAAACTTTTTAATACACCGGAGTGCAAAAATTAAGGACGAGACGGTCTTTCGAATGTAACGTCGTGCAGAAGTACTCCACATCGACTCAAATCATACCATAAGATCCCCAAGATGTAAGAATATGGGACAAGTGAGCAAAACCGTCCAAACAAGGAATCTAAAGGATACAAAGGCACTTTATTGAAAAGGTAGCTTCGAGCACAACTGGACAGAAGACAGAAACGTCCATGTGACAGGCGGCTGCCAAGAAAAATCCAGTCTTTAGTAGGGGATATGATCACCCCTGACTGTGTTGCAGGATTTACAACGTCTGTCCATGCTGAGGACGAGGTTTTAAAAGAGCTGTTGAGGCATCGCGACCCATTCCTCTTGTAGCGCCAATCGCAGCTGCGGAATCGTTGCTGGCGGCTGGTGACGTGATGCCAAGCGTCTCCCGAGAAGGTCCCACACGTGTTCGATTGAATTTAGGTTCGGGGACCTTGCGGGCCAATCCATGCGTTGAATATCTTCACTCTCCAACAGCTCCGCGACAGCCACTGTACGATGAGGTGTAGCGTTGTCGTTCATGAAGAGGAACTCAGGACCCACATCACCTCTGAACAGACGCACGTCGGGCAGGAGAACCTCGGTACAATAGCGGACACCAGTGACTGAACCTCCTTGGAAGATGTGGAGGTCAGTACGGCTACCTAGCATGATACCGCCCCAAACGAGAACTCCGCCACCTCCAAACCGGTTCCTTTTCGATGAAGTTGGAGGTGTGATTGCGTGTTCCCTGCTCTCTCCAGATGTGTATACGTCCAGAATCGCTCGTCAGACTAAATCGGCTCTCATCCGTAAAGAGAACTCGACCTCATTGCTGATGTGTCCAGTTCTTGTGTTCCTGGCACCACAGAAACCGCCGTCTCCGATGAGCAGGCGTTAATGGCACACACCGTACTGGTCGTCGTGCAAATAGACCACATTTGTGCAGCCTCCTGGCCACGGTAAAACGCGATAACGGACGTCCAGTTGTCTGTTGCATGTGACTTGCGATTTCTCCCGCTGTCTCTTCTCGCCTGTAGGACAATATACCGGCCATCCGCCGCCTTGGTTGCTCGTGGATGACCACTGCTAAACTCTCAGACAGCTGTTCCTGTCGTTTGAAATGCTTTCCAAGCTCGTGAAACGATGCTGTGAGTGATATTGAACTCCTCAGCCACACTAGTCACACTTTGACCTTCTTCCAACTTTCCAATGACGCGACCTCAGGTAAAGTCATCCAGATGTCGTCTACTGGATGACCTGTTGGCCATACCAAAAGGTGACAGCAACTCGACGTCGTTCAAACCGATGTACACCGTGCAATAGCTTTCACAGAATTGCTGAGCGTACACCGCCCGTGTGCTGTATACCCATTCGACACTCCCCCCACGTCATACTGCATATATGCGCATGCCCTACCGTACCGGACTCTAGTCTATCTCCTGAGTGGTCTTTCGGTCCGTTCTGCCTGCTCGTTCCGCTGTTATGCTAATTTCACCTCTTCGTCCTTAATTTTTGCACACCAGCGTATATTTTTTGAGTTGCACTGGCGTAGCCAGCATGTCCCCAGAAATAATTAGTTTATTGGCTAACTTCCTGGAGAAGAACAATGCACCGGACATCGTGTGTAGGTAGCTATAATAGAAGATTGCTTTTTTAGAGCTATCCATCAGGAAATATTTCCGTTCCTGTGAAGGAAATCCTTCGGGCCAGGCCGTGGTCATTTAGACGCATCAGAAGATATTTTCGGACAGGATGCTGAGTGTGGTCATTCGGAGGCTCGTTTTTAGAAGTAATTGTGGAAGACAATAGGAGTGGAGGGCTGCTGAAGGTGGAAGCTGACGTGTTTTGGGGCGATATGTGACGGAGAGAAGAACAGAGAGGTTGAAGAATTTTGAGGAAGGAGGTTTTTGGGAAGGGAAGCTTGTCTCCGCGCCCGAGCGAAAAAGACTGGATTTAGTGAGGAGTTAAGGTATAATCGCATGGTGACCCAGGAATTATCATTAATTAAACAATTTTCACGGTAATAAATTAATTCATTCAAGACACCAAATCTCCTTGATTTTTTTTGATTGGAGGTTTAACGACCACTGTGAGCAACTCAATGGGCTATATAAGCAGACGCCTGTCCCTAATTTAGGGCCACTGGTTCCAGGAAAGGGAGAGAGCCAGTGTCGTAAGACAAACACAACACTCATGCCTCACCGGGATTCGAACCCGAACCCCTTTCAGACGAATGATCAGAAGCCATCGCTTACACCACTGCGCCACCGAGGCGGCTCGTCTTGATTGATTGATATTTGTTTCTCTTATGATGTTTGCGGTGCTTTGTACGAACCCTGCAACGTCGAAGTAAAGCACATTTCTGTTATCAAAGGAAGAGTTAAAACAGCGCTGTGACTGAAAGACGCCATCTCCACCAGGGAATATAGTCCCCTATAAAGGGGTGGGTAGGCTTGGTTAGCCACGATGTTCAGGTACGTTACATCTGTCAGAATTCGCTCTACAGTGATAACGGGTCCAAATGTTCCTCAAGAAAATATTTTTCAGACCATCACACTTCTTCCAGCCACCTGAATCCGTCTCACAGTGCATCTAGGTGAGACTTCCTTGGGTAAACGTTGAGCACTAGCTCGTCCGTCGACATGGTTAACAGTAAATGGGATTCGTCTGACCATGAGACCCTCTTTCATTCATCTACGGTCCAATGTCGATGATTACGTGGCCACTTCAAGCGTTGACAGCGGTGAACGGCTGTGAGCATAGGCACATGAATGGGTCTGTGGCTGCGGAGAGCCATATCCAACAGAATACGATGAACAGTGTATTCTGACACATTGGGCCCCTTCGACATAACTGAAATTATGGGTAAAATCAGCCACAGTAACCCTCCTGTTGCTGCGGACAAGACGAGATAGCTTGCACTGACTTCTGGCATCAATGAGGCGTTGTCAGCCCAAGCCTTGTCGACGGCTCGAAATGTCACCTGTTTCGAATCATCTTTGATAGGTACTAACTACTGCATAGCGGGAGGCGTGAGCAGCCTACTGGCGTCGCTGTTTCGGAGATGCCTTTAACAAGGCATAATGATCTGGCCTTTGTCGAATTCAGATAAATCCTTTGCTTTTCCCATGTTGAGACGAAACGAAATACTGACGAAGAGTTCCAACCCAGGTATTGTATATACACTGCTGGCCACCCAAAATGCAACACCAAGAAGGAAGCATCCGATTGGCCTGAAATTCGCAGCATGCGTCGCTCGTGAGAGGACATGCAAACGATTAGCATTGCAGGGCATATGCAAATCATGCGCACCCGGCACGCCACCGAGCACTATAAGAAGAGTGCACAGAAGGCGGGGTGTAAGTAGTGAAATTGTGTTGTGCTGCCGGACCGGTGCGTGGGAAGCTTCCTGATGCCTCGTCGCAGAATACGGTAGTCATTCCAGCACGTTTCGGAGTTCGACAGAGGACGAATAGTGGCTTATCGCGACAGCGGTTTATCGTACCAAGACATTGGCGCCCGTGTGGGACGACATCCAGGTACAGTGAGGCGAGTATGGATTCGGTGGGTGCAGGAGCGACGGACGTCGGGCCGACTGCCGCAGCCGCGGCACACCACTGAGAAAGAGGACCGGCATGTTGTGCGGCGGGCATTGACGGCTCACACCGCCACCTCACGAACGTTAGCGCAGGAATTAGAGTGTGTTGCGCAACAACCTGTGTCGGCACGTACCGTTCGACGTCGTCTGCAGAAGCGGGGATTTGTCGCACGGCGCCCATTGCTCCGATTACCATTGACGTTACAGCACCCGGCGAGTGCGGCGGCAGTGGGCCGTTGAGCGCCGCACCTGGACTACGGAATGGCACGACATTGTCTTCTACGACGAATCCCGCTTCTGCTTGCAACACCACGATGTTCGGATCCGCGTGTGGCGGCACCGCGGCGAGAGATTGTATGAAGCCTGCATTGCCATACCGGTCCGTCGCCTGGCGCTATGATTCGGGGCGCAATTGGATATGACACCCGCACCCCTCTGGTACGCATCGCCGCTACACTCAGCAGCCACAGCTACATCTCCGACGTTTTGGAGCCTGTAGTCCTCCCTTACCTGCAGCGGCCACGTTTCAACAGGACAATGCGCTTCCGCACGTGGCACGCATCGTGTAACAATTCTTCACGGCCCACCAGGTTTCACTGCTGCCGTGTCCCGCCTGTTCTCCCGATATGTCGCCCATCGAACACGTCTGGTCGCTGATCGGCAACCGAGTGACCCGGCAAGCACCACCCGCGTCTATGAAATGTGGCACGTGTGGAAGCAGCCTGGACCAACATACCCCAAGCCCACATCCAAAGCCTTTTTGTTCGATGCCGCGGCATGTAGCGGCTGTTATTGCCAGCCATGTGGGCCACACGAACTATTGATGTGTGCGTGTTCCGCAAGTCGCACGGGCCTGTAATCTCAATCGGTTAATCTTTGTATCTGTTGTTATGTGTCCAGTAAATCTGGCTTTGCTATCTCGTGTCCTTCTTGGTGTTGCATTTTAGGTGGTCAGCAGTGTATTATTCGCAACCTTGGTACGTGACGCTGATTGGTTGCACGCGCGCTTATTTGCATAAAGCAGAGGTGGTTTTATTGTTTTGGCTGATCGGTGTAAATATTAGCCAGCAGTAGATTGATAATAGTTGAAAATGATGATGATATATGTACAGGGTGTCTCAGAAGTCCTTGACACATTTCAAAAATTTATAAAAAAAAACAAACGGTTTATGATAGGAACAAAATGTTTTTAGATTTTGTTAACTTACTTAACAAAGTTTTTTTCTGTTTTCCATTTAGGTCACTAGGTGGCGTTACTGATCCAATCGCAAGGTTAATGGAAGGAAATGTCAACTCCAGCGGAGAAAGCTATCTGTGTCGGATGGTTTTGAAACCAAATCTGTTACCCAAGTGCAAAGAAATTTTCGTTCGAAATTTGGAAGACATCCTCCAAGTCGTAATAGCATCGTAGGTTGGCACAATAAGTTTCTGGAGACTGGAAGTGTCCTTGATCGGCCAAGATCTGGAAGACCAAGTACCAGCGAAGGCGACATCGAAAGCCTTTCCACGTAGCACAAGAAAATCGATACGAACCACCGCAAACAAAATGGTAATACCTCGTGCAACAGTGCATCAAGTCATACACCAGAAACTCCGCCTGTATGCCTACAAAGTGCAGATATTGCAAACTCTTCAGCCGGACGACAAGCCACACCGTTCTAACTTTGCTGGTGAAATACTAAATCATGTAGAAGAAGATAATGACTTCCTACGAAACATTTTGTTTACAGATAAAGCAACTTTCCATGTTTGAGGAAGAATCAATCGCCACATATCGCATAGTTGCTGCAATTGCATCTGTTACAGAATCCATGTTGGCACGTACATGGGCAGAGATTGATATCGGCTTGATGTAATCAGCGCAACAAAAGGTGCACATATTCAAGTTTATTAACTACACGAAAAACACTTTGCTAAGTAAGTTAAAAAAATCTGAAAAAAAAAATTTGTATCATGAATCGTTTTCTTTTATAAATTTTCGAAATGTTTCAAGGACTTCTGAGACACCCTGTATATCATCCACAAGACCACGTGTGAGATGTGTGGATGAAATTCGAAAGCATGCCGGAATGACATGGAGATAAGCTCAGGACAGACCGTTGTGGAAGAAACTTGGGAAGAGCTTCACCCAGCAGTGGATTGATAATGGTCGACAATAATGAGTTATACGTGCCCATACTAAGAGTGTGAAATTGGATCCCAGACTCTCCACCGAGAACGCGAAATGAAGCCCCGGTAGGCCATCGCGATGGCGCAGTGGTTTAAGCGCTTGCTTCCAACCATTCGTCCGAGTTAGAACCGGATTCGAATCACGGTGAAGCATTGATGTTGTGTTTGTCTTTCGGCACTGGCTCTCTTTTTTCTGCAACCAGTAACCCTAAATTAGGGACGGGCGACTGCTTATAGCCTATCGGGTTACGTACGGGGGTCGATAACTTCCCCGCCCCCTCCCTCTAAAAATAAATCAAGAGTGCCCTGGTGCTTTTGTAGATAATTTATGCTATACAGCTTTCGCATGCCAATATCTTAGTGGGTGTGAAATAAAACGAGTCAGTCGAGAGTATACATTTATTTACGTACAGTGTTGTATTTATTCGCCACACTTCGGTACATACGAAGTGGGATTAAATTATTACAATATGGTTTATTAATTCCTGACGTTGAGCAGTACTTAGGTAGGTGGGTTAATGAATGTTATTGTCGTAAAACCAATGAAAGATACGAGAGTCATAAATGTAAATATAGACTAAACTATGACGGAGGCAATACTACGCATTCAGACTTTTTTTTTTTTTTATTGGGGGTTTAATGACCACCGTGAGCAACTCAATGGGCTATAATGCTATAGATGACTTAACTTGTAACGGGGAACCCACGGCTTTACGTGCTCATTAACACACGGCGAGTATTCATTGGTTCAGAGCAACACAACCTATCTGGGAACGATCCAGCATCCATCTGATCGGAAAGCCGTAGCTGCAACCACTAGGCCACTCGCGGTCCTTGGATGGCGTTGTAATCAAATTCTACTATTTTTAGTGAGATACATTGCACAAAAAATGATAGCATGTATGGTTATTTTTTTTAACTGAAACACACGCAAATTTCCACACTTATCTATATATTACGTAATTCTATAAAGTTTTTACTGAGTCCAATTTTGAGAGAACTGCTAAACGTAAAGATATGGTTGAGGTATCAAAATAAGGGTCTTACCATGTAGATATGTCAGTCGAAGAGAAAAATGAGATTGGGCCAGCGAATCGGGCGGCAAAGTTCTCATGTAAAGTCTATGGGATAAGCGTGTGGTTGACTCACGCGCTGTTGAAGGCGGGACATGGAGAGACTGAGATAGTCCAAAGTCTTCTCTTTTCTGAGCGAATCGCTGCGCAAAGCAACGCTAGCAAGCAGTTGCATCAAAGTTGTTCTCATCGGAACAGCGAACACTCTTGAAGACCTGATTGCGTTATGCCGTTGGACAGTGTGATGTATATATCATCATCATCATCATCATTGTCAACCATTATCAATCCACTGCTGGACGAAGGTCTCCCCAAGTTTCCTCCACAACGGTCTGTCTTGTGCCAGTCTCCTCCATGTCACTCCCGCATATTTACGAATTTCATCCACCCATCTCCCATGTGGTCTTTTTCTGGGTCTTTTCCTGTCCCTTGGAATCCAATCTAAAATTTCGACTGTCCATCTATGGTCTGTCCTTCTGGCAGTATGTCCAGCCCATTGCCATTTCAGGGATTTAACTCTGATCATGATGTCTTCCACTCTCGTCATTTTTCGGATCCACGAGTTCCTCTTCTTATCTCTCCTGGTTATACCAAGCATGCACCTCTCCATGCTGCTTTGAGTTGTCTGCAGCCTTTGTATGTCTCTTTTAGTTAAGGTCCACGTCTCTGCACCATACGTAAGCACTGGAATGTATATATACAATTCAATATTCATTCGATCCAGTTTATTCACGTAGGTAAAACGTTTCTCATTATGTATAAATGTAAATAAACATTCCGTTGACCATTGTTAGTGAAAATATTTAGATGAGTTGCGCCATCATTCTTTTTTTATCTTTTTTTCTTTTTTTTTTGATTGGAGGTTTAACGACCACCGTGAGCAACTCAATGGGCTATAAGCAGTCGCCCGTCCCTAATTTGAGGTCACTGGTTCCAGGGAAGGGAGAGAGCCAGTGCCGTAAGACAAACACAACATCCATGCCTCACCGGGATTCGAACCCGCACCCCTTACGGACGAATGATCAGAGGCCATCGCTTAGAACCACTGCGCCACCGGGGCGGCTTTTTTATCTTCATTCCATAAGGTTTTTTGCTGTGAGACCTATTTTAAGAGAACAGCTGAACGTAAATGGTTTAGGTATCAAAATAAATGTCTTACCACGTAGATGTGCCAGTCGAAGAGAAAACTGAGATTGGGGCAATGGTTTGGGCGTAGCGGGGCGGCAAAGTTCCCATGTAAAGTCTATGGGAGAAGCGTGCGGCCCTTATTTACATCAGGCACTCAGTTCAGACTTGGTGTGTGCATGGTGTTCTATGATCAGTCCTGAAGTAAGTAAATACTTTATTGCATACTCACCCTTAACAGAATGTCCCTACGGCAGAAAAAAAAAAAAAAAAAAAGAAAAAGAAAACGTAAGAACCTTACTGCAAGGCGTGAGCGATCAATGGGTCGCAACTCGCAACTATATGCCTCAGACAAGAGATAATGAAGACTATTCGCAAGGTGAATCTCATTCCAACAACATTTATGAACACAGTTGTGACTGAAGATGAGAGTGAAAGAATGCGCTATCCAGTTGAATTTTTGCATACGATCGAGATGAGTGGACTTCCGCCTCGCATTTTAAGACTGAAAAAGGGTGCAGTTGTGGTGCTAGTCACGAACCTGGCCGCCCCGGTGGCACAGTGATCTAAGCGCTGGCTTTTTTTTTTTTTTTTTTTGATTGGAGGTTTAACGACCACCGTGAGCAACTCAATGGGCTATAAGCAGTCGCCCGTCCCTAATTTAGGGTCACTGGTTCCAGGGAAGGGAGAGAGCCAGTGCCGTAAGACAAACACAACATCCATGCCTGACCGGGATTCGAACCCGGACCCTTACGGACGAATGATCAGAGGCCAACGCCTTAGACCACTGCGCCACCGGGGCGGCGCGCTGGCTTATGATGATTCGTTCGTGAAGGGTCCGGGTTCGAATCCCGTTGAGGCATGGATTTTGTGTTTGTTTTGCGGCACTGGCTTTCACCCTTCCCTGGAACCAGTGACCCTAAATGAGGGACGGGCGACTGCTCACGGTGGTCGTTAAGCCTTCAGACAAAAAAAAAAAAATCACGAACCTGGACTATTGTCTTTACTGAAGTGGTTGAATTAATTTGTCAATCAAATAAAGTTTACATTTGTTGTTTCATTAGTTTATTCTTAAAAAAAAAAAAAAAAAAAGGACTAACCGTCGATTCCGACAGGTTTCGTCTATATGCAATTAAATTAGTTTACTTGCAGTGAAGCACTTAAAAAATAAGACGTCACACAAGCTAGACATGTAACTTCATTTATATAGAAATTTTATTCATTGAAGGAAACACAATGACAAATCTGATGCATTAAAGTAGTGCACTAATTCAACAATAATAAAATATAGTACAAAATAATACAGCAACACATTTCATAGACATCATGCTAAAACAGCCAAGAAGGCCTAATATAGTAGAAAAAAAAAAAGTGTAAAAATATTGCAAAACAAAATATTTGGATGAGAAATATGTACATAACTTTTTCAGAAGTGTAATATGGTTCTAATGATGTAAAATGGGTTAAATTCAAGGATTACTTTTCATCCAAAACAGTATTCACAAATTTGTAGCCATTTGTATAGAAAAAGTTAATACTAAAAAAAGCTGTGTTGGAAACAAATTTTCAGACTATTATGACACATTAACTAAAATTACAGATTATGGGGTGTGGCAAAATATAGATTTCATTCATTTTAACTCTACAATCTCTGCTTTCAGTGCAACTGAAATGAGGCAGTTGCACTGAAAGCACAGATTTAAAAAAAAAGTGGCATATAATATAATGAGTCAACTAAATCATTATCTATTTGCCATACTTAACATGAAATGCTTTTAGTGACGGCCCATTATCTTGGAAACAATGAACTACTGCTCTTATTTTACACAAAACATAAAACTCGACTGAAATTTTTACTTACACACAACATAAAAAATGTAAACTGAACAGATCAAATCTAGTAAGTGGTTATTATCTATATCTAGGGATACGTAATTTTCGTATTTACGAAATAGATGCGAATAAATGCGAAATTTGCCAATATAAGCGAATAAATACGAACATTTGATTTTAACTACATTTCCGCGACATCTCGATAATTAAAAATTTTTTAAGCAAAAACAAGGCGTAATTTTGCGCAGAACTAGGATATGCCGTGCATATCATACTCAGCGTGTGTTACCTGGGAAACTCCAGGCCATGCCTCTTTCCCTCTCGGCGAGTCAGCTTGAAAGAATACGAATGAGCAGGGCCACCGATTCCAGGGAAAGGAGAGTTTTCGCATTTTGCTAATAGACTACAAACTACAACGCTCGCGAACCGTTTGATAGACGTATATCCATGTGGCCTGCCCTAGGAAGAAATTACTTGATAAGAGTGAAAGAGTTTGATCACAAGGATTGTATTTAAGCGATACAAATATTGTGATGTGCAAAATTTGCAATGTTCGTCTAGAAGGGCAAATTGACTCTCCACATGACATCCAATGCAACAAATGAAGCCTACCAAGCATATTGGAAGATTATTTTGTCCATTTGTAGCCGCGACCACACCGACATCATTTTTGAACACAAATTTATTATTGGAAAGCTTCTCTAAAATACTGTTTTTTAAAGACATACCATGGGATGAACTCATTGATGGATACAATCATTTTCACAGACAGCGTATACAGTGGTCGACAAAGAGACTCCAGTTGATGTTATACAGATTTTAAAAGCAACAAAATGCTGTTACCTAAACTATGCGAAGGCAGCTATTCAAAGCTTCCATAATTCTGTCAACAGCGTGGATGCTGAGAGATATTTTAGAATGTACATCGTTATTACTGACAGAAGGCAAAGGCTAAAGGAAGAGAATATAGACTATTACAATGTTGTTAGCTTTTAACTAAGTATTTTGGTACTTAGCCTACCAGTAAGTAAACTTTGGAAAACATTCTAAGTATTCTTTGGAAAGCGTTCTAAGTATTCTTTGGAAAACATTCTAAGTAAACTTTGAAAAACAGTAAACTAAGTAAAGTAAACTTTGAAGAACAATTGTTTTGTATCTTCAGTTTTTGCAAATAAATGCAAAATTTTTGACCTAATAAAATTTTTTTTTTCTTGTAAAATTTCGAATTTTTTTGGCAGAAATTTATGCCAAAAAAAATTTCAACCATCTACAGAGCTGCTCAATAGTAAGAAAATGCCAAGTGGAACCAAAACAAAGGAAAGATTCATTTACTTATGTAGGCAACTATAAAAATTTTCTGAATTCAAAGAAAACAATGACAGATAATATTTTTCTTCACCATCTGAAAGAATGACTTTTATTCACTGAGGACACCAACAGGTGGCATGTCAGGTTCAGTTATGGGAGGGCAGCAGACATGTTCAGTTGACCAACATGTCTTTATTGCATAACATGCATAAAAATCCTCCTCAGATGAACTTTTATGATTTTAAGAATGGGCTCACTGGACAGGAGTGCTTGGAGAAATTATAGAGAGTTTTCAGACTCGCCATCTCACACAACCAATTATGAGTGGTTTGCAGAATTTTGTTAAGGTACAGGAAATCCCTGAAAGAGAAAGATAAGAGCCTCCAATCTCCAGCAATCATGGAAAAAATGCAGCAGGTGTGAAAGCTTTGAAAGAGGAACGATCCACGAGTAATTTACGATGAAATAGAGTAGACTGCGTGTGCATTCATTTCTTGCAGGCTTCAGAAATCTTACACAAGTACTTCGGAGTGTATGAGAAAACCTTGCTGTTTTTTGGTGCCCCCACGAAATCACAGACATGCAAAAGAAAGCCAAAGTGGAGTAGTGCCACAAAATGATCCAAAGCTTTGCAGATGGAAACTTTGGCAGTTTTTGACATTATCACAGGCAAGCACTGGGTGTACTTATATAACCCTAAGACAAAGTGCCAGTCGATGGTCTGGATGTTTTCAAATGATGTGAAAGTCGAGCATCTCAGTAAAGTTCTGAAAGACGGTGGCCTCATTTTTCTTTGCACATGTTGTGTTGACTACTATACAGCAACATTTCTCGAACTTTTTGGACTCAAGATGCTTTTACAATCTTAAAAATTATTGAGGAGCCCAAACAGCTTTTGTTTATGCAGGGTGACCGAAAAGTTGGGCCCTCCCCCAATTTTTTTTTTAATTGGAGGTTTAACAACCATCGTGAGCAACTCAATGGGCTATAAGCAGTCGCCCATCCCTAATTTAGGGTCCCCGATTCCAGGGAAAGGAGAGAGCCGGTGCCATAAGACAAACACAACATCCATGCCTCACTGGGATTTGAACCCGGACCCTTCTCGGACGAATGGTCAGAAGCCAGTGCTTAGACCACTGTGCCACCAGGGCGGCTTTTGGTTTTGAAAACATCAGTGATAACAGAAACACAAAAATTATATTAGGAATAGAACAAAAAGTATTCTTACCAAAAAAAAAAAAAAAAAAAAAAAAAAGTCTTTTGGACGTTCTTACAGTAGGTATTCAAAATGTCCTCCTTGCTCACAAATGCAAGCACAAACTCTTTTTCCCACATTCGAGGCCACTTTGTGCACAGTTAAAACATTCATTTTTTCAGTAGCTGCATTAATGTTGAACTTCAATTCATACTTCGTACATGGGATGCTTTTGTACACTTTTCCTTTCAGATATCCCCAAAGAAAGTAATCTGGCATTATTAAGTCTGGGGATCATAGGGGCCTAAACCTGTGGAAATCAGCCAATCACGGAAAAACTCTAAGAAACATCATTGTGTCATGGTGGCTTGTTGCTACATCGTGCTGAAACCAACAAGATCTCTCTTCTTCTTCCAGCAATGATACAAATTGCATGACTATGCCCTTGTATACAGTTCCATTAACTGTACAGTCAAAATATATCAGGCTGATTATTTGATGACAAGACATAGAAAAAGTTGGAATATGATGTGCTGAGTGCAACAGATTTTAGTGAAATAAGTGTAAATTTGTGGACAACCAATATCGTGAGTTCTGTGTGTTTACATACCCACTTACGTGGAACTATGCTTCATCGGTGAAAAAGACATTATCACGTTCACTTACTCCATTTTGGTCCACAAACTTGCGTAACCATCTGCAGAAATGTAAGCATTTCTGAAAATCACATGGTCTCAATTCAGCCACTGACATAAGACGACATGGATGCAGGTTTAGTTGTTTCACGGCTTTCTGCGCACTGCCATAAGATAATCTTGTCTGAATGGAAAGTTTCTGTAAACTTTTGGTTGGAGAAAGCATAATTTTGGTCTACATATCTGGCAATTTTTTTCATTACTTAAAACAGATGGTCATCCACTCTGCTTTCTGTCGAAGACACTTTCTGTTTCCGGAAACACTTTACGAGTAATAGTTCTTTTATCTGGTGGTGAAACATTCGGATATTGCTTACAAAATGCTTCCGATACTTTTCCATGTGATTGATGAGAGAAATATTGCCCAATTACATACACACGCTGGCTTTGGGAAAACGGTATGATACTCTCGCAAGAAACAAAACAATAATGGCGTCAATTGTTACAAAGAACACTTTCATAAATAAATTATACCTTTCAAGACAATGCACTGTTGGCTGAAATAAGAAATTAATAATTTCATTAATTTACACAGTGCTCTGAAGTTTGAGGGCGTGAGTTTTTGATCACCCTATATCTATTGATATTTATTGTATTAGAAATTAAAACTGATAAAATTTTAAAGTATTAATTTATTAATTCATTTAAAAATAACAATAATAAATACATTGAATGTTAATATAAAGATAATTTTTATAAAAAATAAACTAGTGTATTTCTTGACATATAAGACTTTTTTTTTTTTCAGAAGTCAAGGACGACTTATGCCACATCTACTTCTCTACTGATTGGTCATTGAAATTTTTCAATGAGAAAATATATATTGTGCCTTAAATTCAGTTGTCATCTGAGCACACAAAAAGCAATATTATATTTACATGTAACCACTCCAAAAACGTATGAAACATATTCCATCAGTAGGTACTTATTTAAAAGCTCCTGTAACAGATATTTCTGTTTGACAGAAACAACATTAAAATAGCCATGAATGATTTTGAGTAGCAGCTGTTGTATGTTAAGAGCATCCCTTCTTGTGACCCGTCGAAGGTCCCATGTGTGCCCCCCCTGGTTTTGTAAAGTCACCAGAACTACAATGAGTGCACTGCATTTGTCATTATCATTAAATCTCTGAAACATATTGCTGCCACACAGGTGATTGGCTGGTGACAATCGTGTTGACAGCTGGCATGAGTTTTAAGAACAGCAATGACCAGCGGCTATCAAAAGTGTTGTCAGTCTCTCAATTGCAAAGCTCAACTGAGTTAAAAATCAACTATTGCTGCCAATTATTATGCTAATCTTAATTTATTTCATGTTTGTGGTTGAAGTCAAAAGCTGTTTGTTTCTGATTTCAATGGAACTCAGCGAGAAAAAGCAGTGAACGATAACTCATGCCACAAGAATCACTGTGATTTGGCACACTTGTGCAACCTTTTTTTTTTTTTTTTTTTTTTTGTTCGCCCTTGCATGTGGCAGACTCTCCGACAAGTCAGTTGGAGGGAAGGAATGTGAGTAGTTAGTGAGAAAGAAAGAAGAAGAAAAAAAAAAACTTACAGAATTCAACTCTTTGCTGAAAAGAAAAACGTAGAATGACTTGTTTTCTCTTCCTTTTAATATTTACTGAAACATTAAAAATATAGTTACAGAATTTTGGAATGTTAACTGTCTTTGTTCTAGCCTTGCCTTATACTCAGGATTGACTTATTTATGAATGAAGATAAGGAAATTCAGAAATTTAAGCCATTCCACTTATACTCCATATCAACCCATAAGCCGGAAAACTATGGTATTTTTCAAAAAGCAACAAAAATAGCAAAAAAAAAAAAAAAAAAAAAAAAAGCATTGTTTTACATTTTTGCAATTATTTTTAATGCCCAGGCATTAGTTATCATTCTCATACCTACTTCTGTATTCATTCTGTTGCAAAATGTTGTTTTGGTTGAAGTATATGAAAGAAATCTGGCCTCTCACACAAATATGTAGTTATGGTAATATGTTATAAAGTATTGAATACTTTTAACGTGAAATACACCATTATAATTATACCATGTTTAAAGTATTGAATACTTATAATGTGAAATACACCATTATAATTATATCATGTTTTTTGTCATACACTGAAAATTCATACAAATATGTTAAAACGTACCTCCTGAAAAATTCCATGATGGTACACATTGTTGGTGTGATAAAATATGACAAAACACATGATATAAATATGTAGTTGCATTTTAAAAGCCTTTCCAGATAATTGTGGATACTCTTATTTGATACACCAAACTTGACTAGTGGTAGTTTCTTAAAGGTTAGTTGCAATGGAGAATCTCAAACCATATCAATGAACTTTTCGTATTCTGTTACACTGAAATCCACAGGTCTATCTTGCACTATTAGGAGCATAATTGAAATACTGAGGACAAACTAAGTTAGTCTCTGAAAACGTACATATTTATACCTTAAACCTTTGGAAATTCTAGAAAACGGAAGAATAAACACCCAAACACACATTTTGTTTGCCTTCAGAGCGATGAGGTTATCACATGTGACGTAGCATCTGGAAAACTCCATTGTACACCTGTGAGAGAATGATAGTGAAAAAAGCAAATAATGCTTTAGTGCTGTTATGAAAATAGTTTGGATCTCAACCTTCCCCTTAAAAGGCTGGTTCTCAGGGGTCCATGGACCCCATTTTTGAGAACAAGCTGCTCTAGAGAATCTCTTACTACAGAATAGTATACGATTATGTGTTTTCAAGAAGTATTCCATGTGATAAGTGAGAGAAGGCAAAAAATCAGTCCCTGTAGAACTTACTTCACCAAGACTTCCAGCGCTGCAACAAAAACACTGGACCTTCTGCAGGAGTCTGTGGTCAGATTGGTCAACTACCTGCCATACAAATACTGACCTAGATTTTTTCCTGTTCCCAAACATGAAGGAAAATTGGCACGGACATCATTCTGAGAGTTCAGAAGAGTCTGTTGCTGCCTATTAAAAACAAACTCTGGCTACACATAAACAAACATGGCACCAATGTTTTTAAATGACTGGTTTTGGAGGATGCATTTTTGCAGAGAGTAGTGGAGAGTTCTTCAAGGAACTTGCAACTCAAATTAGTGATTTAGACTGAATAAATGCTGAGAATCAGGAAAATTTAACACATTTGGATAACCTGCAAACTCACAGTATCAAACACCACAGTTCCTAACATTGTTTTCGGTTGCTTTTATGTACAAAAAAACATTTTGTTCAATTCCATTATTTTGCAGTTGCAAAGATTTCAGCACACTAGTGTCTGTACTACATACATGTAGGTTGTAAGAAAAACATGCTAGTTACATTAAGAAATTGTATAAACACATAAACTTTTGACCCGGTTTAGGTCTTGATAGCCTGTAAACATTTGGAGCAAAACTAGTTGCCAGATTTGGATTTCCAAGTTCCTCATTATGGTTGTTACCAAACAATAGGAAATATTTCCAAATGCTGGGGATAAAATCAGGACTGTCGGTATTGCAGTTTGAGAGATAGATATTTTAATGCTCTTACAAAAACCTATTTGTTGAATAAAGGAGCATTTTCTCCCTATTTGTTGAATAAAGGAACAATTTTCTTAGTTTCCTTTAAGAGAGGCACTGCTAAAGTATCAGAGTCAGTAATCCCATGGAAGAATTAGTTCTACCTTGGGTAGGTAACATCCTTTTTTGTGCTCAGCCAGACAGACTGAAGTGGAAATAGGAATTTTGTAAGCACCAAAAACACTGAAGTATTTGTTTTATTTCAATCCAAGAGGATAAATTCAACAATGATAGGATTGGATAAGATACAAACCAAATAATCATAGGATTTACAAATTTGATGCAACTGATAGGTAGAGTGGTCCAGAAATGGAATACATCCAGCAAATTGAAATTGTCTGTTGACCTCTGAAGAACAGAGTAGTGGAATTCTTTGACTTTGAACTTTATGAGTTTGTTCACCAAACCATTAGGGAATTGGTGGTTAATACTCTTGTATTCAAGGTAGAGAGATACTGGACTATTGCAGATAATGTTGGCACAAGTAATAAAAGAAGTGCACACTGCAATACTGACAGTCTTGATCCACCCCCCAGCATTTGGAAATCTCTCCTATTGTTTGGCAACACCAGTAATAAAGAACTTGGAAATCAAAATCTGGCAACTAGTTTCAAACCAAATGTTTACCGGTGATCAAGCTGGGTTAAAAGCTTTTGTGTTCCTAAAATTTCTTAATGTAAGTAGTATGGTTTTCCTACAACCTACCTCTATCTGTTTGCTTCTACTATACATAATTGACAGTTGTTATTTTATCCTTATGTGAAAATCCTCCCTATCATTTAGCAACACCAGTAATGAAGAACTGAAAAAAGTCAAATAATTATAGCTTGCACGGAGACTGGGTTTTAAAGCTGAGAATTACTTCATTGAAATGCTATTATTGGCATATTTTCACTGTATTCCATGTAACCACTTCATTCAAAAAACTTGAAAATTTTTATCATCCTGGAGCAGGAATTGAACCTGCACCTCCCGATTTCCAGTCGAGCATGCTAGTCATTACACTACCCAGGCAGGACAAGGAAATTCCAAGCAACTGAACATAGATATCTGAGAACCTTCAGATTTGCTCCAGTCGAAGCTATTCCTGCCCCATCGTGACATACTACATTAAGTCAGCTGAACTAGATAAGGTGAAGGTATTTATTTTAACACCGGCCACGCCTGTATTTAGGCACGTGCAGCTGCACAGGGTGGCAAAGTTTGGAGGACGGCAAAATAATAATGAAATACAAAAACTGACAAACAATGCTGTGAAAAAATCATGAAGAGCAAGGTAGCATGAGTCCAAGTCATAACAGCAGACAGCAAGTAACAGGAGCAGAATTCACACAGTAACAGTTAACATGCCGCTGTGATAAATCAGGAAGAGCATGCTGTGTAGCAATGACAGCAAGGAACATATGCTGTTGGCTGGAAGAAGATTTTCATTTCTCCAAAATCTGACTGAGCTAGACTCTTCTCATATTTTTGATGCTGAACAAAAAGTTCAAGTCATTTATAATTCTGACATAGAAAATAGTTTTGGCATAGAATGTATCCACTTCAGAAGCTACCTACTCAGTATAAAGAAAGAACAGAATCAGAAGCTGTCCTCTCTTCCATTTCTTTGCAAGATGTTAGCTCAAAAAAAACCTTAAAGATGTCTAATCCAAATGTGTACACTGCACTCAAGATTTACAATTGTACTCCAGCAACAAACTGTTCTGCTGAAAAATCCTTTTTCAGCTCTAAAAATGATTAAAAATTTTCTACGATCAGCCCAAACTTGAGAATGACTCATCAATCTTAAGAGTGCTTGCCATAGAACCAGACATTACAGTGAAATTGGAATTTGAGGAAGTAATTAATTCATTTGCAAGCACAAAGGCTACAAGAAAACCACTTCTATAACTGAGGTAAGATCCACAAATGACAATTTTATAACGATCTTTTTCAGTGTTTCAATATATCTTTTCTTCATACCTTTTTTTTTTTATTGGACTTCAGTATGGATATCAAAATAATTGTTGTACAGGAATATTTTTCTGCAGATTATTTTTATAAACTTGTAAATTTCTGTTTTTTTATAGTTTATTCAATTCTGTTACAATATTTTAATAAAACTGAAAATTAATGAGCATTTTGTATAAGTTTTCACAACCATATATCTGTTAGTCAATGCTGTGAGCAGGTGAGAAGTGATGTTGGTGTTTGGGGGTGGGTGTAAAGTAAATCAATGTACAGGGGTGTAACATATCCTAAATATGGGCCAGACACTGGCAGGAGAGGTTTGACAGAAATAAACCTTAAATTGATGTCTACTCTCTTCTGAGAAGCAGGAAGGACATAAAAACTATCATCATAATCATAACTTGGAAATCAAAATCTAGCAACCAGTTTTGCTCTGATGCTTACCGGTGACCAAGCTGTGTCAAAAGCTTCTGTATTTCTATAAATTTTGTTAACATAACTAGCATGCTCGTGTTTTCCTTTTATCTGTTATGCTTGCATGGTATTTTTTTATCCATACCATATGCATACAAAAAAAATAATTCTGGATCAAGTTCACAAAAATGAAACATGGAAAGTAACTTTATGGTTTGCAAGTCAAATCAGGTGAAAACTGACAACTTCTATGTGCTTCACTCTGCAAATAAAAGATCTAGGTGCGCACATCAAAAACAAATTGCATCCACTGGAAAATATTACATGAAAAATATGATAGTGGAGAGTTCTTCAAGAAACTGCAAAAGAAATTAGCAGTTTAGATTAGATAAATTCTGAGAATCTGAAAAATTTACACATTAGGATAACTTGCGAATGGTTCAGTATTACTTACAGTATCTAAAACCACAATTCCTTCCAATTTCCCACATTAATAAAATTTTCAGTAGCTTTTATGCACAAAGTACAAAAATCATTTAATTGACAACTTATCTTCCCCCAAACTCCATTCTACAAACAATAAAGTTAACCGTGCAAATTCAAAACAAACTGCATTCATTGTAAAACACAATCGGCATAACTCATCAGTTGGTCAAAGACATCCCAATTACTGAAGTACATACATTCCACATTATGAACATCTGGAATCAAAATAACCCTTGAATCTAACCACTTAAAAAAAAAAAAAAAATTACGATTGCACCTTTACAATGTTTCAATTCAGCACTGTTAGTTATAAAACACCATGCAAGTTATTTACAATGCTTGAAAAAAAAGCAAAAAAAAAAAAAAAAAAAAAAAAAAACACCAATGAACTAAAACTATGAACTTTAACTGAACACTGTGTAGTGAGAATAATGGTAAAATGTTGTATACTTACAATGATGACTTTTAATAAGGAGAAAAAACAACATAATGAAACAGGATACCAATTCAATGAGATATCAAGCAATCACTTATGGTGCAAAAGTTTCTTAACAATAAAAGGCTCTGTTTATACAGTTAACTGGCTAAAAACTGAGAGAACTATAGACCAGTAGGAATTTTGCAAATGACAATAGGATGTCCTTTATTAAATCTGAGATAACATATACAAAATTAAATATACAAATATATATATATATATATATTCGTGGATTACGTGCTTTGTACAAATTAATCTGGATTGCATTTTTTTTTTTTTTACTGTCTACAGTGCCTCTCAAATGAAATACAATTCAGGTTACATATATAAAATCGAAATGGGACAACTTCAGATTTTTCAAGTAAAATTTCCAATATTTGATCTACTGCTTGCCTTGAATCACAAACACACAATACAAAACTGGGACAGCTTCAGATTTTCAAAAATGAAATTGTCACCTTATTTTGCAGTTACTGATATTATATTCCACTGGCTTAAAATAATGTCTTCGGCTTAATTGGAATTCTGTAACTTTTCTTCTCAGTTACATAACTGAAAAGATTTTTCTTACAAATAACATTTTAAAATAGCATAAAGATAGGCAACTTACTATCATGTTGCTAAATTCCTATTTCAAAAAACATTTCAAGCACATGGTTTCAAGGCGCTTTTGCCTCAATCTCCCGGTGGTAAAATATGTTAACTCTTCAAAATTTACTAAAAAGTAGTTAAATATTCAATAAGAATAGCCGTTAACAACTGAATCCCCTTATTCATAATTTTTTTTAAGTTATTGGCAAGCATAATTACAATTACACATTAAAAAACATACTTCACTCATCTCAACACTAGCTTTCAAGACACTCATGCAATAAAAAGCCAATTCATTTGCATACCAATAGTATATTCAAACTTCATTTACTACTTAAAATTTGTAAGGCTGAAAATGCGAAATTTTGCATTTTTAGCCTTACAAATTTTTAGTAAATGAAGTCTGCATATGCATTTGGGGTATGTAACAGAACTGACTTCTTAATGCACAAGTGCCTTGAAAGCTAGTGTTCAGATGAATGAAGTATGCTTTTTAATGTGCAATTGCAATTATGTTTGCCAATAACTTAAAAAACTTTATATGAATAAAATGATATGGTTGTTAATAGCTGTTCTTATTAAATATTTAATTAATTATTGGTAAATTTTGAAGGGTTAGCATATTTTGCTGCCGGGAGATTGTTGAAACCACATGCTTGAAATGTTTTTTGAAATAGGAATTCAGCAAACAAATTTAGCTATTAGTAAGTTTCCTATTTTTATGCTATTAGGATTAAGCTGCATGGTTCCTTACTATATGGAGGAGTTTAAATGAATTTGTTCACCCAATATATCTCTTTTTCAAAATAACTTTTTGTTGAATATTTCTGTAAAAACCAAGTGGATTTTTAACTTAGAAAACATAAGAACCTATAATTGCACAATTGTTGAGGCATAATAATTTCAACTTCTCACTTCACAGCAACATAAAAAAATGCAGACCACTTGCCACCATGCAAAACTGACCAAACTTTCGCTTTGTCTCGGGAAGGTTTATACACGCGTGTAAAGTTCTTACCCGCTCACTTTCTCTCTTATACAAAAGTGCACACACAAACATACACACTTAATAAGTTTCTCTCCACAAAATTAGGGCCTACCTTAAAAATTTATTTCAAAATGTAGAGGGGATAGGATAAATGTTTCCAATAACAAATAAAAAATTGGATTAATCAATTTGCTGACAGAGCCTAAAAAAGTCAGCCTGCCCAAATTCTCCTTTCCTTTCAAAGATAATAACACTGAATGATTTCAGATATTAAAAATCACTCAGATAAACAAAAATAACTCAATAATAAACTGCAAACACATGATACAAACTGACTGAAATCTCTAAAAATTTGAAGGCATATTATATTTGTGAATAAAAATAAAAATGCTGAAAAAAATTTAAACTAATTTATAATTTTTTAAGGGTGTTGTTCCCACAAAATTTTTTGAATTTTAATTGCAAATTTTAAGAGAAAACTTTTCTCCTTCAGGCTGTTACTCCTTGTCACTCTTTTTTCTATTGCGGTTACAGCTAATTTTCACAATACCTTGCCAAATAATGCAATGACAAACTCTGCAGTCATTGATGATGGAATTCTGATTTTTCTTAATTTCAAGTCCTTCTTTTTATTCCTTTTAGGAAGTTGTTTTGAAAGCTGATGACTTTTAAGAACTCCCAGTGACAACAAGTAACAGCCTGAAAAATGAGAAAAGTTTTTTCCAAAAATTTGGAATTGAAATTCAAAATTTTTTCTTAGGAATACCCATAAAGAATTATAAATTAGTGTTTAATTTAGTGAACTAGGAAGCTAGTATTTCAAAATGAGCTTTATTTGCTGTAAAATATTTCCCATGATCAAACCTGATAAATGCCAAATACAATAAATCCAGATTTTAACATTTGATGTATGCACATAGTGCTGTGGGAGTTTCTGATAAAATTATTCTAATAAGAAGAGTATGCCAAAATAAAAAAAAAAAGATCTTAAACAACATTTTATTTTTCTAATGGATAGATTATATGGTGATACTTTTTATGACAATGGCAACAGCAAAGTACAACAAAGTTTCAAAGAAGCTAGACCAGCCATTCAAATACTATATGATACAAAGATATTAGAAATAATACTGTAATTCAAGTGGAAGTAACATCGCTACAAACAATTCAAAGTGAGAAAGACAGCAACATTGATACAAATGAAAAAAGTGAAATAAAATTCACATCATCTAGTACACGAGCAACTGACATCAAACAGCTGAAGTATCTATATGACTGGCAATCATCTCACCATTAATTTGTTCAAAATAGTAATACAAAAATGTTAACTATAATTCCATTACTATGTTCATGATTATCTCTACTACATACAGCGTCAAGAAGAAAATAGTCAAAACAATAATATCACAGCAGTTTAAAAAAATTCTGTGACAATATGCAGAACAGATGTCGAGATCCACCATGTTTACCCAAATGTGCACTGTTCTTAATTTCTGGCAATACTAAAATACTTAAAGATTATGAATAAAAAATACTTAAAAGAAAAGAAGCAGACCTTTTTTTTTTTTGTCTGTTGATTTATTTTCACAGTTTAACTGCCTCCATGGACTTAAGGGCTACAAACAGTCTCATGTCTCTAATTTAACACTACTGGTTTCAGGAAAGGGAGAGAACCAGTGTCACAAAATTAAGCACACCACCCATGCCTCATCTAATCCAGGCCGAGCTCGGACAACCAGCCAGAAAAAAAATATGTCTCTGACCATTAAGGAAACCATTAAAGACTTTAATATGACCTCTTTAATTATTTAGGAAATGAATTTTAGTTATGTTGTGGTAATTGCTAATATGTACAGTTGATTTTATTAATTTTGTATGCAGCAGAGGAATAGCAAGCTGGCTGCATTAATTTGCCAGTAATCGTCAACGGGGCATAGTCATCTTTGCAGAACTCAATCCGCCATGGGCAGACAACATAGAGATAATTTCATTATAGCTACAGATATCACAATTTGAAGAATATTAAAACTCATCCAGAAGTAACAACCAACATTATATCTATAAAATTGATGCTAAAGACATAATGGTTCAAGACAGCACAGGTGTTTTAGTGCTTTAGGTGGGGTGTTTAATGACATGGGCCAGATGTCGTACACCTCCACAGAGGATTTTTGAAGTAGCTTCAAGAAATTTTGGTTCGAAAATTGTGAAGAACTGAATAAGAATTTTCTAAAAGTGGACAAATTCAGTAGGAACTGCAGTTAGTTTCAGTTTCCATTGGTGAATGCCAAAGCATGTGTTTTTAGCACTCAAGGTAATACTTACTAAAAAGATGCAGTTCGAGGCAAATTTTTTCTTTTCTAAATTCTTTTGGATTCATTCCTCTTACAGGGTTGTTCGTTTGATTACACTGAGTAGGTTCTTCAGACTTTCACTAGTAAGATAATTAAACAGTTACAGGGCTTCAGCTACATTCCCCTCTTTCCCTGATGATGAAATAAATGAATTACCAGCTAAATGAGAACTTCCCCTACTGGTGCTTTCCATTTAATGTAGTATACAATATGGGGAAGGTAACAGATTTGCTTGTTCTGATTTCTACGTTACTCTTTTTACTGTTTATCCATTTATCCATTCCTGCTTATTCTGTCGGGCATCTTTCTCAGTTGCCATGCTGCTAAGTTCCCATTTACAACATCAGATAAGTGTTCCTGCCTTTTTCTCAGGGAACCCAAAACTCTTCCCGTTGCATAGAGAAGCACTGAAACTCCATTTCTACCTCTGTCGAACAAGATCCAAACAACTCTCCCCTTTTTCTCCCTCCCTTCCCTCAGAAAAGTACAGGCTACTTTTTATCATTTCATCCCCTCTTTCAGATCATTAGGCAGTTGTTGGATACTCACTCATTAATACAACTTTGATCCTCATTGTGAGAAATACCTCATTAAAACCTAGAGTTGTATGAAAAAGGCATATGTGTGAATTTCTTCCTACATGAATGATGCTATAAAATGATAAAACAATTTATTCATGGAGCAATAAAGTAATTTCCAAACTGAATTTCATGAACTTCTGAAATAGGTAATGGCCAGCAGGGTGGATAAAAAAAATGCTTTTTCCGAATTTTGATTTTTGATACCTCCAAAAATTTGTCAATTGGAATAAAAATAAGACCCGCAAAGAAAAAATTCAGTAGGTCAAAATTTTGAGGTGCCTACCAGACTCGAAAAATTAGCGATATGGGTGTTTTTCAGCATAAATACATGAATTTTTTTCATGAAATAGGGTGCTTACAAAATGTTGTAATAAATATCAATTAATAGACCCAGAGTTAATTTTCTTGTAAAAAAAAAAAAAATCGGGGGTTTTAAAGGCTATCTTGAGGTGCCCACTGGACTCTAAAGATTAGCGTATGGGTGTTTTTCGGCATAAACGCACAATTTTTTCACAAAATAGTGTGCTTTACAGCTTACAAAATGCTGTAATAGCTATCAATTGATAAGTCTAGAGTTACTTTTCAGGTTAAAAAAAAAAAAAGAAAAAAAGATCAGGGTTTTAAATGCTATCTTGAGGTGCCCAACACTACCCACCTGACCTCATATCTGATGAAACAAATGCCAAAATCTCTAATAGTAGAATGTAAAAACTTTTCCTAAAAACTTCATGGAGATAAAATTAAGGCTACAGATTAGAAAAGATTAATGTTTGGATTCCATTGATCTTACCTTTTCCCCCTTGTAACATTGATGCTGGCTGGCTCCACCAAGCACACAGTAATGTAAGCTGGGGTGGGTCAAGGTCAGATTTGAGTCAGTCAGTCAGTGTTGTTTTGGAAGGAACACTGGCATTCACTACCTCACTTTCACATTCCTTCCCCACCCCCATCTGCTACATCAGTGATAGTGCCAAGCAAGTAAGAAGGGAGCCTGCGGTTTTTATGCTGAATTAAGACTTTGCTGTGCAGAAATGGAGACAAGGAAAAGTACAGCATGTGAAGTCTTAGGAGAGTCTGCATTATTAGCACATAATCAACTTATAGTAAGTGATGTTTTGAAATATTATCTGCTCATTAGAAATAACTTAAAGAAAGAAATTAACAACAAAGATCCAGTGTTCAGCCAAATTGCACAAACTGTGGAAAGAGAAATTGTTAAAATCTGGACTAAGGCATCAGTACCAATTATAACTGAAAATCAAATCGTACAAAAGATGAAGGATTGCCATGCCGAATATTGAAACCTTTTGAAATCCTCCAAGGGTTCAAAAGATCAAGTTTTATCTTGAAACTTCCTGTTTTCCAAAGAAAGTTGGAAACATTATTTGATGTAGCAGCATGCAAGTTCATAGACTTCAGCAAATGTGCTTGTCCATTTGACAGAAAGGTGCCAATCAGAGAGCGCCCTTTTTTACTTGACCAGAGAACAGTTTGCAGGATGTATATTGGATGAGTTAACATCCAAACCACAATAAAACTGAAACATAAGGCAATAGATAAATGAAAAGAAATGCCAGATGCTGATACTGATTCTGAACCTGTAACTAATGCAGTTGCAGCCATATCTGAACTTTCCTCTTTCAGAATCATCTGGGCCTGAGAACTGTGATGAATACTTCTCGTGCCCTTCATCGACCTCAACATCTTCCCATAAGAAATTAAATACACTGCCCTTGCAACAGCATGTGACAGAACTGGGGTATCTGATAGGAGTGCTGCATTGATTGCTTCAGCTGCATTGGATTTGCAGGAGTAATTGATGAGACCGAAGCAGTTGACAGATCAAAACTTCGGAGAGAGGAAATCAAGACAACGGTATCTTCAAGATTTAGGAATTGAAAAACTTGAGGCCTTGTACTTCGACGGCTGAAAAGACAAAACTAAAATAATTGAAAAATTGGGAGATAGGGATTACACAAAATCCATTGTACAAGAGCATATATCACTTGTATGTCAACCACGATCAAAATATATTGGCCACGTTGTGCTAAGTAGTGGTTCTGCCCAAAAACATAGTGTCAGCTGTTTTAGCTTACTTCAAAGAAAATTCAGTGGACTTAGAAAATTTGGTGGCCACTGGATGTGATGGAACTGCAGTGAGCACTGGAAACTGTGGTGGTGTGATACGACTTATTGAACAGCACTTATTATGGCCACTACAGTGGCTGATCTGTCAATTGCATTCCAATGAATTGCCCTTTCATCACCTACTGGAAAAGTTAGATGGAAACACAACATGACCCTACTGTTACTCTGGCCCAGTAGGAAAAAAGCTTGAAGAATGCGAGAAATTGCCAGTGGTGAAGTTTAGACCAATTCTAGCAGCCAATGGCATGCCGTCTATCACGAACAAATCAGAACTAAGCAAAGATCAGGATTATTTGCTATGTATTTGTGAAGCAGTCAAATGTGGAAGCTGTCCTGAGGCACTTGCAAATAAAAGTCCAGGAAAATTGTCACATGCCAGATGGTTAACTGCTGGTAATAGGATCCTGTGACTTTACATTTCTACTGAAGATCCCGATGAAAACCTAAAGACTCTTGTAGAATTTGTTGTAAAGGTCTATGCTCCAATGCAGTTTACAATACGCACGCTGCGAACCAATGTGAGTGAACGGCCCAGAAAATATTATGAAAACAATTCGTCTATCACGCTACAACAAAGAAGTGACCAAAATAGTTGACTCAGTTGTACAGCGGAGCAGTTTCTTTGCTCACTCCGAAAGTATCCTCATCGCAATGCTTATTGATGACCGACCCCACATATGACAATTAGCTATAAGGCGAATAATAAAAGCTTGCAGTACACTTAGTACAAGCAGTAACAAAAATGTGAGAACATTTTGGATCCCCCTGCTCAACTTTGCCGCACATTGATTTAATATCATGGCAAGATTGTGATGTAACTGAACCTCCTTTGACCATGAGCCTGACTATCATGCAGCTACAAACTATTGCTAGAATGGACAACCTGGACAGACAATTATTTCTGTACCCAACTCACACTCAAGCTGTTGAGAGAACTGTAAAAATTATCACAGAAGTATCTCAAATGGTGTGTGGTTTTGATAAGCGACATGGAATGATCCTGACAAAGCTCCATTCTCGTGAGATCATGTAGAGTGAACATTCTAAACATTTGAACAACCTGTACTTTTCTTCTGTATTAATTCCATGTCAACTCACCTATTAGTTTACATTTTGTATTTTTAATCCTTTTGTGTCATAGTAAAATGCCTAAAAAAAGTTAGGGTGTTTTTGTTTTGTTTTTTGTCTGTTTTACACCAAATTGACTGTTGGATGGGCACTTGATAAACTTCTTTGAAATCCCCAATTTTTTTAACATGATAAGTAACCCTACACCTACCAATTGATTCCTATTACACCATTTCGTAAGAACCCTATTTCATGAAAAAATTTCGTGCATTTATACCGAAAAATGCCCATATCGCTAATCTTTCAAGTCCAGTGGGCACCTCAAAATTTTGACCTACTGAATTTTCTCTTTGCAGGTCTTATTTTATTCCAATTGACAAGTTTTTGGAGGTATTACAAATCAAAATTTGGAAAAAGCATTTATTTGATTCACCCTAATCTCCAGTAATGGTGTTTTCTTTGAACATCAGAAACGTAGCAGGGAGTATGTTTCTACATTTCTGATATTCAAAGGAAACACTATTACTGCCTGTTCCCAAGTTCAGCAGTTTATGAAATTAATGGATGGCTTAAAATTAGGAAAGAGATCATCTCAATATCTCCCAAAGAACTGATGAAAAAGTGAAATGATTTTAATTTTGACGACATTAAAGATGGTTATAAGTGTAAACTTTCACTGAAATTAATTAGCCTGGAGTAACATTACAGTATGATCCAGATACAAAAACTGAATTTCTTCTTCAGAATCTTGAAAGAAAATATTAAACTTTTCTTGATTCTTTGCACCTAAATGTTACACACACACACACACACACACACACACACCAATGTTCAGCTATGCAGCATATGCAAAATCCCTAACCTTAAAATCCAGATTTGTTTATCACAAAAACATTTTAAGATCTTTCCTTGTGGGCTGCATCACAAAACCTCTTTGAATACAAGTACTGTATCTGTCCCATGAACCCCTCTCCAACAACTGTGTAATTCATATTGCTTCTATAGCGAACTTTAAAATGAAGTTTTTGTTGCTTGTAGGTGAACTTCTAAAACGTCCCTCTTTGAGTATGCAAGCACTAAAGCATCGATGACAACTAAAGTAATTTAATTATTTATGCACATAAACTATTAAATAAACATAAATAAGTGACCATTCTAGATTCGTGTAAACAAATACATATCCCATTTGCCCTTTGTAAATTACAAGTTCTAAAGTGAAACCATTTATTTATCAGCATTTTCATTTGTCAATAGCTTTACCCGAAATGCATGACAGTGTATACACTGGCATGGCTTTTGAACGTAATAATAATAACAAATGTAATAATAATTGAACAGTAAATGAAACATATTTAGGTGCATAATTCTTTCAGTGCCTAAACCTTTTGTGAAGCAATATGAATTCTTTATCTAACTCATAAACAAACCATATGGTAAAAGCAATGGGGTGGAAGAAAAAAAAAATGAATTAAATACCACAACACAATCAAGTCAGAATATATGTTTTTCTATCTGAACTAACTCTATAATATGACAAAAGATTAAACAGAAAGCTGTTATACACAATCTATTAGTTTTTTTGTTTTTTTTCACAATGAGTGCAAAAGTGATTTATAAAGCATTCTATGGTTGACCCTCCCCTTCAAAAGAACAAAAAAAAAAAAAAAAAAAAAACATGGTAACATGGTCAATGATCAATGATTAAAATTCTAAGGTATAAATAACATTAACATTTGGGTAAATATGGTGTTCCTCTTTTTCCTCATGAATAATACAGTCTGAGTTCAATCACAATAGTAATGCAAGATAGTAAATAGCACAGGTACAGGATTTGGGTGCATTGAATTTCAAATGCTATCAAATGGGTATGTTCAAGTACATTCATCATAAGCAGTGGTAGAACTGCAGAAATTTTTAACAAAAACAAAAGACAACTGTGCATTTGAAAACTTGGCTGACTTTTATTAAAGTATGATTACTGCTGGTGTAATTTAAAGATTGTTCATGATTAGAAAAACTTGAGTTTACAACTAAAACACCAAGAATTAGAACATTTAAGTAGTATATCAAATACATAACTGCCAAATTTCAGAAACCGAAAATCGTAAAAAAAAAAAAAAATCAATATATTCGATGAAATTTTTAATCGATATATCCAATTAAATTACTTGTCATGCATACTGATTAAATGTACTGAACATATCGATTAAAAAACGATGTTACCTAACTCAAGTATCAACTTTTAATTGATATGACTACAGATGTTTGAATTTATCGGCATGTTTATTTCGATTATCCATACATAATTTCTCATTACTATGCTATATCATTATGATCTACAAAGAGATAAAAATTTATTTTTATGGAAGCTTGCATCTAAAGGGAAGGATGTTCCACACCCTTTGACAACCAAATCCAATAGGATCGTATCCCACGCCGTCACGGAACAAACTAAAATGTTTTCAAAAATGAACCATTTTCATGCTAAGATTATCTTACGGAGAGATGGATGATGAGACAGTCAAATAAAAAAAATTACATCAATGAGTGACACTAATTGGTAAATTATGCTCAACTAAAGACGAAGTGAACAAACATTTTGCACGAATCGCATCCAGTTCATTATAACTTTTAACAAAGGAAGTTAATTTCGTATTTATTTTTTCCACGCAATCAACATTAGATTTGTGCTTGGCACTAGAAATATGATTAGTAATATCATTTCTTCCACCATGCGAAATGCTGAAATCCAGTCCATTATAACTTTTAACAAAGGAAGTTAATTTTGTATTTTTTTCCCCATGCAGTCAACATTAGATTTGTGCTTGGTACTAGAAATATGATTAGTAATATCATTTCTTCCACCATGTGAAACGCTGAAATTACATCGACATGTAGTGCAAAATGCATAATTTTTCATTTTTTGAAGATTTTGTTGTTTTGTTGCACTACACAGGAATTCCGCAGAATACACATCCCGGAATGTTTGATAGTACCCCCCCCTTCATAATTTATTGACACTTGAAAAAAAAAATGCAAGTAAAACTGCTATAGTAAAACAGTAAAGCTTAAAGAGATGCAATTTGCAGAGAAAAAATAGTACCCCAACATATTAATTTCGTTGATCAAGCCAAGACATTTTTATGCACATTATCGAGCGATGAACAAAAAACGCACGGTTGGAAAGCGTAGAAAACTTACTGACTAATGGACCAGCAAAATAAATAAATCATTGCTGGAGAAGCACAGGCTCGAATGAACATTGGACTTTTTTTTTTTTTTTTTTAACTTCCTCTTATAGTAGCATTCTTTCGTTAGGTCAAATTTATTGCCACAGAAGAAGTTTCGAAACCATGCCTAATGCATTTTTAATTTCACAAAACCGGCAGCTTTTGCTTAATCTCGTCATGTTGGGTATCGATCTGGGCTTAAAAATGCCACAGATTTAAAATCAGTATGCATTTTTTTTCTACGATACCTACGTTCTGAAATAGCATTTCGAACTGGGAGTGCTTGAATGCAAGACACACCCACGCTGGCCCCTGAGAAGCTGCGACCTGGGGGACGAACAATGCGTTATCTGAAAAGGAGAGGGGGGGGGGGCAGCGAGAGGGAGAACATGATTGTAACCTTTACGTTATGCAGCTGCATAACCTGATGGGAATTGTCACCAACGTTGTGTCGCTTGCGCAGGGGAAGGTACTCGGATCCATCCAAAAATCCATGTGGAAGCAGAAAACAGTGCCACTCACACTTTCTCTTCACAGCGGGAATAAGGAGAATTTTTCTTTTTAATCATTTTGTGTTAAAGATTTTTTGAAGAAGTGGAATAAAGATTTTTTTTTTTGCTTTTTAAATGAGAAAAAAAAAAAACGAGGGGAAAAAAATAGGAATTTTTGGTATGAGAATGAAAAATCGGAAGAAATGACTTTCTGATCGGAATATCAGAAAGGCGCCCTAAAATCGGAAGGATTGGCAGCTATGCAAATATTTCTTAAATTCTCACTGTTCTGCCCCCCCTCCCACGTGTTTCTTCCCTTTTTGATGAACTTAATCTCCCATGCAAGTTGTACTGGAGTGTATTCAAATTATGTTATATTTCAAAATTAAATGTGGCTTCAACTTATTTAAAAAAAGAATACGTTCTGATATAATGAAGCTCCAGCAAGAATATTATTGGCCTACGAGCCCAGTAATATTCATACTGGGCATAGAAGCCAACAAATCTCTTAAATGCAGTTAAGTTTGTAATACAGAATCAGTTTTTGGGGTCTTTTTAGGATATAATTATCAAATGCTCCTTAGCCCTCTGCTCAAACTTCTGTGAAGTATGTCCAATATGATGACAACTACATGCAACAGGTATTTCACATATGATGTAACTTTTTCCGATTCTGTTACATGTGATCCTTGATTAAACATTTTTTTTGTTAATTTTGCAATTTTATTTTAGATGAGAACACATACAACACCCTTGTTACATAACATTTTTTTAAATCAAAATGCTGCAACACTCATAAATGAAAAATAAAACTAATGCCCAGCTCTTTGTAGACCTTATCTTCATATTGCATTATTATTCTATTGTTAATGCATTTTAGGTACTTGTCCAATTAAAAACACTTAATTAAGCTTTTACTCAGATTAATATACTTAAATTCTATTTTAACTTGAAGAACTTTCCCTTATTCTTCACATCTTCTGAGTTCTTTTGTATTTACAGACATTATTTTGTATTTATGTCTGTAAGGTTGGAGTGATAGCAACAGACAGAGTGCCCAAGGGGATCACTGTAACAGCAGAATAATACTACAGAAGGTTTCTGCAAAACGTTTTGCACCCAAAGATTCATCAAAGAAGACCCAACATGCTCAAAGCTGCTGTCATAATTTTGTATGACAAAGCGAGGTCGCATGTTACCCGTACTGTAAGAGACATTCTGGTAAAATATGGATGGGAATTGTTTCCCTATGCACCATACAGTCCTGACTGACCAAGACTTGTTCCCAACACTGAAGAAGCCAGTCCGCGGGGAAACGATTCAGGACGTTTCTAATGAGGTGACCCAAGTAATTCGACACCTCAACAATAGGGGTGTGCTGACTGGAATACATGACTTGTGCAAACATTGGGCTATTACTTTGAAGGCCTGTAAAGGTATGTTGTGAAACAAATTTGTTTTTTAAGAGATAACCCACAGTGTGCAAAACTTTTGAAATGACCCTTATATTTGCAGAAACTAAATTTATAACTTTTTTGACAGATAACCTGTGAATCATATGACAAAAATTATAGTTTTCACAGCTTTTTTTATTTAATACATATTTTTTTATTTGTTTGTTCGGGGGTTTATCGACCACCATAAGCAACTCAACAGGCTATATAAGTAGTCGTCCATCCCTAATTCAGGGCCACAAGTTCAAGGGAAGGGAGAGAACCAATACCATAAAACAAACACCCCCCTCCATGCCAAGCTTCATTATTATTAATATTTGGTGTTTTCCATCTTCAGTTTCTGAAAATGCCACATTTTTATGGTTGTAACTTCACAGAAAATTCCCACTGGAAAGGGAAAACAGATAGGGGACTTAAGACTCTAAATTACCACCTTTCAATTCATACCAATAAAATACTAATATTTGAAATGTACATATCAACTTGTTTACTTACATGCCATGATTTTGCACAACTTTCAGACATAACATGCCTATCAATAACAAAAACACAATAATTGAATCCTATGGCTTTGTGAAAACCATCTTTGCAACTAGGAATAATTTGATAAAGTACTGAACATACCCACATTATTATTTTGACAGTTGAACAACGCCAAACACAGTAGCATTTTTTGTCATGGGGGAACATTACGCAGTTCTTAATTTCTTAAAATGAGACAATAACAAGAGAAGAGGAAAAGAAATACAGGCAGGAAGGAGATTCATTTTAAAATGCAGTCAAGTTAACTGGAATGTTTAAAAATGTTATGATATTAAACAATCTTCATAAACAATACAATCTTAAAATATGTTTAGAACATGGAAAATAATAACTAAATAAATTTTGATGTTAAAAGGGGTCAGAATAATTACATTGATGTTATATACAAGCTAAGCTACAATGGCTTCGTAATTTGTACAAAATATATATTATCGGTTCTCAATACTAGTCACTACATTATAAAAATTCTAAGGTTCCATAACACAAATACGGAAAAATCGGTCAATGAAAACAAAATAATCTTCTTCCCTTAAAATGAACATTTAGATTCCACTTTAAAATGAAAACAAAAAGTGATGTGCATGCTGATTTACATTCACTTTAACCCAGCACAGCATGATGAAACTGTCATCATAACTAATATTCAGTTACGATAAAATATAGTTTCTACATTTAGTGGCAAGCTCTGTTACCAACAATCAGAGTTTATTTGTTTTCACAAAACAGAGATCCACAGTGGAAAGATACCATATTACTGACGCTTTAGAATGACATGATCCTAAAAGACTTAGAGAACAAAAAACAAAAAAAAAAAAATGACAGAGTAAAAACAAATACAAAACTACTGAAAATTAGCCACACAATCTATCACAACATAAAACAGCACACCCGAATACTGTGTTTCATTTACGGGGAGAAAAAATGCCAGTTAAACAAAGGTTAAAAAAGAAGTTTGCACATTACTGCATTTATATCTATCTATCTATCTATTTTTTTAATCATGGAAAACACCAAAAATGCTAAGCACTAACATCAAAAGAATTGCAATTGGAAAAACTGTAACATTTCCATTTCTACTTCATTAACCATTTGTGCAGAAGCAAATGCATTTGTTTTTAAAGGAAATTTTCTTTCATGGAAATATTACATTGTCAGCGGCAAAAATTACACAGTTTCTGATGACAAATTTACTTACTCAGTTGTGGAGCAACAAACATAGTATTCCTCATTTGATGACAGAAAATCTACGAGATTCATGAAATGACAATTGAAACCTCTCAATTATTGCACTAAGGTGGTGTGTTTTTGAACAAAGCACAGCAAAGCAAATTTAAACACAAACACAAAACTAGACAGAGAGTATAGTTTAAAACTTGCCTTAAAGCCACTTAACAGGCATGTCTTTACCAGTTAAAACTTCACACATGAAAATTCATATATCATAGTTTGACTAACGATTTTCTTTTATTTATTTATTTATTTCGCAAAGGAGCAATTTTCTAAGTAATAAGTGAGCACATTTGGAAAATAAGGCGACTAATACCACACAGTACTAAGTGCATGCCAGATTCAAAACATGATGAAAAACAAAATGTGTTAAACAAATAGTTTAGGCCATTAAAAGGCTATGAGTAACCTCTATCCCATATATTCTATCAAATCCGCCCTCATTTTTTTGGCATCCCTCATAGCCTAAGCAATTTTGTAACTGATTTGTCTGTGCTTAGTGCTCCATAGCTAATTTTCACTCTTGCCCCAAAAAATTCAAAACTTCCTTTAAAAAAAAAATCAGCTTATAGATGAAGCCAAACTGAGTGTGTTTTTTCAGTGGTTTATGTAACATTCAACGAATCTATGATGTTCAGAATGTAACGAACTCAATTTATTAGGGTTATGTATTCTGCAAATATCCACCTGTTCTCAAAGAAATGCAAAACAATCAACCCACTTTCTATAAAACTTATACTGATGAAAAAAAAAAATGAAGAGGAAGACAGGAGACCTTTATTTCTGCAATGCTTGCTTGCAGAAGAGGAGACAAAGCACATTTTTGTCCATAAAAATGCTCTGGAAAGTGCTACATTGTCAAAAGTTTTTATTTGGACAACATTTTTTGATCACTGATTTTTATGATCCAAATAATTATTATTCAGCACCAGCACCTTCTTGCTACATATGTTCTATAAACTTGCACAAAAGCACTTACATCTAGAGCAGAATAAAATTTAACAGTGTGTCTTAAGAAAGATAGCACAGCAGAAAATTATCATTCCAGATGCAATATTAGATAACAATGCTCAGGATTTGTACACTTTTACCAGAAATAAATTCCAAGGAGTTCATAAAAAAAAAAAAATTCCCAGAGTTCAAATGCTTTTATAGAATCATAGCACTTTGTTTTATATTTTGTAAATTGCACTGCAGTTTACCACACATTTTTTTCTTTTTCCTGTTTTGGTTTTAACAATCACCAAAAGCAACTCTCAGCTCTATAAGCAGTTGCCCATCCTTAGTTTACGTCCACTGGTTCCAGGGAATGGACAGAGCCAGCACCATTGGACAAATACATCTGCAATGCTGATCTGGGACTCAAGCCCACCTTAGATGAATTTGTCCACCATTATGCATTTAGAATATATTAATTGAAAATAGTAAAAACACGTTGGTAGAGATATCGGGCACTCTATTCATCAAAACCTTTAAGATACTTGCTTGCATCTCTGCAACAAACAAAATAAAATATGTGCATGACACTGAGAAATTTCCTCCCTGTAACACAATATTTTTACGTATCAGAGTGCGTGCACTGAGCTAAAGAGGAAGACTCCCCAAAGCTTTCCCAGAGCATGAATTATGTAAACCTCAGTACTGACAGTTTGCATCATCAAGCTTACCAGGATTTTGCTTTTTTATCTACTTTGATGCAAACCTGAAAGGAAGGATATTACATCCTCTAGAATTCAGAAAATTTGAATGAAAACCCAAATAGTCTGAATGCCACCCTCTGAAATATCATGAACAAAAACAGGGGGGGGGGGGGGGGGATTCTGTTTATTTATATATATATAATTTTCTATTTACAATACATAACATGCCTTCCCTGGATGACTAGTGGAAGTGGGTGAAATACTTATATTTCTGTTTTCCTACTTAATTGCCGAGAGGAACAGAACAAAAAAATGTATGCTTTGCTTTTGCAATATGTACTTTACCTTTTCTACCTGGATCAACACTTTTTCCTTTTTGATAATTCACTCCCACCGGACTTAAGCCTTTTACAGAAATGCAAGCCTTTGTGGCCATAGAATGAGGTATTAGTGGCAAAATCTTCTGACCAAACTAGTTCAGTATTAAAAGGAATACAATAATCCCAGTCTTTCAGAAGTAATTAAAAATTGTACTTTTCCAGGAAATTCAGGAGGCATATGGAATCCTGAATGTTACAGCATAGGTTTGCATTATGGAAAATGGTTTCACGAAGAAAAAAAAAGTAACACGTATGCCAATAATGATGAGAGTAACATATACAGTCAGACCTCCATATATCGAAGTCAATGGTTCCATAAAAAAAATTCAATATATAGAAATGATCTCCTTATACACATATGTATTGTGTAGTAAAAACACATTTCCTAATCAATGCACTCTTTCTTATAAAGAGCTTAAGTGAATATTTTCTTATTAAGTGCTTAAGTGAATATGAATCAAAGTTGTGTTGGGGTGAGGGGGGTGATCAAGTTTACATCTGATGCTACGTCAGGATTGGCCAGGCAATTGTCTACAAAGCTAACAATTTTTTTTCTGCCTTATCATTTCTTTATTAAAATTTAAAATCCACTTCTCAAAAATATCACTTGTGATATCCATGCCTTTCTATTTTAATGGTAGTTAACTTTTTAAATAATCACAGCTTTTCTTTGCAGTTCATGTTAGCACCCACCAAAACTGTTATCCTCTCTTTGATGTATTTACCTCTATGACAGTCGTCATCTTTAAAAGTAAGAGTTTTGTTCTGCAAACATTTAAAGAAAAGTCCTGTTTTGTCGACATTAAAAATGTTACTTCTCTCAGGAGTGCACTCTTCTAAAATCTTCTTCAAAACCATGTTTTACCATTGGTCACAGTTGGCGTCATACATGCTTCCACTTTCCCCTGAAACAATTTTTTCTTTTATGCCACGTCATTTCTTAAATTTATCCAACCAACTGGAACTAGCTTGGAAATCCACTTGCACCAAACGATTGGCAAACTCTAATGCCTTTTCTTTTATAAGAAGACCTGAGATTGGCAAGTTTTTTGTCACAAACAATTTTAATCCACTTTAAAACAGGGCCGCCCACTTTTCCAAAATGGCATGTTTTAGAACATTTCTGGCCAGGTCCAACATCTTTGTCGTCCACTTTTCAAAGTGATTTGTTTTTAGAACGTTTCCGAACTTCCAGTATCTTATAGCTATTGACACTGTACTTGGGGGAGCACCAAATTTAACATCAATATCTATTTTTTTTGCATTCCATTGTCCTTGTTCTTCAACAACTCCACCTTTTCCACAACACTAAGAAATTTTCTTTTTGACATCGCAAATACACATCGTCAGCTAAAGAGACTTAAACAAACTGAACCTGTTTTACATAGAGAAAGTTACTTGAGGAGAGGGGAGAAGGAAGTGTGAAAATGATACCCCCCCCCCACACACACACCATCCGCTAGATGACCTGTCGCCATTGCAGTGACCTTCTTCCTCTCGCAACAGCTCCGTTCCATTTTTTCTCACTTGTGTTTCTTATAACACCAGCATTATGGGTGGAAAAATCGCAATTTGTCTTGAAAAAAATTTAGATATATAGAAACTTTTTTTCATATATAGAAACAGTTTTCCTAAGCAATGATCATGGGGATTCACAAAAACTTCGATATGTGGAGGTCCGACTGTATTCATTTTCCCCTTTGAAGAATGAGCAAATTTTGATGTTTTTGTCTGATCAAGATTTGAAAAATTAATCTATGTACATTTGGCACAAACCTTTTACAGACTTTACTGGGGGAAGAGGGTTAGTGTAACTCTTATAAAATACTAAACTGATACTATTTACAACCATAAATGACTTAATACCCGGGGGGGGGAGGTGGAACTGTCAACTGTAAGGATGCCATACGTAATTTATAAATCAGCAGCCTTAACAGTTCCTTGCACTTCTTTAGATTTACTCAAACAAGAAAGTTTGTTTGTACTTATGTAAATAATAAAATGAAATGATTTTTACTCATAACTAACTGTTAGCAGACCTTAAAATTAGAGCCTTCTTCTGGTTTTACTAAACCGCAAAATTCTGTGCAATCAAGCACAGTTTCTCGTAACTTGTTCCAAATTATGAGCAACAGTGACTACTCAATATGACATTTAAGGAAGCCTCTAATACTTTTTTGTTTCTTCATTTACTTTTATTATATGAGAGAGAAATAATACGGGGAAGGGGGAAGAAAGATGAAAAATAAGACATCCCTGTAATATATCTCACTTTTTTACTAACTTGCCTGTAACATATCTCACTTTTTTTACTAAAATAACATAATGAAACGAAAAAGTTTGTAATCACCGAGCTTATGCTTTGCCAAATACAAAATTTATAATTGTGATAATTCACAGAAATCATAAAAGGTTTTATTATGAACATGCTTCAAATGTCATTTCATCCAAGTATTTAAAGAGTATAATCATAAAAAAAAAAAAAAAAAGGAAGAGCTCGCAGAGGAACTCAAAATAACTAAAGCAGCTTAACTTGAATGCCACTGGGTCAAGATACTTATATCCAATGTCAGTACTTTGATGCACAGACATTCAAACTATCAGCAATAATGACAAATCTCCTGTCTATTTGCCCCATTTTTACTAGTGGTTGCCACCACTTGCAAAACACTTCAGTTAAACACACCTTGAAACTGAAATATCAAAACCCCATAAGCAACAAATATAACATACACCGGAAGCTTAACAAGCATTGCCTACAGTGTTACACAGATCCTTTGTGTGTTCTTGGACAAGGTACATGAAGGTACTCTTCAGTCTGCAATGTCAAATAGCATTTTAAAGACCATACAGTTACATGCCACCTGATTTCACATGCACATTAAGACTGAAAATGGCATACCTTCCACACAATTTTGCAGAATCTGGTTGGTGTTCTTACAAGAGGCCCAATGCAGCAAGAAGTTACAGAAGCTTCTTATGATACCATTCATACAAATGAGAGCACATTTACCCAAGTAACAATACTAACAATTTGCAAATGACAAATGATTAAACTTCTGTCTGGGGCAAATCACTTTTCTCAGAGGAAGTTTGCATTAGGTTACTAGTGCACTTCCACCATGTCTGAAAACACTATGTATACTCATAGGTATATGACTTATATCTAGTTTTGATTTTTAACACTAATATTCTATTAACATTCATTATTATTATTCTTTAACTTAATACATGATACTAAAAAAAGCTAAATAGAAATGTAACACACTATCCTGTGTTAATACTGAATCACCACAATTTTGAACTTTGTGGCATATATACAAAATGAATACATTATTCACACAAAATTGTTCTTTTGTTAACAAAGGAACCTGCAAAACTGGTGAACTACTGCTGTTGTTGGTAAAGAACTTACCAATAACTACCATCTTGCTCAGAAAAGAAAAACAAAAAAGGATATGCAGTCCTTTCCATCATTTTTTTTTTTTTTTTTTTTGGCATTTTTTTTCTTTTGGATAAAAATTCACTGGCTTAAATTAGGCGAGGGTTTCTTATCCTCCGAACTGCTTGGCTGTGAACTGGATGTTGGGCCTGACACTGAAGAGGTACGCTCTGGAGGTGGGGCACCAGAATTTGGAGGGCCTGACCAAGATGATGGAGGTGGAGGTCCACCGGTCGTGCTTGGGCCTGATGTGATAGCATTTGCAGCAAAATCGTCGGAGTCCTCCAAGCCGTTGGCAGCTGCTGCTGCAGCGGATGCGTCGTACTGGGTGTTCTCTAAGCGAGTGATAAGTCTCTCGTCTTCATCACCAAACTCCCCGCCCATTAAGGAAGGTTCTCCAACCACCATCACGTCCTGTGTAAATATGAAAAAGATAATTCAAAACAAAAGCAAACTTCATATTGTTTAATAGGGAGAAGTCTATAAAAATTACATTTCAGGAGTTTCACAAGAATATTTAAAAAATAATTTTTATCTTTTTAATTACTTACTATTTCAGCGCATTCATATTTTGATGGGAAGTTGGGATTCTTGAAAATTTTCACTTTGGAAACAAACATTTCCACTTGCTTATTTGGCATCTTGTTATTCCACTGCTGTAACCATTATTCTATTGTTCACTACTGTTTATTTATAGAAATCCATTTCAATGGCCATGCTGTGAGAATCAACAGTTACAGCAAAATGAACCAGATCTTTAGCCCGATTTTTTATGTCAGCCACAAATTTTATTTTACCCAAAACAATTAAAGGTTTCATAATGAAATCTCAAATGCTTATGAGCAATATTAATGTCAAACCTAATTAAAAGACAAATACCATTTTTTTTAAATTTTAACACACTGTTTTAAATTTTATGGAAATTATAACTTATGGGGAACATCTGTTATTCAAATGCCCATTTCTTTTCTTGTGCAAGAAGAAAATGACAAAAATGAGCATGAAACAGCGAACACATTTGCCAATGTAAACTGAGATGTCCGTTGTTACTGTATCACCCTGTGCAGACACACAGAGTGGAGACATTTGAGGAAGGCAAAGGCAGGAAATGATAAGATAACAGTTGTTTAATCATTTAAACAAAGGCACCTGCCAGTGTTTTTAGAAGTACATGTCAAATTCCTCTTTCAAAGATGAATGCCCATTCAGCTGTCTGTAACAACCTTTAGTCACTCAGCTCCAGCATTCAGTGACTAATAAGGATTTTCTAATGGCTGAAGTTCGAAACACAAAATTTTAATTATGTTTGATATGCTTTCTTCTTCCACTGTACATCACCAATGGCATAAAGACAAAAGGGATTCAACAGAAACTTGGTCAACTAATTCCTGGTTCACTTATTTTTTTGTTTAAATTTCATTTGGTGAAATGGCAAATACTTAGCATGGACCCTAATTTTGGTAGTGTAGTGTAGTGTAGTGTAGTGTAGTGTAGTGTAGTGTAGTGTGTGTGAGTGAGTGTTATTTTTATTATATTTGTAAGTCAGTCAGTGAACTTTTCTCCCAGATAGGAGGCAAACATTTACAATGCACATATTTCTTCTCTGACACCATCCACACTGCACAGTTCAATTCACAACTTAAAACTTCAAGTTAAATATTAATTTACAAACACTTTTAAAACAGCTTTATTTTTTTAATTCTTGAAAGTTAGAAATGCTTTTATGTGCATTGCATAACAAATTTTTTTTAACTTTGGGAACTGAAAAATCATGTGGTCGCAAAAGACATTATTTTAAGATTCAAACATTATTTTAACATTACACTTAAATCTTTTTTTTCAGTTTTGAAAATAATAAAAGTACATACACAGTGCGTCAAAGAATTTTTAAGACTGGCGCTAGATTTCAGCTTACAGTGGCACCACCACCATTGTAATCGTGAATGCGTTATAAACCGTGACCATCTGCTTACTTTCTGCCAAAAGTACTGCGTAGTTGTTAAAGTAACTCAAACGAAATGGCCGTTATTAAATTTAACGCAAAACTTCGTAAAAGTGCCTCGGAAACGTACCAAATGATGAAACAAGTTTACGGTGAGTTTTGTTTACGTAGATCAAATGTTTTCTTGTTCAAACGTTTTTGGACGGAAGAGATACGCTAGAAGATGATAAGCATACCAGAAGACCAAGTTCATCTAAGACACCTGAGATTATTGAAAAAGTGCATGATTTTGTGGCAAACAATCGATGTGTGTCAGTAAGAATGATGGAAGAGTCTTTAAACATCAACAAAGAAACAATTCAAACCATCCTGCATGAAGATTTGGGCAAAACAAAAGTCTGTGCTAAATTTGTTCCACACACGTACGTTAACCAATGAACAAAAATCAAGGAGAAGTGCACATTGCAGAGATATCATTTCAGCCGCTGAAAATGATCCAAACTTCTTAAAATCGATTGTTACAGGTCATGAAACATGGTGTTTTCAATATGATCCTAAAACAAAGCAACAAAGTGCAGAATGGACGTCAAAAAACTCACCACAAGCCAAAAAAACAAGAAAAGTTCCATCGAAAATCAAACAATGCTCATTACATTCTTCGATAGTAAGGGTATTATCCACAAAGAATTTGTTTCAAGTGAACAAACAATTACTGGTAAGTTTTATTTAAATGTTTTGAGGCGTTTGATGGGCAGAATTTGTCGCATTCATCCAGAATATTGGGATGAAAGCAGTTGGTGTTTGTTGCACGATAATGCATCCAGTCACACCTCACTTCTTGTTCGTGGATTTTTTGCGAAAAATAACGTCTGTGTGTTGAATCATTCACCGTATTCGCCTGATTTAGCACCCTGCGACTCTTCTTTATTCCCAAAACTTAAAATGACGTTAAAAGGTTGTTATTTTGATGATATTTCGACCATACAAACAGCTTCGACGCATGCTTTGGAGGCAATTCCTTAAAGTGAACTGGAACAGGCGTTCGAATCATTATTAAATCGCTGTAACAAGTGTATTGAAGCCGGAGGGACTTATTTTGAATAACAAACCAAAACAAATTATAATTTCTTTGTTTCTATTTCATTTTACAAACCCAGTCTTAAAAATTATTTGCCACACTGTGTATGTGTGGAGGATCAGCTCACAGCCAATGGTTCCAGTTGGACATTCCACCTAAGTGTTCTGGAACAAACCCCAGTAAGTTGGGAGTCTTTCAGCAAATGTTACACAGAACTAGCTGGTACCTCAATAATATTTATACTGATCAACAGTAAGTAAAATTTAGTTCCATCAGTTTTAAACTTTAATCTGGCAGATGATCTTCCTTTGAGGACCTAACCTCCGAATCTCAGACAACAGCTTAGTGATATGTGTGTAATGTATAAAAAGCACTTCCATAATTTTGAATTTATTTTTTTATTTTTCAAGTTCACTTGCTTTCTATCAATGATGATATACATGTACTATTCACAGTCTTTCCCCCTAACAAAAAAGGAAACCGACATACTATGACAAATAATCTTAATATGAAAGGGCATGTGACCAGAATGCAAAAACTGAAGCTTTAAAAATTCATTTTTTACTGGTGCACTGCATTCTTTTATTCACCCAAAACTGCCCACGTCATATAGACCATCATTGTTAAATATTTTAGCCATGACATTAATTAAATTCACTTTTGAAGTAACAGATTACTATTTGAAAAATGGTACAAGGACACAGACAAGAGTCTCAATATACACTATATTGACAAAAGTCACTGGACACCCCTTTAAAAAAGCAAATGAACAGATCCACTGCGTTGTTAAGATGCGCAGTACAGCTGCAAACAATATAAAAACAAGCCTGCAGCTGACCGCAATCATATCGCACTGTGAGGTTGGGTGAAAATCTCACAGCGGGAGAGAACCGACTTTGAGAAAGGAAATATTGTTGGGTGTTATATTAGTGGGATGTCCATAAGAGAAACTGAGAGGTGTTTAAGCATACCCAAGTCAACTGTTTTGGATGTACTGAATAAGTGGAAGACACATGGTGTGTCTGAAGCAGCAAAATGTATCCGCAGACCAAAGAAAATCAGTGATAGAGGACGTTGAAGCCTCAGGAGAGTCGTTACAGCTAATCGGCGGAGTACTGCACAAGACCTCAGTGTACAAGTGAGTAAAAATGCTGGAACTTTGGTATGTACATGTACCATTTGCAGATAACTTCCTTCCATGGGTTACCATGGTCGTGCAGCTGCTCATAAGCCTTTAATTTCCACTCGGAATGCTACTCATCATTTAGCATGGTGTAAAGATCGTGGACCATAGATCAGTGGAAACGGGTCTTATGGACTGATGAATCCAGACACATGATCCATCAGTTTGATGGCCGAGTGTGGGTATGGTGGCAGCCGGGACAACGCCATTTACCACAGTGTACTGTTCCTTCGGTCAAGTTTGGAGCTGGCACTGTACTCGTGTGGAGGTGTTTTTCATGGTATGGTCCCGGCCCATTGGTTATCATGGACAAACCTGTTAATCAGCATGTCTACCTCGATGTCTACCTCGATATGCCCTACCAACTGTGTGGCAATACTATGGAACCGAGCCTTATTGGTACCAGCAGCATAATGCACCAAGCCATAAAGCAAGGACTGTTACGGCGTGGTTTGACGATAATTCCGTCTAGTGTGTGGACTGGCCAGCACAGAGCCCTGATCTTAATCCCATACAGCACCGATGGGATGAATTAGAGCGATGCATAAGAAGTTTGGAACCAAGGCCTTCTGCTAAGCAACAGTTAACGGCAGCATTATGTACTGAATAGAAGTGCCAGGGCTCAACAAATATGTTCTAGATCTAGGAGCCAGGTGAAACAAAGTCAATAACGCATGAACAAAAACATGTTTGGTTATGATGCTGGAACGAAAAGTGGTAAACCAGATTTGTTGTCATTTCTTTTTCTTTTTAACCCAAGCCACTTATTGCAAAATAAAGTGCCAATTTTCTTCATAACTTTCTTTTTCCAATCTTTCAGTAGATGATCTCAAAAAAAAAAAAAAAAAAATCAGATTTTGATTTTGTTAAAATACTACTTGCAGATGTCATATTGTGCACATATTAATTCAAAGTACCATATTTTTTTATTTTCGTATAATCTGCAGAACAAAAAATTCAGAAAAAAAAATTCCTTTGTGAGATCCGCAAGGGCATATAATCTACAGGCTGTGAAAAAAAAAAAAAAAACCACATATAATCTGCAGTGGCATATGAGCCGTAGATCGTGAAATTCTGAGAAAAACTGTTTTTTCCTTCGCATAATTCGTGGCAGCATGTCTCAGACCATGATATTTAAAAATAAAATAAAAACAAAAACAGTCCATACCTGCCAACATTGGCAACAGCCTTGTTACTAATAACTAGTATGGCGTGGCATACATACACTATTTTACGAAATGATCCATCTCTTTGTAAAAAAACAAATATGCACCCCTACAAAACGTTACAACAAACAAGGACTCTAATGAAACAAACTTAATATGTGCAAAACACAAAGTTGGTTTCCCAGCAAGGTTCAAAACTTCCACCAGTAAAAATCAGTAAGATACGTTCAGAATTCCACAATGCTTGACAGACATAAAATCCAAGCAAGTGAACACGCAGGGCACGAACCTCAACTTACCATATGATCATACTGCCTCTAAAATGGAAGTCAAGATGAGACCAAAGAAAGAAGAAAAAAGCTGAATAATTTAACTGGTGAAAAATCAAAACAGACAGCAAGAATGCGGACTACTGTCAGTTTGTCTTTTGTTGACTCTGCAACATTACAACACCACTGCTTAATTTTTCTTTCTGCTGATATAATTCTCTCCCTACTTCTTCATTGTTGCTTTTCTTGTTTTTTATGCCCTCTGATAAAAACCATGAGCCTAAGGACCATGAGCACATGATATCAAAGCTTCAACTATAAATGGTGTAACTTTGGGAATATTAATACTTTGGAACAAACAACATGCATCAATTTTTACAAATTTTTGTCACTTCCGTTTTCGGGAATTTCCTTCTTCCTTTATAAAGATTAAATGCAAAAACTTATGGGGTGGACATTCAACAGTGCTGGAGAGTGGGAAAAATACAAAAATTTATGCAGTAAAATGATACTTAAAAATGCTGAACAGAAGCAACATCGCGATAAAAAAGAAATTACGATTGCAGGAAAAATCTGAACTCTGTCGGCTTCCCGTTTTCAAAAGTTTCGTAAAGTTGGAATTCTGTCGTCCTCCGACCCCCCCCAAATTCTCTTTAGCGTAATTTCTAGAATTCGTGGAAGAATCTTATGCCTGAAGATTAGGAGGAAATTTTCGCGGCTTCTAACTTCCGTTTCCGCAAATTCTTGCCTACAGTTTCAAGCTGAAATACGAACATATATGCCATAAAATTATATTTAACAAGAATACTAGACACCAACGCAACATATCGGGAGAAAAAATTACGATAAGGGCAAATTCTTTTTAGTCCATTTAACTACTGTTTTTAAAAAGCTTTGAAACACGAAATGCTGTCCCCAGACGGAAATTGACCCCCCCCCCACCAAAAAAAGAATCTCTCCTTCAAGATTTAAAAAAAAAAAAAACCTCCGTAGAGTTCCGCGAATATCCGTTAACAAATCTTATGTATATCATAAAATAATAGCAAAATAATTTTTTTTTTTAAACAAAATGAAAATTCGTAGAATCCGTAGTTTTGAGAGTGAGTTCCGTAGTCAGACAACGAAATCCATAGAAACTAGACATTCTGTAGTAATTGGCATGCATGACAGTCGTATAATTTGCGCCTATCATGTTATTCGTGAATTGTAATTTCCAATAGAAAACTGTGATTCACAGGATCGACTCAGAAATCCAAAGATGTAAGAAAGAAATGATCGTCTTATTGAAAAAGTAACTGTCACTTTGAAATACTTCTATGTTACTTTTAAGTAAATAAAGAACTAAAATCGCTAACTGTTGCTGCATTACTATAGTTCATTAGTTACACTAAAAAATAAATTGAAATTGCGGACAGTCCATAGCATTGTCTTATTTCTGAATACGTTTCAACTGAATACCAAAAGAGAAAAAAAAATCTTTAACTAATACAATTAGTGCACCAAAACTAGGCAATGCAATTTGCAGAATGGTTACATGCTACGGAATAGCTTTGCGGGATTCCGGAGAGTTGCGGATTCTCACACCACGTAGGCTTCCGCACGCCCAAATAGTAACGCCTTCCTTGCGTCATATTTTCTGCCGAAATACTTCTAAGTAAAAAAAAAAAAATATATAAATATTCTTACAATCTCTTTGCAGTCATCTATTTTGCTGTTACGTTTTATTTTTTTCTGTTACTGCATTTTTGGTACTTTACCAATAACACCACCTCTCCTGACAATAACCTTGCAGACTTTTTGAAACGCCGTAACATTTTTTTTTTCTTTCTTTACCGATGCCCTGCATTATTTATACCTTTTAAATAGATAATCTACGGATTATACAACAGAAATTACGGTATTTACTGCAAATTACGAAATCTCAAGTAAGAAGAAAATTAGGCACCACGGCCTGAATGTTAAGCGCAAAATAATTTTTTTTAAAAACTTTAAGCGCAAAATATTTTTTTTTTAAACTTTAAGCGCAAATAATTTTAAGCGCCTGGGCGACCTGGCGCCCGGGTTTTGTCGAGCCCTGGGAAGCGCATACCTATCGCTGTGTTCCAAAACCTTGTCGAAAGCATGCCTTAAAAATTCAGTGCATGCATTAAGGCCAAAGGTGGACTGACATCGTACTAATGTATGTCGTGTTCCTCTTCTAGGTGTGCAGTGACTTTTGTCAATATAGTGTATTACTGGGTAACTTTATTTGTTCAACTCAATAATACCTTAAGGTTTCTTCTTGTTTCCTTGTCCTTCTTTTGGAATGGAAAATTTTGATATAACTGCATCTGAGTACATACAACACTGAGTACTTTAATTGGCTTTACTGAATGGTGGATACAGATGTCCGCTACTTTAATAGTAGTTATACATGGAGCACAGGATTAGTTATGCATTGCACATCAGCAAAGAATATGACATCACCCTGGTGTAACATACCCCATATAGTTGTATATAAGCTGACCCCCTAGTTCAACAGCTAAAAATCTGTAAATAAATCGAGGCTCGCATCTGAGCCGACCTTAAATTTCAAGAGTTTGGAAAACATGGTATTACTGAAATACTATGCAAATTTATAATTGCTGACTATGGCACCAGCAATTTTTGCAGCAACAAAACACAAGGTTTAAAGTCCAGGCATTTGTAGCAAAGAAACTGAAATCCAAAGAACACCATGATGCTGTCTAAGCATCATGCCTTTCAGTCTTTTCTTTCATTGGCATTCTGGTTGTCAGCACTGCATCTGTCAGTGTTCTGACCCAGAGCCTGCAATAACTGGTGAACCAATTCCATTATGCTGAGAGATAGGAACTTGTGGACATAGTACTTAACGTAGTTGCTGTAAGGAAAGTTTTTCAAATGCTGTTGAGGACAGTTGATTAGAACATGAGTTCCCAGTGTGCTTGCTACTTCACAATTCTGATACACTTTTGAAAAACAATAAATGCTTTGGCTTTAAATTTACCCTTCCCAAAACTTATTGATACTTGACCATGCACTGCACTGCTTATACCCGCAAAAGAATTGTATGGAACCTTACAAAAGGTTGACAAAATGTATTCACAGCAGGCTGCACATCATCAATGAATACTTATTTATATATGAAATCAGCACATGATGTAACATACCATATACAGTTGCATATAAACTGACCCCCCCCCCCCTAGTTCAGCAGCTAAATTTTTTAAACAACCCAGGGTCTTCATATAATCGAACCTATAATTTCAAGAGTTTTGAAAACATATTACTAAAATAATTTAACACAAATTTCTAAAATTTGTGTAATATTAAAAAAATAAAAAATATATAAAATATTTTTTTATAATTTTAATTTTTTAATATATAAAATATAAATTTGTGTATATTAAAAATACTTTTTTTAATTTGTGTAATATTTAAAAGCTTACAGGTCTATTTGATTCACTCCCTCAATCAGAATTCCCAAATAGTTCCTGTAAGTCCGTCTCCATTCAAGTTGCTTTACAAATGTAAACATCATTATGATTGTGGCTGTTTCCTTTTCCATTTGAAGCATGAACCAAATCATCTTCTGTACTATCCATAGCATTATTTGAAAAAGATCATGACTTTGCACTACTGTCCTGGTTAACCTTTAGATTATACCTTGATATTGTGTCACCACTTCTCTGCATTTGTTTTTCTAACCTGTCAGTTATATCCTCAGCCTTGCCCCTCTCCCGCTTGGGTGGGTCACAACTATGGATAATAACTGGCACCTATGGTTAGTAATGCGATCATTCTTCTTATGGGAGAAGTTTTTGTGCCTTGCAAAATCAGCATTATGTGATACCAGAAAGCAAAAGGCACTTTGGTGGTGCAGCATTCTCCTCCCAAGGCAGTGTACAGGAATGCCACTCCTTACATTATTAGAGAATGGTGTATGCATGCCACAGAAAGAGACCATGATGCAGGACCTGGGTCACCCCTTTAACAGATGCCTACTTTTTTGTAAAATTGTTTCTAGAAGTTCCTTAACCACTACTGAACTTATTATTTGTTATCATTATTACAAAAGAATATTTTATCTAGATTAAAACTATTTGCAAGTTAACAATCACAACTTTCCCTACTTTTTTACTGTAGGAAACTTTGTCACTACTTGTTGCATGTTTTCATCTTTGAAAAACAATCACATACATACACTATATTGACAAAAGTCACCGGACACCTAGAAGAGAAACCCAACATAGCATTTATTGACATACATTAGTATGGTGTCGATCCACCTTTGGACTTAATGAATGCACTCACCCTTCGAGACATGCTTTCCACAAGGTTTTGGAACACAGCGATAGGTATGCGCTTCCATTCAGTACATAATGCTGCCGCTAACTGTTGCTTAGTAGTAGGTTCTTATGCGGCACTCTAATTCATCCCATAGGTGCTCTATGGGATTAAGATCAGGGCTTTGTGCTGGCCAGTCCACACACCATACGGAACTATCATCAAACCACGCCATAACAGTCCTTGCTTTATGGCTCGGTGTATTATCCTGCTGGTACCAACAAGGCTCGGTTCCATAGTATTGCCACAGAGTTGGTAGGGCATAATTGTCCAGAATATCGAGGTAGACGTGCTGGTTAACAGGTTTGTCCACGATAGCCAATGGGCCGGGACCATGCGAAGAAACACACTCCCACAAGAGTACACTGCCAGCTCCATACTTGACCGCAGGAACAGTACACTGTGGTAAATGGCGTTGTCCCGGCTGCCGCCATACCCACACACGGCCATCAGATTGATGGATCATGTGTCTGGAATCATCAGTCCATAAGAACCGTCATGTGTCTGGATTCATCAGTCCACAAGACCTGTTTCCACTGATCTATGGTCCACAATAAATGTTATTTACACCATGCTAAATGAAGAGTAGCATTCCGAGTGGAAATTAAAGGCTTATGAGCAGCCGCACGACCATGGTAACCCATGGAAGGAAGTTCTCTGCGAATGGTATGTGTACATACCGAGGTTCCAGCATTTTTATCACTTGTACAGCGAGGTCTTGTGCAGTACTCCGTCGATTAGCTGTAACAACTCTCCTGAGGCTTTGACGTCCTCTATCACAGATTTTCTTTGGTCTGCTGGTACATTTTGCTGCTTCAGGCATGCCATGTGTCTTCCACTTATTCAGTACATTCAAAACAGTTGACTTGGGTAAATTTAAATGTCTCTTAGTTTCTCTTATAGACAACCCATTAATATAACACCCAACAATCTTTCCTTTCTCAAAGTCAGTTCTCTCCAGCCGTGATATTTTCACTCAACCTCACAGTGTGATATGATCGCAGTCAACTGCATGCTTGTTTTTTATACCATTTGCAGCTATACCGTGCATCTTAACAATGCAGCAGATCCATTCATTTGATTTTGAAGAGGTGTCCGGTGACTTGTCAATATACTGTATAATCACAACTTATCCTACTTTATTGTAGGAAACTCTGTCACTACTTGTTGCACGTTTTAACCTTTGAAAAAGGGTCTTTCGCACTCAACTCATAATTCCGACAAAACTTTTTATGCAACTCATGAATTGAATGCTTTATAATTACACTCAAAATTATTAAAATCCCTTAAAACTATTAATTATATACTAAAATTCCACAGAAGAAATACCACAGGTGTTTAAATTAGTTTAATTCAAACTCATTTAAACTCATACTTTAAGTGGGTTTTGGTTCTCTTATAGGTCGATCTCAAATGCTTTCATTAAAGAAGCAGTTTCAATTTTCATAAAACCCATTCTTAGACTTTTCTGAAACTGTTGCCTCACTTCAAGAACAGAATATATTTTATCCAAGATCACAATATATTATCTCTTAACCATTAATATGTAAGAGCTTTAACAAATAATATTGTAACACATTTGGATATATTAAGCCATTTTCCATAATCTTTTAAGTTATTTTCATTAATTTAATATGAGCTAATGAGTGAATCAAATGGACAATTCCATACGTTATTTCCTTTATTATCTTATTTATTTGCAGTTAATAATCATTTTTAGAGGGTGACACTGATTATGAATTTCAGTTTAAAAATACAGTTTTCATGGCATGAATTACTGGTGTTATTTTTTAGCTGAAAAAAATTGATTTGTGCTATAAAAAAAATCTGAATGAAAATAAAATGAGAAATATGAAATTGCCATTTCTTATAGAATGTTCATAAACAAAAGCATAAACAAATGGATGAAGGAAGTAGAAACAAGCTGGATAGAAAAAATGAAAATAAATTCTGATTTTCATTTCAAGTACTTTTACTGCCTGTGTGAAAACCATGAATGCTATTTTTGATAAGTTTTCACCATGTTTTCTGGAACAACATTAACTCCTCAGAAGTTCTGTAGGTTGTGACATGACAGAAACAAGGGTTTGCTGCTACAAATTGCTGTTATTTATATTTGGCTTTTAAGTTACTACTGACAACAAATTAAAAAAATCCTCCCCAACATCATATCATGCTGTTCTTTCTTATTAATATTAAATTTAGTGACATAAAAACATATTTTGGTAGAATTTTCTGTTCTAAAACTTTTGCATAGAGCAGTTTTATAAGAAAAGTGGAAAAGAAAAATCTCTGGGAGGAAATGTTGGTGCTGAATCTTCCTCTTGTTCTCAAACTTTCAGGGATAAATGTGTGGTTCGAAAAGAGGGGAAAATTCATGACTATTTACTGTGAAGGTAATATCACACACACAAACTTACAATTGCTGAGCAGTTGTTTAGGAAAAAAAAAAAAAAGGTGTATGTGTCACACAAGAATAAGAGCCGCAGGGCAGGCAAATAATTATTTATTTATTTATTTATTTTGCTGTAAGAGCCATGGCTCTTAAGCTGGAAAATTACAGTATTACCAGCATAAATATCAATGGAAAGTGAATCTTCTGAAGAATTAGGTCTTCATAATCTCATGAAAAGCATACACAAAAATCATCATCGGCACACAGGTGCCATATTTTCTACTGTTTCTTGTGCAGCCATTCTTCAGAAAACTTGAAACTGCTTTGGAGTGGGAATCAAATCCACATCTTCCAATTTACATTTGGGCATGCTGCCATTACACCAACAAAAATAATTAAGAAGTTCACAACTGAAGCTAAGTAAATGTAACATAAGAAAACTTAAAAGTTTCAGATGTGCACTAGTGGGAGCAATCCAATGCTTCAGTGCAGCATCAATTACCATTTTCTCATCAATGCATGGATGTAGGTCACATATCTCCAGTATTTCAAGATCACAGATATCAATGGAAAGCATCCCCTGAAGAATATCTATATTCCACGTATAACTTCATGATTTGGTTAAATATCATAATGTGAATCTTGAATTCCCTGAAGAAATTAAAATTTTTCTGAAGGATGGCTGTATGGGAAACAGAAAATACACCACCTTTGTGATGATAATCATATTTGTATGCCTTTTTAGCAATTCTGAAAAATTAGGTTAAACTTCTGTATTCGGCTCACAAGTAATTCAAGCATTTTTTAAGTGTGATATGTATCCTTCTGCAACATTTACTAACGTGTTTGTTTAGGTTTGAAACAGTAGCTTTTGCGATTTAAAATATGGATTGCTAAATTTTAGATAAGTTAAATCCTCAGCTATGTTGCACCCCTGTGCTACCAGGAGATGGGGGGAAGGGCATACAGCTGAGATATACCACAAGGGAGCCGACAATATGAGGGTTGGAATTTCAATAGTGGCAACGCATCTGTAGAATCTAAACGGAAAGCAACAAGTTTATGCTGGTTATGCTACACGTTGGTTGGATACCTAGCACACCTCACTGTAAAGTGGATTCACCCTCCCAACTGCATGCACCTGTGCAGTAACGAGAGGATGTGAGCTGTCGCTACCCGTCAGTCTAGTCACAATGTTTTTGAAATTGGAGCAGCGGTGTTGGATAAAAACTCAAAGTGCCAAAGGTCATGCTGCACAACCGTGTCATCAAGGACTTTTAAAGCCTTGGGGGAGGGGGGTCTGCATTACCATACAGAACAGTTGCAAGATGGGTAAAAGCCTTCAAGAAATGATGGACACCAAAATGTGAAAGATCAGCCTCGGCCAGGTTGTCCCAGTGCAAGTGAACAAAAAGTGAGTGCGGTTTCCGCGTTACTGGAGAAAATATCGGTGCTTTACGATTAATCAGTTAGCCAATCAGACAGGAGTGTTGCGAAAGATCAGCCTCGGCCAGGTTGTCCCAGTGCAAGTGAACAAAAAGTGAGTGCTGTTTCCGCGTTACTGGAGAAAATATCGGCGCTTTATGATTAATCAGTTAGCCAATCAGACAGGAGTGTTGCATACAACTGTGCTACACATTGTGTAGGAACACCTGGGAATGAGAAAAACTGCACTGCGTTGGGTTCCATACATTCTGGCCCAGAAATGCCAACGATAAGAGGCTGCTCGTATCCAATCGGAACGCTACGAGCACGAAGGAGAAGCTTTCCTCCGCTGTATCATCACGCTGAATTAGACATGCGCTACATCTTATGAGCCAGAAATAAAACACCAGTCTAACGAGTGGTGTCATTATAGGTCACCATGCAAATCCAAATTTCGTAGGAACCCCAGCAATGTGAAGGCTACGGTTATTCTCATGTACGACTGTGATGGTGTTATCCTGAGGCATGCCATACCCCAACGTCAGAGCTCAGTATTACTCTACATTTTTGGAACAAAATCTGCAACCAGCTTTGAGGAAGAAGCGGACACATTTTGTGCAGCACCCACCCATCATTTTGAGTGACAATGCTTGAGTGCATGCTGCATATGCTGTAGATCAGTTGTTCACTCGATGGGGCTGGGAAGTGCTCTACCACCCGCAGTACTCTCCTGACTTAAGCTCGTGACTTCAACTTGATCCCTAAAATGAAAGAACAACTTCGGGGCATTCGACTCACACTTGATCCCTAAAATGAAGGAACTACTTCGCAGCATTCGATTCAGACTTGATCCCTAAAATGAAGAAACCACTTCGCAGCATTTGATTCACACTTGATCCCTAATATCAAGAAACCACTTCGCAGCATTTGATTCACACTTGATCCCTAATATCAAGAAACCACTTTGCGGCATTCGATTCAGACTTGATCCCTAAAATGAAGGAACTACTTCACGGCATTCGATTCAGACTTGATCCCTAAAATGAAGGAACAACTTCGCGGCATTCGATTCAGAACTATCCCAGACATTCTTCATGCAGTAGACCACTCTATATGAACGATCAACCAAACAGGCACTGCCAACGGCATCCTATGACTCCAACATCGCTGGCAATGGGTGTTACACAATGCTGATGACTACACTGAAGGACTGTAAAAATTTGAAACAGGTATGCCTTTTTATCTGTAGTAATTATGCAGTTGCCACTCTTAAAATTCCAACCCTCGTACTTGCTCAATAACATCATCCAATCCATCAAAAATTACTGGTGCAATAAAGCCACCGAATCCAATCCAACCCAATGAAAAGCCACCCAATCCAACAAAAAATGCTGTTGCATAACATTACGCCTCCATATAAACCCCAAAAAGTTACAGGAAAAAAGAATACAAAGAGCACACCGAAGCTAACAAGTATTGCACAAGATGAGACGGAAGGAATCGTCCATTTTGGAGCCACCTGGGGGCCGAATATGGAAAAGGACCCAAGAATTATTTCATAAGGGGATACTCTTCCTACTGAATCAAGTATATGAAAAAGTGAGGTATGTGACATAATATCAGTGCATGGATGAGATGGTCACCAACACTACAAAGAATCAGACTGCCTCGACGAGTGCCTATGTGCAGCATAGATTCCTAAGCAACATCTACTTAGCTTCATACGGTTCCCACTCTTTTCCTTTCCCCTCAAAAAAAAAAAAAAAAAAAAAAAAAAAAAAGAGCCGCATTTTAAAGACCTTTTAAGCACCTCCACCCACCCCCAAATTGTTTTAGTCCCTTACCAGTTGCATATGCAACAATGACACATGCACAAATATACTTTTATACACTGCTTAACTATGCAAATTAAAATATGCTAATGAAAAAATTGGCAATATTTTCTCATATAATTTAAGTCTGTGGATATAATAAATTAATTTATGCAGTGTAAGAAGATAGTTTTGCTGATCAAATCAGTTTTCTGATCTGAGAGAATAATCACATATGAAATAAAGTCTAGATGTAAACTGCAAAACTGTAGTTAAGGCTATGAGGATCTAAATTTTGCACATAATCATCTCATGGTTTAAATTGCAAACCCAGTCAAAATTGCACATTCAAGATTATAGTTTTGCACAATTTTCTCGTGGTATAACTGAATAATTGATATTTACCTATACAAAAAAAAGTGGAATACAAAATGGAATTATCAACTATCAAGAGATGGTGATGATGGGTTGTAGGGTTGGGTGTGTTTAATTTAGCCCATGGTCCTTCATTTTTATTTTCTGCACTGTTATTTTTCTTTCATTAATTAAAACTGTGTGTGTGTTTTTGCAACAGTGGTTGTAATTGGTCATAATTATTATCATTTGGTATTATTCTTTGTTTTATGTTAAGATATATTTTGAAGTACTTTGCATGAGACAGGTGGTCAGGCAAGGTTCGTAGTTTTCCAAGCAAAATAAATTCATGCACTTTTCAAACCAAATCTTATCTGTGTGCTGTCGGTGGATCAGTAGGTAGGTATTTTAGTTCAAACTATCAAACTTAGCTGGGACGAGCACAACTCCAATGACCTGCCTGTTACTCCCTGCCCCCCTTCCCCTCATTTGGTTTATATTAACTTTGAACTGCCCCTCTGCTTTGGTGTTTTTCAAAATCATTTTATTTTATAGAATATTTTGAAAGGGTACATTGTTTTTGTATTCACCCTCCGGCAAGACCCATCACAATTCGTGAATACATCATTCCACGTATTTTACTCTCATAGCTGATGTTTTGCTCCGTAGTGATGTCATAGCCAAAGTACCAGCTCTCCACATGCTCCCCTGAGTTGAAAGCAAGTTTTGAGCTATTTTATCAGCTTGGCGTTTTTATCACAAGTAGACAGAAAACTCCTATACAACTTTTTAACAAATGCAAATGTTTCGCACATGCTCTTTCATATCACTACTTGAAAAAACAAAAACAAAATTTTTTTTTTTTCAAGTACTATTTACTGAGTCTTAAATTTTCCAAGTACTTTCAATACGCACGTATTTCTAGATGTATCGAGATTTAAAAAAACATGTTTTCTGTACGTTATTTTTTCAGGTAGAACCATTTAGTGGTGGTTTTAACTGCTGTAACTTTTTACATGTTATATTTCCTTAGAGTGGAAAGCAATTTCTCGGTTGGAAGTTATTGATATTTGCTGCGAATATATATCACGGTAATCGAATGTGATTCAAGGAAAAATAGTTCAACTAACGGGCACACCTCCAAGAACCTGATGAGTGCAAAGATTTGAACATCGACCACCTACAACCGAGAGGTACGTGAAAGATTTTTCCTTGAATCACATTCGATTACCGCGATATATATTCGCAGCGAATATTAATAACTTCCAACTGAGAAATTGCTTTTCACTCAAAGGAAATATAACACGCAAAAAGTTACAGCAGTTAAAACCACCATTAAATAGTTCTACCTGAAAAATAAAGTGCTTTCAAGGACTTGAAAGTAACTTTTCCTTTTCAAGGAGTGTACGAACCATGTCAGGGGTACATCTTTTGCTTACCAAATAGCTGTACCTATGTTGTGTGGTAAAGATCTTACCTATGTTGTGTGGTAAAGATATTTGCATGGTGTGTTGTACCATATGTTGTGCTTATTCATTTGAATGCATTGTGTATTACTTATTATGCAATAGGTCATGTGTTGTACCTCACAGCAATACTGTATTGTTTTCACTTTCGCCAGTATGGAAGTCTCGTCACTGTACACAGCATAAATGCCATTGAGATCCTATAGATCTGATATTGTTTTGTTTGTCCCCATTTTATTGTATACATGTGTGGATTTCCACTTGCCGTGCTATTTTACTAAACTAGGTATGTGATAATCTCACTCTCCCATGGGCTTTCGGCTGACGCCACATGAAGTCGACATCAACACGGCCAACCAGTAGCAGAAGTTTTATGCACTACACCGTAACTTCTGAATTTTATTCAGCCAGTTACGAAAAATAAGTACAGCATATACTCACGTACAAGCCCCTTCCCTTACTCCAAGAGCTAAAAATTTGTGGAAAACCTTGACCCACATATTAGGCAACCTCAAACTTTAAGATTTTGGAAAATATATTTATTGAAATGAATTATACATATTTCTGGGATATTTTCTGTATGATTCACTATATCAGAGTTTCCAAATGACTCCAGTAACATCCTTTGCATTACTTATGCAGCATTTTTTGAGAGATTTTATAACCATTTCTGGTGAAATTGCACCCCTCAATTCTTTCACACAAGAAGTAACAATGCAATGTTGGCCTTTTTCAAATTGCCATCTTTTGCAAAACATTTTTGTGTCTTTGCTCTTCCACAGCGCTTACGGCTTCCACCAGCATGGAGCAGAAGACACGCACGCCCACGCTTGCTGCGAAAACTCAACAGAGGAGAGATGCCCGATTGGCTGTGGCTCACCTCAAGAGCTAAGTGATTTACGTGGTGTCTGACTCACTGCATGTTCAGTTTGAAAAACGGCGTCCCATGGTTTCACACAGGAAATAATGAGGTCTTCCGTGTTTGAAAGGAAGAAATTTCCTGGTCTCAATTTGAAACAGGGTTGGGTTTTTTCACGTGCCATGTTAGCGGCACCTATTCCTGTAGGAATCCTACTCTGGGTGAAAATTATTTCCTATATATCATCATCATCATCATCATCATTGTCAACCATTATCAATCCACTGCTGGACGAAGGTCGCCCCAAGTTTCCTCCACAACAGTCTGTCTTGTGCCAGTCTCCTCCATGTCACTCCCACATACTTTCGAATTTCATCCACCCATCTTCCATGTGGTCTTCTTCTGGGTCTTTTCCTGTCCCTTGGAATCCAATCTAAAATTTCGGCTGTCCATCGATGGTCTGTTCTTCTGGCAGTATGTCCAGCCCATTGCCATTTCAGGGATTTAACTCTGATCATGATGTCTTCCACTCTTGTCATTTTTCGGATCCACGTGTTCCTCTTCTTATGTTTCCTGGTTACACCAAGCATGCACCTCTCCATGCTTCTTTGAGTTGTCTGCAGCCTTTGTATGTCTCTTTTAGCTAAGGTCCATGTCTCTGCACCATACGTAAGCACTGGAAGGATGCATTGATCAAACACTTTTCTTTTAAGACATAATGGCATATTGCTCTTGAAAATTATGCTGTTTCTTCCAAAAGCTCTCCAGGCAAGTTTTGTACGCCGATTAATTTCTTCATCAATGTGACCCTCACTTGATATCTGCTGTCCAAGATAAATGCTACAATGATATTGCTACATAAAAAAGGTGACATTGAGGATCTCAGGAACTACAGACCTATCAGCCTCCTATCAGTGGTTTATAAAATCTTCACTAAAGTTCTTTCACACCGCTTGAAGGTAACACTGGACATGGCTCAACCGAGAGAACAAGCTGGATTCAGGAGTGGCTACAGCACAATAGATCATATCCACGTACTGAGAGAACTAATTGAAAGAGCGAGGGAATATGAACTTCCATTGTGCATGGCTTTTATCGATTATGAAAAAGCCTTTGATTCGGTGAAACCATCAGCAGTTGCAATGGCTCTGAAATCCTGCGGTATTGAAGATGCATACATTAATATTATTAATAACATCTATGAAAATGCAAGTGCAAAGATTCTGCTATTTGAAAATACAACACACATAAAAATTGGAAAAGGAGTGAGACAAGGTGACACCATATCTCCGAAGCTCTTTAATGCCACATTGGAAAATGTCTTTCAATCACTGAACTGGGAAAACAAAGGCATAAAGATTAATGGAGATTATCTAACCCACCTTCGTTTTGCTGATGACATAGTCATTTTTGCAACTACCCCATCAGAGCTACAGAGTATGATGCAGGAACTTGCTGACAAGAGTAAAGAAGTGGGATTAAAAATGAACTTTCAGAAGACAAAAGTGATGTTCAATGCTTTTACAAGAAATGAAGATTTATCGATTGATGGAGAAAAGCTGGAGATAACAGACACGTACGTTTATCTTCCTATATATATATATTCTTTTTTTTGGAAGCACTTCTGAAGAAGTGTTATGTCAATCCTCATGCGCTGCAGTTTTCTGCAATTTGTTTAGTTTGAGACCACAGTTTTTTCCATGTGCCACTACACGATACAAATAGTGAAATGCAAATCAGGGTCGGATTTTTTTTAAGAACACATACATATAAATTTCAGAGAATACAAGTAAGATATGTACAATAGAATGGGTAAAATCTCTCTAATCGTGACTTTCTTACTTCTGCGCGAAATCAACATCTCCTTTTGCATCGGGTGTACACCATTGGCAGAGATGGAAGGAATGTTGTTTTTCACATCTTGAGAGTAGAATAACCATATCTACCAGTTATTATCCATAGCTATTCCCCCCACCCTCTTAAAAGTGGGAAACACAACTGAGAATATAAATCACAAAAGGTCAGAAAACTATAGGGCAGTGACACACAGAAAGCCGCACAGCCTAAAATGTAAATAAACCTGCTGGTAAATTCCATGAGAAAATTCAAGTAACAATTCGAAAGTCCAGCCATATTTTTTACTGCCCTGTGTATAAGCCATCCCCCACTTTGAAAGCAGGATTTCTTCCAAAAACTTTTGTCTTGTATGTAAATATATACATTACTTTTCAATTACTTTTTGCTCTTTTGGGCAAAAAATAATGACTTCTAAGCACCCCAACAAAAAATAAGCACTGTTTAAGACTTTTATAAGGACCATGTGAACTGTGCTTTAGTTGCTTGGAACTTTGTTGCTGTAGGTGGGATAAAGGTAGCATGCATAGCATAAATTAGGAGATGTGGCTCCTGTTCCAAGGATGGATGAATGGGAAACAGCAGAAAATATACAGCACCTATGTGCTGACACTAATATTTATTACCAGAAAACCAATAAAAAAAGAAACTGCTATTTACTAGGAGTGGGGAAAATTATACCATACTACAGCGCATCTCTATTTCATAATGAAACAAAACAAATTACACCACTTTTAATTATCTACAAACACTGCCAGTTTTAAAAGGTATTAGCAAACCAATGAGCCTATTCCAGTCACTCTTATAACGTTAAATCATAGTGTTCCAGAACTGAATACTTTCATGGTTGTATTTCCAGCATGCGAGCATTACTTCTCTAACGGACCGCTGCCTGACATCGAAGTATAGCAGGCAGAACAGTATGACAGAAAATGAACAAACACAGGCAAACACTGACAACAGGAAATAGATACATGCAAATAAGTGCATCATTCACTTAAGAAAAAAAAAAAAGAAAGAAAGAAAAACACTGATCAACGAAATCTTAACTAAAAGCAGAAATTGAAATTCAAGGCACATTTCCATGCAAGTATCATGCTATGAATCTATAAAGTGTGGTTAAGCCTGGGCAAAAATGTGGCAATAGCAAACAAAAGAATATGATAACTGATGGCAGCAAGCAGAAGGGGAATGCTTTTTTCTTTTTCTTTTTTCTTTTTAAGATGAGATGCTGAAGAAGAAAAGCAAGATACTTGCCACTTTTAAGCCCAGCTATGCCTGAGAAGGACTTGGTGTCTATGAACAAAAGAAAATAAAATTGTGTCAAAGAAAAGGAGAAGGAAACTAAGTTCTTATAAACTGAACAGAGATGACTGGGTCTGTATCAGCATGGAAAAGGATAAACCATGGGAAGAGAAAACAAACATGCAGATCTGTTCCTTGAAATTTAAATGCAAGCAAGTTTTTCCCAATTTTTCCCACTGCTGAAGCACATACTTGTATCTACACACACAGATTTTGCTACCTAAAAAAAAACTGCGATTACAATTCATGGGGAAGATTAAAAAAAAAATGCATAAAAACAAGAATCCCAGTACGAAGAATCTCATCAGACAAAAAAATTATTTGAAGTTCGCATTTTAAACTGGGTAGTTAATTGTTCAATGTTTACACTACTTGTTACGAAAAACTGTATGTATGCCTGCAACAACCAATAACTGTACTTACAGACTACACTTACACATTACCATCATGTCACACCAGAAAATGAATTTGATGACTGGGCTGAAGCCTTATGACGAAACATAATAAATTAATAAAAAAAAAAAAAAAAAAAGATACAAAAAGGAAACACTATCTGTTCAACAAAAAACTGCCTCCAAGTAGATCATCAGCCAACTACTCAGATGCAGTACCCGTTGAGGTAGCCTAATGTCTACAATATGACACACATAACATGACCATTTTACCAACTTGACAGATCAGATCCACTGTAAATGCTTTTGAGCCACAGAACCAATCTACATTTTCCTAATATTTCATTCACCATTCTCACATCAGCACTTCTAACTTACTAACACAATCTACTCTCACACTCATTTAAAGAGACAGGTATCACTTCACTGTGTACAGCACTCTTTGATAATTTTCTTAGCTAAAAGTCTTTGTCCACGATAAGAGATGGTGGGGGAGGGGATTTTTCATACACAAAAATACATTTTAAGCCTACTGTGATGCACTTAAAAAAGAATAAACAATAAAAAATGCCATTTTATTGCCATTGAACAATAAAAAGTTTCACAGAATCACCACACAAGCAATTAAAAACAGCTGCTACCAAGGGTTTCTGAATTATCCACCATTAGCAGTTATGATTTTCAACACACATATACATATCTGCCCAATAATCAAACAGAGACAGATTCATACAACACTACTACTGTCATCTTTGTAACATGATGTTGACTGAATCAACAGAAGTGTGTGAAGAAGTATAAAAAACAAAATGCTTGTTTTATAAAAGAAGAACAAGACTCAGAAGCTATATAAGTAACTAAAAATGATAACTTAGCAAGCACTGCATCAGAAAGAATTATTTGCACATAGAATGATGGAAGTAAACATTCATACATTTTAAGACAAAGTTCTGCTGGCAGATATCTGTTCTTAAATTTTTTGGTTAACTGAATGAATTAGTGAAGACCTACAAAATGGATAAAATACTGAAACCGAGGTTAAACTCGTGTATTTCAACTAAAAAAAAAAGTTTTAACATCCTGATACTAATGCACAAATTCTGAAGGTACACTGCTCAACCCAGAAGGCAGTGTGCTACAAACATGCACACTGCAGGGCAGGTGTACCCAGTGTCGTCCTACCACATTTGGGGGCCCTGGGCCGTACCATTTGTCGGGGCCCCTGATCTTATAAATCACACACTACCATCACCATGTTATTCCAATGAGAATAAACATTCAATGTCCAGTAACATTTTAAATACCACTTGAATGAAAAATGGTACATGACTAAAAATTGTAGAACTCCATAAAGTGTACAAAGTGCACTCACGTTTATTTGCTTACTAAATTATGAGAAAATGGGTGCTGAAAGATGTAATGTCCCTTCCCCATTCTACAAATTATTCAACGAAAATTAAACAAAATAAAATAAACGGAAACCAAGCAGCGCCGTTTCCAGATAATATGACGCACTGGACAAAAACGCCGACATGCTGCCCCCGTCATTGTTATTTGTTTAAACAGCGAGTATTGAATACATAGAAGTAGCTCAGGTCAGCAAACCCCAGTGATAAACATACGTGCACTTCTTCATATAGATAGATAACACAAATAACTGCTTGAAAGAAAAAAGTGATAAGGAAAAAATGCGATCTGTGCACGGCGTGTTCATAGCCCTTAAGGCTCAAGCCTCACCCACTCTCGGAGTCGGGAGGGTGGTCGGCTATCTTTGTTGCTTCTTTTGTCACAAAATCCACCCTAACACTTAACTTCCCTCCCGCCTCCTCGGGAAATCAAAGCTAAGTGGAAGGTTTGAAGAAAAAAAGCGGAAGAACTTCAAACTTGGTGAAAGAGTTTAACTTTTGGAAACCCATATGACTCTTCTGGCATTGGGGCCCCCGGCTCAGGTGGGGGCCTTGGGCACCGGCCCCGTTGGCGCACTCCTTAAGACGGCCATGGGTGTACCAACTCAAGATATGCAAATGATGTTAAACCGGAGCCAATGATGTCACACGTTCGTGAGAAAAAGGTGCCAGCCGCAACAGAGATGGTAATGTGTGGTCACTGGTGGAAGCGTCGCAGACATTTCAGATTTGTTGTTGGTGCAAGGAAACTGTTCAGCGAAGGCTGAAAATGCCGGGTACATGCTGTTGGTAGGTTTATTGACATTTGGATGCATTTCAGAGAGGAAGAATTGTAGGTCCATGTGAAGTGGGCAGGTTTACACGTCGTTTCGCTGCACATGAGCAACGGGATGCACGAACTGTTGGACGCTGTTGGCACCAGTGGCTACAGGAAGGTTCGTACTTGCGTCGAAGCGGCAGTGGTGCAGTCCGACAAGACGTCAGCACGCCTGGACCAGCGGATTGTTCGGCACACTCATTCGTTACCAGAAAGCACTACAGCAGATATTCGATGTGCCGTGTGATCGGTCATGGACATCACCATAACAACCCGAACTGTAAACCGAAGATTACACGGGCAAACTTGCACAGCAGGCAACCATTACGTCGACTGCCATTGACAGCCAGCCATCACAGCGCTCGTCTGGCTTGCTGCAAAGGTCGTGCAAACTACAGTCACAAATGGACCCCTGTGGTTTTCACTGATGAATTTCGTTTCTGTTTCAGTGCTGACGATCGACGGACCCGTGTCTGGTGACAGACACCCTGGTGAATGGGCGGATCCCGGTTTCGTTCATGCCCGCCACATCACCCGTCAGGCAGGCAACATGGTATGGGTTGCTATTGCACATGACGGCAGGTCACCCCTTGTCCGCAACATGGGCACACTGACAGTTGCACAAATACGCGAGTGAGGTTCTGCAGTCCATTTTGATGCTGTTCCTGAATGGCCTACAGCACCACATTTTTCAGAAAGATAGTGCCCGGTACACACTGCTTGGGTCTCCTGACAGTATTTGCAACAGGCACAGGCCGATTCAATTGCAACATGTTCAAACACTGCCATGGCCAGCAAGATCACCCGATTTATCCCCAAACGAAAATCTATGGGGCCACATCGAACTTCATCTGCAATTGAATCAGCCTGTGCATGATCTCGATGACTTATGAGAGCAAGTCAACCGTGCTTGGTGTTCCATTCCTCAGGAATATATCTGCCAATGGTATGACTCATTGCCATGCCGTATTGCTGCCTGTATTAATATTCGTGGTGGACCACTTACTGAGACGTACAAATTGTGTTGCATTATCTCATCTGATAAACACTGCATGTGACTGAAAGTAACATCAAGGTAAACCCTTATGTATTTATTTGCATTCTAAATTCCACCCCTCTATCCTCACTCCTTTTGAGTGGGGCAATTTTTTTCATTTTTTTTTTTTTTGGAGGTTTAATAACTACCATGAGCAACTTAATGGGCTATAAAGCAGTCACCCATCCCTAATTTAGGGCCACTGGTTCCAGGGAAAGGAGAGAGCCAGTGCCGTAAGACAAACGCAACATCCATGCCCCCACCAGGATTCAAACCCAAACCCTTCTCAGACGAACGATCAGAAGCCATTGCTTAGACCACTGTGTCACCGGGACGGACTGGGGCAATTTCAATGTCAAGCAGTGTATATTACATAAACTGCTTTTAGAATTTCAGAAAAACAATTTAAAAGGCTGAATGAAAATCATTCACATATTGACATGCAACATCATCACTGAGCTATGTATTTAGAAAACATTTTCCAATCACCTAACAAGTATATATATTTTTGTTTACTGTCATAAACTCAAGCATTATTGTTATGTTATAACCACCTCCAACCAGTTACTATACCTTAGCATACACTGAGGTAATTATACTAGCACCAAACTTTTGGTTTTACAGCACAAAAAATTAAGTTTCATTCATCATCATGAGTTCACACATGAAACCAAAAAATTCATTTTTTGTGAACTGATACCCAAAATACTAACAGAAATGTAGAAAAACTTTGAAATTCATTCTTGATTCCCTTCACACACACCAAAAATTATATTAAAGCAAGAGCAGTAATACTACAATGAAGTAAAGTTAGATAAATTATAGGATGTACACTTCCAACAGAAATCTCTCACACATTAGGAGTACCATTGCAAATTCTTTTGCCTCTTGAGAAGTGTTACCTTTTAACACTAACAGCAAATTTTGTACTATTAATATACTAAGGTTTAGATCTCTTGATTTTCTAGTGACCTTCAATAGATGCTACAGGGGTAATTCTTCTTGACTGTGGCAATCATGGCAAAACCACTACAACACATTTTTAAATGATCTCGATCATTATTGTTAACATTGATTTTTATCAATTTTAGCTTTAAATTATCTAAAGCATTTTTTTCTTTTTTAATTTTTATCACTTTTGGCTTCTAAGGAAAGCACCAATTCAATTTTGCATGAACAACAAACACTTATGAATGGGTTCTTGAACTACTACTTCCACTTTCATAGGATTTAATCATTTTGAACTGAACTAATTAAGCTAAAGAGCTTTATTGCAAAAAAAAAAAATGCAAAAGTCTAAGTTCTGAACAAGACTGTTAAATTCTACATGTTTAAACCAATCAAAAATGTTTTGTCCAACAAATAATAATAATAATAATAATAATAATAAAAACAAAAGAGAGAGAACAATTATCAAGAGTTACTGGCAGAACTTTCAAATACAGGTATTCCAACTTGCTGACCTAACTTTCTATGGCACCCTGTAGATTTTGCTTGTTATGACAGTCATTTTCATTAACTGTTGTATCACACCTGCATACCTGAAGACATTCACATCTGCATCTGGTACTCTGAGATGTTCAGGCACAAAAATAATAATAATAATAATAATACAGTAATAACCTACACATTTCCTTCATCTCCCTTCATTCTTTGCAAGACTTCCTGCTTTTGACAAATTATTACTACTATCCCTAATTGCCCACATCACAAAATCAATCCACCTTGTTCTAGGTCTTCCTCCTTTGGTCTGTCACCAGCTACTTTAGTGTAACAGATATCATGATAATACTTTGGGCTGCAAGCAACCTCGTCATCAGAGCAATTGCCTTATGCCCAGATGGCCACTGGATTGATCCCACCCAGGTAGGAGAGTTGCTCTGAACCACTGAATACTCACAGTGTGTCAGATGAGCACGTTAAAATGCCAGCCACAGAGTAGTGGACTCCCATTATAAATGGAACAACCTGCTTTGCACCCCACTTCTCACTGGAACTGCTTGCTGTGACATCATAGTTAGGCACTCCTAACTAAGCCGACTCGCACTTTCAATCTGGCACTCCTACTTCCTGGACCCTATCTACTCTTTGTGGTATCTAAGCGTCTAGGTTCAATCTAATGTAAGTGCCTTTCAGATACACACCACATAAGCACCGTGGAACGTAGATGGTTGCAGCTAAACCTTCCCTGTGGGTGTGAAGCCTACGAGAAATTGCTGGGTGAAGAATGAAAGCATCATGATAATACTTCATCTCCTATACAACATGCATGATCAAACCATCTAAGTACACTTGCACTAAACTTTGTCTTCTACAGAAGTGCCAAACTCAATTCATCATCAGTACTGTTTATCCTGTTACACTACTGAATCAACAAGTCTTTTTGATACTCCTCTTACAACTGCCACATCAGCTGTATCCAACTACCTAATAAGAACCTTACTTTGCAACCAACTTTCACAGTCACATAAAAGGGTAGCTCAAGATATTACATTGTACACAAGCAGCTTTATTATTTGACCAACCTCCTCCTGAATGAAAATTTAAATTTTGTGCAGCTGATATGAGGGATTTCCCCACTTGAATAACAATTCTGCTGTTGAGATATCAAGGTATCCTGCCTCATCAGTAACTACATGGAAATAATTAAAATCTGTTACCTGTTCAAGGACCTCCTCCAAAATTAAGAATTAGGATGTTCAACTTAAAATTGCAAACTGAGAATGAAGAAATTATGTTATAAAATAGTAAAAGATAATTTTAATCATCATGTCTATTGTCATATTAGAATAATACCATCAAACAATGATCCTCGCTCTTTTCACATTTATAAGTGAGTCACAGAAAAATTCTCAATGGCCGCCACCTTGAGTCAAACTCAGGATCTTCCAGTTACAAGCTGTGTGAGTCGGTCCACGTTAAATGTCTGTATTAATTATTCATTCGCCTTCTAATTATTTCTTCAGTTGCTGCTTACCATCTTTGGTGAATCCCCAGCATTGTGCGGGGCTCCAAGAAGCAACTTGCCAAATTGGCTAGGCAGTTAGCGTGTGTGAGTCTGGAGGAATTCGAGGTCGCTGTGGTGTAACGGAAGCATATCCGGCGCGTAACTGGAAGACCCTGGGTCCGACTCCCGGTGGCGGCCAATGAGAATTTTTCTGTGACTCACTTATAAACGTGGAAAGAGTGAGGATCATTGTTTGATGTTCCTGGTCGACGTTAAATGTCTGTATTAATTAGAATAATAGGTTTACTACTGTTATTCTTACTGTTTCACGCATTATATATAACAATGTCTTTGGTGTAGAATACTAAGTGACGAAAATGTCAAAGATATTGTTATTATCAATAATTTAAGCAAACAAATTAAAAGTTAAAATTGATTAAACTCACCTTGGTGCAGTCCAAGATTATCATTCCATATTCCCCGAACCATTATTCATGCTTACGATATAGGCACACATGACTGGTATTCTTTTCTTGCCATTTTTATAAAATGGCTGACCGTTGATATTTTTCTGTTTAATGCCGTACCAATATGTCATGACGAGCATGGTGAGCCAAGGTTAAAAACATTAACATAATTCCTTAAGATTAACATTTGAAAGAATAGTGAATATTTCAAGGTGAAATGCAGACAAGTCTTAAAAACTTATGAATTGAATTGTCAGATCGAAGTCAACCATATAAAATCACAGAACAAGAACAAAGAAAGGGAAATGGTAAAATCCAATAAAAAACTTAAAAACCTAAGAATGTCGAAATAGCATACTCCGCATTCAACACCAAGACGAGACCAGACTAGTTTCAACAGCATTTACATTGCTGCCTTCCTCAGTGGTAATCACTGCCAATTTTAAGGCTGGTTCTACTAATTGCAATGTTGATCTTCACGTACGTCCCATGAAACATGTCAGTACACGTAGTTCTTTTTCATTGCACAGCTCTGGCACGTGTTCCAGCTTGATGTTGTTCCATGGCTCCATCTAGTGGTTGTCATGGGAAATGTTAGAAATATTTTAGAGTTGTTGCTCGTTTAGGCTGTATTATTTTTTTATTTTTATTTTATTTTCTCTCATTTTCTTCTATTTATTATTATTCTGTTCAATCAAGTATCTCCAAAGAAAATTTTTTAAATGTGAAGTACACTATTTCAACATTCTTAGGTTTTTAAGGTTTTTATTGGATTTTACCATTTCCCTTTCTTTGTTCTTGGTTCTGCGATTCTATATGGTTGACTTCAACCTGTCAATTCAATTCACGAGTTTTTAAGACTTGTCTGCATTTTACCTCAATCTATTCAGCTATTCTTTCACATGTTAGTCTTAAAGAATTATTTTAATGTTAAAATTTTTAACCTTGGCTCACCATGCTCGTCATGACATATATATCGGTATGGCATTAAACAGAAAAATATCAACAGTCAGTCATTTTATAGAAGTGGCAAGAAAAGAATATCAGTCATGTATGCAGACAACGTAAACACGAATAATGGTTCGGCGAATATGGAATGATAATCTTGGACAGCACCCAGGTGAGTTCCATCAATTTTTAACTTATAATTTGTTTGCTTCAATTATTGATAACAACAATATCTTCGACATTTTCATCACATAGCATTCTGCACCAAAGACACTGTTATATATAATGTGTGAAACAGTAAAAATAATAGTAGTAAACCTATTGTTCTAATATGATAATTTAGCTACGTTGTGCTTATGGTTGTAGTCCAATCTTGACCACAATATGGTAATCACATCTAATGATTTTACAAGTACAGTCAACCCTCGATGTACTGCACCTTAATTTGCCGCAATCTTTGCGTAATACCACCCCTTGGTCTGAACAGATGTGCTCTATATAAAATATATCCTGATCCCTTGATATATCGCCACACCCTTGGCATACCCCAACCACCAATATATATTACTGTATCAACCTGTCTTTTCCAACACAAAACATACTTGATGTACCACCACTTGCAAACTGTATAAGAATTCCTTTTTTTTTTTTTTTTAGATTATATTTCAATTGGGAGAACCTTAATCTTAAAAATGCTGATTCAATCAAAGATGCAAATCAGTGTCTTTTAACATTAAGAAGATTCATTCTTTGTATCAAACTCACAGGATGGTGATATTTCGAACGTGCTTGTTAAATTAGATTGTGCTATGAAAATAATTATGTTGAAATCTAAAAAAACAGAAGAAGATAGATGAGCTTCTTAAAAGAAATTAAAGAATATACAAAGATTTTGTGTGATGCAATTAATTTTCATTCAACAAAGTTTTTTTTTTTTAGTAACGTAACATGATTTTGATATGGAAATGGACACCATTTGGGCTACTTACAAATAATAGGCAAATTTTCTGATAAAATGCCACAATGTAATGTAACAAATGGTGGTACATCAAGGGTTGACTGTATATCTCATTCAGAGACCATGTGAATTTTTTTTTTTATTGGAGGTTTAACAACCACTGGGAGCAACTCAATGGGCTACAAGCAGTCGCCCGTCCCTAATTTAGGGTCACTGGTTCTAGGGAAGGGAGAGAGACAGTGCCGTAAGACAAACACAACATCCATGCCTCACTGGGATTCAAACCCGGACCCCATTCGGACGAATGATCAGAGCGCTTAGACCACTGTGTCACCGGGGCGGCCCATGTGAATTTGCAATATTCACTTAATAACTTATCAAAACGGAGGGTTTTTTAGAAATGAAATCATACAACATACCTTGTGTTCAAATAAGTCCAGGAGTTACTCTTTTTCTTGAAATATTAGGTATATCCAAAAATGTGTATTAGCCTGAGTCCACATTAATTTTGCATTAGGCAAGCAATTTTTTAAGGCTTAAAATATGCAGAAAGGTATGAAATTAAAAAAGTGTAATGATAGGATGGAAAAGGGAGCGGATAAGATAGGTATAAAAAAATTTCAAAATTCCTTTAAAGCCCTCTGAAGTTGTAAATCCACGTTCTCTCTGATCAACACCAGATGCATTTCAACTATGTAATTCTATGGCCTAGAGGTGGTCTACGGTTCACACCTAGAATTTTCCAAAATAACCTTGCTTCATTTTTAACTCCAGTGTAGCATTATCCATGTGATCATGGTCATCATCAGCATTGCAGATGTGATCCTCAGCACCATCTATAAGTTAGTTATCGATAGAAACACATTTCACATGTTTAAGTTGTTTTTTATGCTTATTTGTAGTAGACAGACCTTTCTCTTCTTCTATAGGGTGTTTCCATGATAGTGGTAGTTTTACAGGAAGGTTACTACTCCAGTTCACAGCTTTAGTCTGCTATGGAATTAACTTTTTTACGGGTCTTATAAAGGTTATTATTCATAAAAGTTGGTGGTCAAATTTTCAAACTAAAGCCTAGTTTGTCATCAGAACTATGTCACTGGAGTAGTTGCTGCCACTCAGTTGGAAGAGTCCAACCGCAATTATCGTTAATTGTGGTACTTCTTCTTCTTGCTATTTTGATCCCTTCAAGGTTTTTTCTTTACTAAGTTTGACTGGTGGGCGATTATTCTTACTGAGTCCCAATTTATGGAGTGTCCACTTGCTTATATATGTCTGTCTAGCCCTGTTTTGTTACTAATGTTCCTAATAGCTGCTTGGTGTTCTTTCATTCGGACCATAATACTTCTCCCTGTTTCTCCTATATAGCTGAGTCCGCAGTTACAGTCGATGCAATATATTACTCTTTCTTGCAATTGGATGTCGGTTGGACTCTTCCAACTGAATGGCAGCAACTACTCCAGTGACGTAGTACTGATGACGAACTAGGCTTTAGTTTGAAAATTTGACCACCAACTTTTATGAATAATAACCTCTATAAGACCCGTAAAAAAGTTAATTCCACAGTACACTATGAATAGAGGTGCCATAAATTCATTTACAACTAGCTTTAGTCTGTTCAATAACTAAAGCTAGCTCAAAATTAGTAGGCAAGTGAACTTTTCATTGAAAGTCATAGCTGCTTTAGGAGGATTTCACAGGAATGATGGATTCTCAAGGAAGTCCCAAATGGCTGTGTATGAGAGGGTAATTGTTCCTACTCTGATGTACGGCAGTAAAACCTGGGTACTGCAGAACAGACATAGGTGCCATTTGTGTGCTGGAGAGATGCTTTACTTATGAGGGGTTTGTGGCAAGACACACTTTGACCATGTTAGGAATAAAGACGTGTTGCAGATGTGTGTAATGTGAGGCAAAATGTTGTTAGTAAGGTGGAAACTAATATTCTTAGGTGGTTTGGCCATGTTAAAAGAATGAGTGATGAGATGCTTACTAAGAAGATTTTTTCAGCACAAGTGGCAGGAAAGATATGTAAAAGGAAGGCCAAGGAAATCATCAGAGGACCAGAGTCAGGAGTGTCTGCATGAGAAAAAGATTATGACTATGAAGTACAGAAGGTCATGTGTATGATGTGTGATGGATGTCAGTGAAACTTGAGCTGTGTGCCAAGATCACAGTAAATGGAGAACAACAGTAAGTAAATAATCAGTTAAAAATTTATCTGGTGAATTGTCTTTCTTTGTGGAGTTAACCTCTGAATCTGAAAAACAGCTTAATGATATGTATGTATGTATGTAATAACTATAGCTTTTACCATTGTTTACTGTTTTTTGTGAGAGCAAATGAGTTTGATTTTCTCCCATCAGGCTAATGATATTGCAGATTCCAACCTTTTATGTGTTCATGTAGTGCAATTTGAACATTTCTTTTAGTGCTTCAGATGAATGCACTAGGTTCAATTTCTTGAGTTTCTTCAATTGGTAATCTATATATTCCCGCCTTTTTTAGTATACTAGTTTTATCTATATTTCATCCTAACATTTGTGCACTATTTTGGACTTTATCCATGAGTGCAAGTTTCATCTTTTGGCAAAAGAATGGTTATACTAATACTAGTATTCTTTTGCCAAAAGAATGCAACAGATGAACCTAGCACTTGTGAATAAGTCCAAAATATTGCACAAATGCTAAGACAAAAATAAAGAAAATACTGGCATACCCCCCCCCCCCCAAAAAAAAAAAAAAACGATTTTGAGTAAAATAGATTAACAATTGAATAAACTTAAGAAATTGAATCTACTGCAATCTCAGAAGCATTGAAAGAAATATTGAAATCTGACTATAGAAACATATAAAAACTTGTTTCTATCATCAGCTACATAGAGTTGCAACTTCAAGGGGATGGAGAATGTTTGGCAACATAAGAAAGAAGTAATAATCAGATTTGCTTTTTTAAAAGTAGATTTTTTTAAGTAGAAAATCTGTAACTAAAAGTGAGTGATATTCCCGATAAATAAACAGAACTCGTCCTTATTTTTGTTGTCCTTAGGATGTCAATCAATACCTCTTCAGTTTTTACAAATATACAGTGAAACATCGGAATATATTTTACTCTTACTTAGTTGAACTTATGCCCTTTCCATTAATCTCTCCAAAATTAAGACAAAATATGACTTACACTAAAAACATTCTATATGATTTTAGTTGCAGCAGTAATTTTCATTACTGCAGTTATAGTTCATCCATGAATCTCCTTTGCTCTTAGAAATCAAAACAAATTCATAACCGACAGTTTCATTATAAATCTAAATCACTGTTAAATTTACACAATATAATATTAGTCGAGGACTTATAAATTCATGCAATCAATGACTATCTATTCTGTATCCATGTCTTTACTTCCAGCAGCTGCAAAGGAATGGAACACTTCTGTTTCTACAAAACAGGAGTGTAATAGAACACTTCTGTTTCTACAAAACAGGAGTGTAATAGAACACTTCTGTTTCTACAAAACAGGAGTGTAATAGAACACTTCTGTTTCTACAAAACAGGAGTGTAATAGAACACTTCTGTTTCTACAAAACAGGAGTGTAATAGAACACTTCTGTTTCTACAAAACAGGAGTGTAATAGAACACTTCTGTTTCTACAAAACAGAAGTGTAATAGAACACTTCTGTTTCTGATTTACAGAAACATAGGTATGGAACACTTCTGTTTCTGATTACAGTAATGATTGATACTTTAAAAATAAGATCACTGTAAGGATCCTCATCCAGTAATACTGCATATCACATATACAGCATATGCTGTTTGTTACATTGTGATTGTTCCTTGAATTTAAATACCAACAATGTGATAATTTGAGAACCAATTTATACAGCAAACCCAAAACAAAAATTGTGATTAACACACACACACAGACTATTTTTTTTTTTTCATAAGCCAGATTTAAATGCATTAAATTTACCATTTACACACCATTCCACCAAAAGTATTTAAGCACAGAATGAGTTTGTCTTTTTAATAGATTACATGCAAACACATTCTGCATGTAACAGAGAACAGCGAAGGTCACAGACATAATCTGAAACTGATGTCACACATGAAAGAGCTTAGTCCTTACAGATTTAACAAATGAGATTCAGTAAGCCATGTTTTAAATTGGGATTTCATTTTCTTCAACCTTGACAAATGTTAATGCCACGTACAAGATACTGCTTAAAAAAAAAAAAAAAAAAAAAAAAAAAGAAAGAAAGAAAAAAGAAACACAACATCCTGCACATTAAAACATTTAAAAGCATCTGGACATCTCACACTAAGCAGGAAATAAATCAATATGTCATTAATATCTTCCACAAAAATAAGTTCTATTTATACAGAGGTGTATTCAAGGTCATGGACATGGTGATAACTAGTACGTGTTGCAACAAAGATTTCATGAAAAAATAAATAGAAAAACACAAAACCTTAGCTTTACATGACAGAGCTGCACCACACTACTCCTATGAAATACAAATGAATGCCAAATATTTTTGTTATTTTACTAATAGTCTTTAGTCTTGATTCAATGAAGAAATAAGAAGAGTGCTAAATTAGAGCAATCAGTCAGTTTGAATGATTCAGTCTGAGTGTGGAGAGTGCTAAATGAATTATCATCAACCATTCTCAATCCACTGCTGGATGAAGGTCTCACCAAGCAAGGCTCTTCCCCAATTCTGTTCTACGCGACTGCGGCATGCTTTCCAATTTCATCCACTTTTCTCTCATGTGGTTTTCTATTGGGTCTTTTCCCCATCGCTTGGTATCCAATCTAGTAATTCAATTATCCAATGGTGATCAGTTCTTCTAGCAATATGTCCAACCTATTGCCAACATTTCAGAGCCATAATGTTGCCCAAATGCAGTAACAACAGTGAAATTCAGAGGGGGATGTACAAGGTGCCCGAGAATTATTGGACACATTACAAAATTATGTAAAAAAAAAAAAAAAATATGAGCATTGTCTGTTTTTCTATGTCATGTATTACTAATACGGTTTCTATATTTTTGTTTTGCAGAATTGTTAATCCCAGAATCTGATAGATGGCGCTAGGTGTGGCCTGATGAGGAATCTATGAGAAATGTGAAATCAGTAGTCATGTCATCCGTACAGCAGAAGGCGATGTGCGCATTATGGCTTGCGGAACTAAAGTCTGTCATTAAAGCTAAATGGCGGTACCGTTTAGAGTATGGCTGTAATCCTCAGTCAACAAATTTAAGTAAGCAGTGGATGAAACAGTTTAAAGAAACTGGCAATGTGGAACATCGTGGAGGAGCAGGTAGGCCTAGCGTCATCGGTGAGACGGTTGACCAAGTTAATGAAAGTTTCCGACGAAGCCCCAGGAAATCTGTTCGTAAAGCAAGCAGAGAACTGTGCATTCCGAAATCGACAGTTCACGATATCTTGAACAAGAAATTAAAGTTTCATGCTTATAAAATTCAAATAGTGCAAAAGATGCATGTAAATGATCCCACTCTGCGATGCGATTTCGCTGTGGAACGCTGAATCGAGTGGAAAACGACGAAAACTTTCTCAGTACTGTAATTTTTAGTGATGAATCCACATTTCATGTATCAGGTATTGTGAATTGTAACAACTGTAGGATATGGGGCAGTGAACCACCTCATGCTGCTATTGAACTGGAACGTGATTCTACAAAAGTTAATGTGTGGTGCGCTCTATCAAAAGGAGAGGTGATTGGCCCTTTCTTCTTCTGCGGAAAAACCATAAATGGTGACATTTACTTGGATATGCTAGAAAATTTTGCTATGCCTTAGATAAAAAAAAAAAAAAAGATGGCGTGCCTCTGCATTGGTCAACGTGTGTATGCAAGTGCCCAAATGAGCATTTCCCTAACAGATGGATTGGGCGTGGTGGTCCCATTCCGTGGCCTCCTCGCTCTCCAGATCTAACTCCATTGGATTATTTCATGTGGGGTTATGTGAACGATTGTGTCTATCAGACGCCTTGTACTGATTTGAAGGAACTGAAGCAGCGTATCACAGCTGCTATTAATTCCATAACTCCTCAGATGCTTGCCAATACACGGCATGAAAACGAGTATCGCTTGGACGTATTACGAGCAACCAAGGGATCTCACATCGAAATTTATTAACTTGTGTAGTTACATTGTAAGTTAGTACAGTCAGTTTCTTTCTATCTGCTTAATGTTTTGTTTTATATAATTTTGTAATGTGTCCAATAATTCTCGGACACCCTGTATAATGTACTACAACTGTTTTGAGATCTCTTAGCTGTAGTGAATGTCAACAACCAGTCTCATACTAACAGTTAGCTTATTCTACATTTGGAGCTAGTCCCTGCATATTTAGCTAACAGTGAGAGCTCTTTGGCTCACACTTCAGAGGTTGTAAACAGTGTTTCTGCATTAGTCTGGCCTGCGCTAAAGCCTTGACAGGATGCCCAATGAAAACATTTGGGTGAGGTCTACGAGGGTCATTACAAAAGTTCTGTACACATTAATCTAAAACGGAAGCGGATAATACAATTGGAAAAATGATTGCGTAATGTCAAGGTCACACTCTCAGCAATGCAGTGGTGTCAGAATGATGCATTATCATTTGCTGTGTGGACGTGGGGAGGTTTGAAAATGGAAGCATGCAGCTCCTGAGGTCGAGTCATGACATGAGACCAGTACTTGTATATGAAAATAGAAATTCTGGGGAGGAAAACTCTGACACAGATCCACACTGCCTTGCTAGAAGTTTGCAGGGAAAGAACCCTTGATTGAAGCACAATTTCTCACTGGGCATCACACTCTCGAGAGGGCCGAAGCAGTATGAAAGATGATCACTGCTGAGACATACCTGAAATGGCGACAGACAAAACATGTCACCATTGTTGCAACACTTCTCAAAGAGAATCGCTATTTTACAATCGAGGAGATTGCTCATCAGGCAAATTTGTCCACCACGTCTGCTCATCGGATTCTGACCCACTCACTGGGTAAAAGAAAAACGGCGTGCACTGGGTGCTCCATCAACTCACCCCCGAGCAGAAGGCAGCCAGTGTGAGCATCGCACAGGATCACCTGCACAGGTTTGAAAGGGAGGACATCTTCCTGAACAGAACTGTTGCGATTGATGAGACTTGAGCCCATGATTTTGGGCCGGAACTGAAGTCACAATCAGTGAGTTCCCCACTCCTCTCAAAGTGTTGTCAGCAACAATCCGAAGTGAAACAAATCATTTTTGCATACGATGTCCAGGGTGTTGTGGTCTCCGAGTGCTGGCTGGACAAAATGTCAACACACAATATTGTTGTGACTTCTGAGGACAAAGTTGAGACTGAAAATTCATCAAAATCGCCCCAACTTGTTAGAAGCGGGTGCACTCTTGCTGCATGACAACGCATCATGACTCATGGCGCAGCGTCGGCATGGAGACTTTTGTCAAAATATGGCTGGGAAACTTTGTCCCACCCACCATACAGCCCTGATCTCAGTCCAGCGGACTTTGATTTTTTCCCAAAGTTAGAAAATCGGCTCCGTGGCATCCGCTACGAATCGCTGGACGAACTGTCATTGGACGTGACCCGAGTAATACGACAGCCGAACAAAGAGGGCGTACTAAGGGGCATTCTTCACCGTTGGCAAGCTGTCATTAGTATAGGAGAGGAGTACATTGAACAGCAATAAGGTAAGTTTTCTCCATCACTTCACACTTTTCTCAAAAATGGACAGTGTGCAGAATTTTTTAGGACCCCCATACTAACTACTCTACTTCCGTAACTTTGATGGCTTAAGTTTTGAAGCAGCAATAAGAACCAATACTGCCCACTTTTCATCTGTATTTGATTGCGTGTGTTTCAGGAAGAATCACTGCTAGCATTGAGTCTCCAGCTTAATACTGATTTACGAAGTGAATGAAACCTTTTTAGCAAAACCCAAATACGTTTGGTAGGATAATGTAATTGTTGCATGTAATACAATCAGAGATCTTATCTTTTTAAATCTTACCTGGGATGCAAGGGTAAAATTAGGAGGACCAGGGGAAACATTCTTTTTCTTGCCACCACCACCACCAACACCGCCACTGTTTGTTGCAGATGATTTCCGCTTACGTCTTTTACTTGGGGGTCTTGTAGCCTCTGAGAAAAACAACAATAAAATTGTATTAATACTTCTCTGATAAGCTAAAGTAAATTACTTATCTTCTCAGTCATAAATTTGTAAAAATAGCAGACATATAAACATCAATATAAATATTTATTTAAGGAAGGAATTGACTGCCATATCTAAAGCTGTAAAACAGAGGTGATACAAATTCCCTACAAAAAATGAAGGAAAAGCCTTGATTTTTCCTTATTTATTTGTGGCATTTTAAACAAAGTGAAATTTACAGAAATGACTGCTTGTCATAAGACTATCTTTTCAGAGTCCACAGCGCACACTGAACTTTCACTTCAGTTAGTGCCAGAAGTGATCAGCTGGGTGCAAATACACATGAAAAAAAATTGAACTGTATCATGGTATTACAAAATTATTCTCCCAACTTAACATTTTGCAAATTTTTGGAGATAACTCATCTGCTTCTTTTTTTTTTTTTTTTTTTTTTTTTTTGATTGGAGGTTTAACGACCACCGTAAGCAACTCAATGGGCTATAAGCAGTCGCCCGTCCCTAATTTAGTCACTGGTTCCAGGGAAGGGAGAGAACCAGTGCCGTAAGACAAACACAACATCTATGCCTCACCGGGATTCGAACCCAGACCCCTTACGGACGAATGATCAGAGGCCATCACTTAGACCACTGCGCCACCGGGGCGGCTCATCTGCTTCATAAGGATCATAAATATATATATATATATATATATATATATATACACTGCTCGACATAAAAATTGCCCTACCCAGAAGGAGGTGTGCTACAACCATGCAAATCAGAGGGCGTGTGTACCCGTTCGAGATATGTAAATGATGTTAAATCGGAGCCAAATGTCACACATTTGTAAGAAAAAGCTGCCAGCAGCAACACGGGTGGTAACATGTGGTTGCTGGTGGAAGTGTCGGGGACGTTTTATATTTGTTGTTTGTGCTGGGAAACTGTTGAGCGAAGGCCTAAAATGCAGGGTACACGCCGTCGGTAGGTTTATCGCCATTTGGACGTGTTTTAGAGAGAAAGAATTGTAGGCCTGTGTGAAGCAGGCTGGACCACACTGGATGTCATTTGCAATCGAATTGGCTTACGCACGAATTATGGACGAAGTCAACCGTGCCTGGTGTTCCATTCATCAAGATGATATCCGTTGACTGTATGACTCATTGCCACACTGTATTGCTGCCTGTACTGCCATTCGAGGTGGTGCAAACACTTACTGAGGTGTACCCATTGTGCTGCATTAATCTCATCTGATAAACACTGTACATGGCTGAAAATAACGTCAAGGTAAACCCTTATGTATTCCTATGTGCATGCTCAATTTCATCCCTCTATGCTTACTCTTTCTGGGTGGGGCAATTTCAATGTTGAGCAGGGTGAATGAAACCTTTCAGCAGGGTGAATGAAACCTTTCTCTATTGGTTATTTGCTTATGGTTTTATCTCCTGCTAAACTGCACCAGATGCTTGGGAGAGAATTTTCCCAGATGTCATTGATGGTGGATTTCTCCCATAGCTGCAGCTTTGGGGAGGGTAGGAGGGGGGAGCATGTGATCTCCCAACTTCAGAAAATTTAAATGTGAGGGCAAGCCTACGATGCAGTGGATATGACGGGGAGGCTTAACAGAGTTATGAAATTCAAAGCAGAAAACCTAAGACACACCTGCACACTGTTATATTCACCTTTTAGATTGGCTGTAATTCATTTTTTGTAAGAAAGTAAAACCACAGCACAATGTAAAGAGAGAAACTTATTATAGAGAACTTGTTATGCATTATTATTCATGTATCAGCTGAAAGATGTGATATTTAAAAGGATTTGTAATAAACAAGGAGACTTTATTTTCTTTGGGTGCTTAATGACCACCATGAGCAACTCAATGGGCTCTAAGCAGTGTCCCATCCCTAACTTAGGGTCACTGGCTCCAGGGAAGGGAGAGAGCCAGCACCATAAGACAAACACACCACCTATGCCTCATCTGGACCCATCTCAAATAATTGGTCAGGAGCCAGCACTTAGGCCACTGCACTTACTTTACTTTCGGAGGCATCTTGCCAAAAATACACTGGACTGTTCATCATCATCATCATATCAGCAGTGGTTGAAGAAAAATGCTAAGACATTAGTTTACATTTGTCTGTGCCCTCCCAAGGGGAAAACATAATTTTACACATATTTGTCCCCCCCCCCCATTTTTTTTGGCATTGGTAAACCTATGATTTCCAGTCCTTCTTATAGTCTTCTTTTTATTATGTTCTGTTGGATAATTATTTCTAGTGTATTCCAGTTCCTGTTAAGACCAGTTTCTGAAATACTCCTGTCCAATCTAGTTTCATGTGAACAGTTCCTTATCCCAGTTGTAATGAAAGAACACCGAATGAAAGAACACCAAGCAGCTATTAGGAACATTAGTAACAAAACAGGGCTAGACAGACATATACAAGCAAGTGGACACTCCATAAATTGGGACTCAGTAAGAATAATCGCCCACCAGTCAAACTTAGTAAAGAGGAAACTAGAAGAAGGGATCAAAATAGCAAGAAGAAGAAGTAACACAATTAACGATAATTGCGGTTGGACTCTTGAAAAAGGGATCAAAATAGCAAGAAGAAGAAGTAACACCAATTAACGATAATTGCGGTTGGACTCTTCCAACTGAGTGGCAGCAACTACTCCAGTGACGTAGTCCTGATGACGAACTAGGCTTTAGTTCGAAAATTTGACCACCAACTTTTTTGAATAATAACCTCTATAAGACCTGTAAAAAAGTTAATTCCACAGTACAGTTCTTTATTGCGGCTTTGTGTTCTGCCATTCGAGTCACAATCCTGTGACCTGTCTCTCTTACGTAAGAAAGCCCACAGCTACATTTTATTTCACATACTACTCATTGCATTTTCAAGATACTTGTTTCATTTTCTAATACTTTGGAGGAAGAAAAGTTTAATTTTGTTAATTAGACTTGAAAAAAGCTATTATTATTATAGTTATTGCTCATTTTTTTAAAGTGATAAAGCTTTTTGATAGGTATTTTCTCTGGTGAATTTTACTTCTTTGTGTTTTTGAGATACTTCTGTTCTTCATATTTATTAATTTTTCTAACACTCTGATAGTTGTTTTCTGCAAGTACTTCCTCGAGATTTTTGTGACTGAGCTTCCTTCATTTCTTCCGTTGAATCAAATTTATTTATTTCCCCCAAGAACTGACTGGCTATATTTGCCTTTATCCGAAACACTAGCGACCCGGCCTGGCTTTGCACGGTAGCAATTTAGAATTTACGGCAAAATGTTTTTTTCACCGAGGTGTTATAAGATCATAGTGAGAAGAATTGGCAGGGAAATGCATAACACAATAAACATTAGAACTCTTGAAATCATCATATCACACGTAAGTTATGTTGAAAATTAGAAGCAGGATGTTTCGGTAGCAACTTCTACCTTCGTCAGCCATAGAATGAGACATGTGGCAAAAGCGTCAATTGTTTCCAGATTTCAAAATTGCTTTCCAAATAATAGGGATGTTAAAAGGTGGGTCAGTATTGCAGGTGTTAGGGGTAAGGTAGATTTCAATGCTTTCGCAGTACCTGAGGGCTTGCCGATTGCTGAACCGGGCAATCCGCTTAACATTTTGCCAATCGGGAATCGCGGACGTATCGCTGATGGTTAAAATTGAAAGGGAGGTGGAGGTGGAGGGGCTGCCTTTCTTAACATCAGCGATATGTTCCATCAATTGCCGGTTTATGCTGCGGTAAGTACTACCTATTCAGGGTGAGCCAAAAGCCCTTAGACAAACTTTAAGGGTAGGTCAGGCATACAAACACAAATCTTTTTTACATAGGAACTCATGGTCGCAAACGCAACGGACGACCGCTAGAGGGGGCTCTTTGCAAGCGAGTGAGTTGGGACGTGCGGAGATGGTAGAAATGCATTAATTACGGGGAAGCGAAAGAAAATGGCCGTGCAGCACAGCATTTGTTTCGTTAAAGCTACCCAAATCGGCGGGTGCCCCATCATCGGGCGTTTGCACTAACGATTGTGTACAACAGGGTCATTTGAAGTAAGCAGACATTGTGATCGAGACCGAATGACGCGTTCACTTGTCACGGAAGAAGTGATCATACGCAAAGTGGAACGCGACCCAAGTATAAGTAAGCAAACCATTTCTTATAACCTTGGCGTTTTGCAACCCAGTGTGATGCGCGTACTGCATGATGAGTGTTTACACCCTTACCACATCCAACGTGAGCCGACACTCGGAGCTGGAGATTACCCCCGGTGACTCGCATTTCAGTTTGGTTTTTGCAAGAAGCTGCGGCACAGGCCGATTTTCCAGCCTGGGTTTATTTCACGGACAAAGCTACATTTCGATCTAGCTGGTCCGTTGCGTTTGCGACCACACTTTCCTAGGTCAAAATGACTTGTGTTTGTATGCCTGACTTGCCCTTAAAGTTTGTCTAAGGACTTTTGACTCACCCTGTATAGTGGGTAACACCTGTGGAACTGTTGATAGGAACAGAGTAGACACCTTGTAACTCTAGGGGTTTATTGGGATCTCTGTCATTATGTATGAGGTTGAGAAGATGTGGAGGTGGTTTGACTGCAATCCTGTAGCCAAAAGACTGGAAAATTGAGCAAACTTTATGAGTGAAGGACAGGCTAAAGGGCAAAGTGCCAACAAACTGATGGGTGGTGGATGGTTCAGGCAGTAAACTAGATCCATTCTGTGATTCAAAACTCTTAATTAGTCTATGTACTAAGAGGGGTGGAAAGCCATGCAATATGCCAATTTTGATGATGTTCTGATATTATTTTTGAAGAGCAGAATGGCTGTTGCAAATAAGGTTGGCTTGGTGAATGTATGACTTTAGAGCAGACAATTTGTATTTTTCAAAGGCGCAAGAATGGTAAGGGATGATATTATGGGTGGCAGGTTTCCTGTAAACAGAGAGGCCGGGTGAAAAGTCTGGGTTGATGTTGATGTTAACATCCAGTAAACTAATGTAGTTGCCGACCTGTTCTTGAGAAAAAAATTATATGTGATAATTTTGAAGTTATGGAGGAGATGAGTTCAAACAGAGTGTTTCTGGTGTGGCCAAATAATGAAGATATCGTCCACATACCGTAACCAAATGGTGGGTTTTAAGAGGGATGGGGCAACAATTAATGTTTCAATATTCTGCAAATAAATTTCAGCAAGTAAGGGGGAAAGAGGAGAGCCCATAGGTACGCCTTGTTTTTGTTGGTAGTAGATACCATTGTATACGAAACAGGAATACTTTTCCAAAGAATCAAAACAGCCATAAAGATCTTTGATGAGTTCTCCAGGAAGTTCTTGCTGCTCCATTAGTTTTTTGACCATGAGCATGTAGGCATTAAAGAAAGGAACAGAAGGAAATAATGAATCCATGTCAAAGGTGTACAGGAAATCTTGAGGACTGATGGAAGAAGGGAGTTTGTGGATAAAGTCCTTAGTCGATACAACAGAATAAGGATGATTTCTTGTCAGAACATTGCAACATTTGACCAATTACCTTTCAAGATTGACTGCAGGAGAAAAGGTGCTTTCAATTAATGACCTAAGAGGATGTCCAACTTGGGGGGGGGGAGATGTCTCCTAAGAAAGATTTCAGAGAAGATTTTTTAGAAAGCTTAGTAACAGCTTTACATAGTTTTTCAGTGTTGTCAGCCTTGAGTCTTATACAATTGGTTTTTTCCAGGAAATTAGCCACTTTGTTATCCAAAAAATTCTTGTGGATGAACACAGGACATCCTGCTTTGCAAACTGCAAGATTATTATACTGGGTGAAATTTCTAAATTTCTTCAAAAAGAAGGAGGAGTATTTGAGCTTTGGGGCCTGAACCTCGGAAATTGCAATTGCCGATTTTGAATGAATGATTGGTTGATGTGCGGGATGCGTGCAAAATCGGTTATTACAATTTCCGAGGTTCAAACTCCAAGGCTCAAATACTCCTCCTTTTTGAAGAAATTTAGAAATTTCACCCAGTGTAATAATCTTGCAAAGCAGAATGTCCTGTCTTCATCCAGAAGAATTCTTTGGACAACAAAGTGGCTGATTTCCTAGAAAAACCAATTGCATAAGACTCAGGCTGACAATACTGAAAAACTATGTAAAGCTGTTACTAAGCTTTCTAAAAATCTCTGAAATCTTTCTTAGGAGGGATCTCTTACCCCCCCTCCAGCGTATTTCTGTACCCCCAGGTTGTTTTTACAGATCAACAAGCTACATAAAGTTGGACATCCTCTTAGGTCATTAATTGAAAGCACCTTTTCTCCTGCAGTCAATCTTGAAAGGCAATTGGCCAAATGTTGCAATGTTCTGAAAAGAAATCATCCTTATTCTCATCAAACAGAGGTCATTGCTCTTTCCAAGTTTACAAGTGAGTCATGGAAAAATTCTACCAAATGGTCTTGGCAGTTAGTGTGTGTGAGTCTGGAGGAATTTGAGGCTGCTGTGGTACAGTAGAAGCATATCCGGCGCGTAACTGGAAGACCATGGGTTCAATTCCCAGTGACTGCTAATAAAATTTTTTCCGTGACTCACTTATAAAAGTGGAAAGAGCGATGACCTCTGTTTGATGTTCCTGGTCCACGTCAAATGTCTGTATTAATCATCCTTATTCTGTTTTATCGACTAAGGACTTTATCCAGAAACTCCCTTCTTCCATCAATCCTCAAGATTTCCTGTACACCTTTGACGTGGATTCATTATTTCCTTCTGTTCCTTTCTTTAATGCCTACATGCTCATGGTCAAAAAACTAATGGAGCAGCAAGAACTTCCTGGAGAACTCATCAAAGATCATATAAGTCATAAAAGCTGTCTACGTACGATTAAAAATTATCCCCGCCGATTCTATAGACTAGTTTAAAAACGTTATTCACAAGTAAAAACAAGTTAAAAGCGAGATCTTTCGGGATCCCTAGATCTCATCTTCAGGCTTAAGGCCATAAAGAACAACAAGTGGTCCACTTATATACAACCAGGTTTGACCCATGATGCAACACAGTAGGCGTTGACATCGGTCAACATAGCAAATCAAAACGATCAAAAGTTCGAAGATATAAAAGGTTATACAATATTGTCCGTAGTGGTGCCAGGCATATCGATGGGGATTAGTTTTTTCCATATGTGAGGAATGAATGACGGAAGTTCTGAATTACAGCATAAAGGCCCATATGAATGGATATATAGGCTCTCGGAGAGGAAAACATTTCCCCTTGTTACTTTAGAGTTCAAAACCACGGCGTTCTTCCAGTCGGGTATTTTTTCCTCTTGGTCCACAGTTTCAGTTAGTGCTGTGTTGGTGGAGCCTGACCTCAAGTAATATTGGAGTTCCGATAATCGGACTTTTAAGGTCATGAGTGTCGAACCTATATAATATTTCACTAGGGTTGACTAAAGGTATGCAGTATACACCGGGTCTAGATAGATCGGGAATCACGTCACGATCAGTTCTGATAATAGAAAAGATGTTACGAGTCGAGACTCCAAAACCAAGACCATATTTCTTGCACATTTTTCTAAGGATTGTCACAAGTGGTTGAGAAAACTCAGTCTTGCCAATGTACTGTAAAGTTGTTTTTGGGGTAGTTAGGGTAGTGGATCGAGTTCGTTGAACTATATTCAAGAAGCGTCCGAAGTACGAATCCGGGTACCCAAAGGATTGGGCCATAGTCCGAATGTACTTAAGTTCACTGTCCAGGGCCCCGGGTGACGACGAATGAGAATAAGCTCATTTAATATGGAAGTAGAAGGAGGTAGATTTATGACAAACAGGGTGCCCGCCATACCTTAAAACTTTGTTCGTTGGTTACATCTAGACCACGCAGAGCTACTGGATCCAACACCCATGAGGCAACAATGCCTTTACCTGATACCTTTCAGAACTTCAGTTCTATCCAACTATCAACACCACAGCGCACTGCTTTAAATCGTGGGTATAAATTTTCATACCCGACTTCGTCGTTCAACCCTCTTCATTCCATCCCTCAACTCGAAACAATCATTAGGTCATTACCAGAAGATGAAAGAGACACCCTACGGGGTGATCTTGTCAAAGCTATTTCAAGGGGCTCCAACTCTTCCAACTAGGTTGAAGTATGAACGCTCTCAATTGATTGCCCTGTCCAATAACCCTAACATTCCCATAATCGGTGCAGATATATCTTTAGAAATGGGCATTTTAGATCGAGGTGATTATGAAGCAAAAATGCAACAAGCCATTGAACGAATTCCTCATAAATCATTAATTCCGATCCCACCCCTGCTACCATCTCAGATTTGAGCAAATTGAAAAATAAAGGCTCTTTACCAACAGTTATCTCTGCAATGTTGAAACCGCCCATTGGGCCCAGGGTCCCGGGAGCCTTCGGGAAAATGAAGACTCACAAACCTGATCGCACTCTCAGACTTTTAGTCCCTGGCTTTTCTAGTCCTACCCGCCCCTTGAGACTGCTCTCGCTAAATACCTTCAACCACTTACTAGTAACTCTCCTTTTTCTATTAAAAGCTCTACCCAAGCCATTTCACGTATAACTGCGGTTAACACTACGGGAACGAACTTCATCATGGCTTCATTAGATGTGGTCTCTCTGTTCCTGAGTGTTCCCCTTGATATTGTTCATTCCATCATTACCACCAAATTACAGGCCAACTTAACTATTCCCCACGAAATTGAAGCCATTAAATCTGCCCTTCAGTTGGTAGCCAAGAGATCTTATTTCAAATTTGGTGACAAAATGTATCTTCAAAAGGAGGGTGCGCCTATGGGCTCCCCCTTTTCCCAGTTTTGGCGGAAATTTTCCTCCAGTCTCTTGAGGAATTAGTTATGTCAATCTTTCCTGCTCAACCTATTTTATTGATCAGGTATGTAGACGACATGTTAGTCTTTTGGCCACATTCAATGTCTCTACTAGAGGATTTTACCGAATGCTTCTCTTCACAGTTCCTCACGATTAAGTTTACTTTGGAACTGGAAATTGGGGCAAGCTCCCCTTTTTAGACATACTACTCACTCGAGACTTAAATACCAATTTTATCAGTTTTTCTGTGTATCGTAAACCAACCGCTGTGCCCTGTATGATTCCGTTTTCGTCCTTTAACCCTATTTGTCATAAATCTACCTCCTACTACTTCCATACTACACGAGCTTATTCTCATTCGTCATCACCCGGGGCCCTGGACAATGAACTTAAGTACATTTGGACTATGGCCCAATCATTTGGGTACCAGGATTCGTACTATGGACGCTTCATGAATATAGTTCAACGAACTTGATCCACTACCCTAACTACCCCAAAAACAACTTTACGGTATATTGGCAAGACTGAGTTTTCTCAACCACTTGTGACAATCCTTAGAAAAACATGCAAGAAATATGGTCTTGGTTTTGGAGTCTCGACTCGTAACATCTTTTCTATTATCAGAACTGATCGTGACGTGATTCCTGATCTACCTAGACCCGGTGTATACCGCATACCTTTAGTCAACCCTAATAATCCAGAGGATGTGAAATATTATATAGGTTCGACACTCATGACCTTAAAAGTCTGATTATCAGAACACCAATATTACTTGAGGTCAGGCTCCACCAACACAACACTAACTGAAACTGTGGACCAAGAGGGAAAAATACCCGACTGGAAGAACGCCGTGGTTTTGAACTCTAAAGTAACAAGGGGAAATGTTTTCTCTCTCCGAGAGCCTATATATCCATTCATATGGGCCTTTATGCTGTAATTCAGAACTTCCGTCATTCATTCCTCACATATGGAAAAAACTAATCCCCATCGATATGCCTGGCACCACTACGGACAATATTGTATAACCTTTTATATCTTCGAACTTTTGATCGTTTTGATTTGCTATGTTGACCGATGTCAACGCCTACTGCGTTGCATCATGGGTCAAACCTGATTGTATATAAGTGGACCACTTGTTGTTCTTTATGGCCTTAAGCCTGAAGATGGGATCTAAGGATCCTGAAAGATCTCGCTTTTACTTGTGAATAAAGTTTTTAAACTAGTCTATAGTATCAGCGGGGATCATTTTTAATCGTACGTAGACAGCTTTTATGACTTACATGTTCCTTTCGTGCGAAACACAGTTTTTACCTGTCATCAAAGATCTTTATGGCTGTTTTGATCATTTGTATTCCTGTTTCGTATACAATGGTATTTTACTACCAACAAAAACAAGGCGTACATATGGGCTCTCCTCTTTCCCCATTACTTGCTGAAATTTATTTGCAGAATATTGAAACATTAATTGTTGCTCGGTATGTGGACGACATCTTCCCTCTTAAAACCCACCATTTGATTACAGTATGTGGACGAGATCTTCATTATTTGGCCACACCAGAAACACTCTCTGTTTGAACTCATGTCCTCCATAACTTCGAAATTCCTGTGAGGCGGCCGGTGTGACAGCATGTTAGTCTGTGGCTAAACATGCTGTCAGACCGGCCGCCTGACGTCTTTTTCCCAATGAGCAAAAAAGTTTTGTAAACCGGTCACCGCACATCGTTGTTTAGGCAGTGGAAGCCACGAAAGAACGTGAACTGCAGTTTTTTCTTTGACTTGTCACTAAAATCATTACTGCTCGGCTCCCTTTTGTCATAGATGAATGTTTCATACACTTAAACCTTCCTCGACAAATGCTCTATGGAATGGTGAAAACTGCATCAAAATCCGTCCAGCGATTCTCGAGATTAGCCCATACAAACAGACAAGACACCTACTGGGGACTTTATTTTATACTATGTATAGATATGGTAAAAATTATAATCCAATATTTTATATGCATTCATGTTTTTTTTATTATAACACTTTCTAAGTAATTTTCAATTTTTTAAGTAAATGATCAGATCTAAAAAGTTTATTTTTCTGAAAAAATTTTAGCATATGTTTTTCTCCACATAATATGCATAAAAAAATATGTTGCATAATTATGTGGAAATGGATTAGAGTAAGTTTCCAACAAAAACAACTTGATTTCTGCCCAAAAACTTTTTGCTCATTACTTTTTCTGTAGATGATATGATGAAGAACTAACTGTTTGATAAAATGCTTCACACACCAGTTATAAGTTGTCTCTAAAACATATACAGTATAAAATACTTTCAAAAATTCCTTGATCACCTTCGATTCACTTCATTCTATTGTAGCAGAACAAGATTTTTCTCTGTTTGTTCTACTATAATAGAATGAAGTAAATCGAAGGCAAGCAAAGGAATTTTTTGGGAATATTTTTATACTGAATATACATGTACGGGCGGTCATAGTGAGCGATGGGTTTGCCTTCTCGGGGCGCTCCGTGGTAACAATGGCACATATAACAGCAACTAGGGTCTCTGTGACTCTTAGAGAGGTGCCAGCTAGTTCTGTGTGACATTGGCGAAAAGACCCTGACTCACTGGGTTTTGTTCCAGAATCCTTAGGTTGAATGACCAACTGGAACCCTCAGCTGTGAGCTAATCCTTCACACTGATGTACTTACCTGATTAAAAAGACAAAAAGAAATACAGGGTGTACACAAATTAGCTGGGCAATTTCGTAACTGAATAATGTGCGAAATATTAATTGTAAGTTACCGGTTCAAATGAAGATGAGTCTTAGTGTATCCTAAGTTTGCAGATAGATGGCGCTAAGTGTGTCATGTCCACGTCTCAGTGAGCTGTAGGTCGCGGTTGTTCATCATTCGTTCTGTGTTCGCATAACGATGGAGACGTATACCGGCGGTGAAAAAGCGAAATGCTGTCTGTGGTTCCATGAAACGCATTCCGCTGTGCAAGTGCAACAAAATTTCCGTCGAGAATACTCAGTGCTGAAGTATCAGTTTGGATTGGTCGCGGAGGTGTTATTCCATGGCCAGCACAATCACCAGATCTTTCACCCCTAGATTTCAGTGTATGGGGTTTTGTTAAAGACCAGGTTTACCGTCCGCCACTTCAGAAATCCATTCCTGAATTGAAATAACGAATCAGCACTGCACTTGGTTTGATCGACGTGAACATGCTCACTAACATATGGCAAGAACTGATGTACCGATGGGACATTTGCAGAGTAATGAAGGGCAGCCACATCGAGCATTTGTGAAAAAGGTAAACTTGGTGTGTTTCACTATCTTATAATCTTGTTCACTCTCATGTGTGCCTATATAACTACACATAATAAACCATTCTTTTTGCCCAACTAATTTGTGTACACCCTGTATTAAGAATGACTCAAGTGTGGGATATGGTGGACCTACCACACTTGAGAAGGACGGTCCACCACGTAATCGACCTGGACTTTCTAAACAGCGTATGAGAAAGAGATCTCAGCTGAGTGACTGTAAGATTGGTGTATGGAATACTAGAGGTATAAATGGCAAGATGAGTGAGGTGATTGAGGAGATGAATATGTATAGATTGGATGTGCTGTGTGCAAGTGAAACCAAAAAGAAGGAAACTGCGATAGAAGAAGTGAATGGCACGGTGAGTGTGTGGTCTGGAGTATTGGATAATATGAGAGGACAGGCTGGTGTAGGTGTGATTTTAAGTGAAAAGATGAAGAACAACTTGATTCATTATAGTTGCGTAAGTGAGATAATTCTCTGGATTCGTTTGAAAGTGAAACTTCAGAGAATTTTAATTGTTGTAGTGTATGCTCCTTATGACTCGGAACCTTCTGATAAGAAGGAAGATTTCTGGAATGAGCTAAAAGCTGTTTTGGGCAAGTTTGGCGCTAAAGAAAAAGTTATAATAGCAGGGGATTTCAATGCTAGAGTAGGTGTGCAGAATGCAATTTCTGACAATGTTCTGGGTAAGTTTAATGATCCTTATGTGAATGATAATGGTGAAAGATTAATTGAACTCTGCATTGAGAATAGTTTGTGTGTATCTAATACATTTTTCAACCACAAGTATATCCACACATATACTTGGGAAAATCGTAACTCTTGGTCAAAAGAGTGTGATAGATTTTGTTGTCTATGATCAGCATTTGAAACAGTTGTTGACACCTGTGTGATGAGAGGTGCAGATGTTGGTTCTGATCATTACTTGGTAGTGTCACAAGTGAAACTTAATGTTGGTTGGAGGAAAAGGAATAGGAAGAGACCCAGGATAGAAAGAATAAAGGTTGATAGGCTCCTTGAAGATCATCAGCGGTATTCTGACTTACTCAGAGAAGGACTGAAGGATCTGAAATCTTGTGAGAGGGATGTAGAAAAGAAGTGGGAATGTTTTAAGAACTGTGTTGTCACTGCTGCTAAAGAGGTCTGTGGCTCCACAATAGTGGGTAACAATGGAGGTGATGCTTGGTGGGATAGTGAGATTGAAGAGGCAGTAAAGAGAAAGAAGGAAGCCTATTTGGGGATGTTGCAAGGTACAGTCTCTGTGGATGAATATCGCTGTAAGAGGTGTGAAGCTGCTAAGCTGGTTTGCCGCAGTAAGGCAAAAGATAGGAAGGAGAAAGTGGAAAGGCATGAACTGGCTTTTTGGAAAGATAGGAAGTCCTTCTGGAAGTACACGAGACCCAGGAAAAATAGGGGAAACAAAGTTGTGTGAAGAATGAGATCAGGGAAATGATATGGGAGCCCAATGAGTTAAGTGACAGATGGGGTGAATACTTCTGTGAGTTATTAGATGAGGAAAGCAAAGATGATTCTGAGACAGACACAGATGATGTCACAGTGAGGGATGGAAGCATAGGAGGGATCTCAAGAGAAGAAGTGTGTAAAGCTCTAAAATCTTTTCAGAATGGTAAGGCTCCAGGAGTTGATGGCATAACTGCAGAGATGTTGAAATATGGTGGTGATTCTGTAATTGACTGGTTAACTGAAATTTGCCAGTTGTGCTGGGAGTTAGGAATGGTCCCTCGGGATCGGAAGGATGTTATTATTGTTCCCTTGTATAAGGGAAAAGGTGATCAGACTGAATGCAAGAACTATCGTGGTATTAGCCTACTGAGTGTGCCAGGGAAAGTGTTTGGTAAGGTTGTTATTGAAAAAGTACGGGGTCTTACATCAGAGAAAGTGTGGGATGTTCAGAGTGGTTTTATGCCTGGTAAAGGCTGCACTAACCAGATTTTTGCATTACGCACGGTGATTGAAAAGTATCTGGCTGTTGGGAAGAAAGTTTTTACTGCCTTCATAGATTTAGAGAAAGCTTAGGGCCGAGTGAATAGGACACTTTTGTGGAAAGTATTGAATGAATATGGTGTTACTGGGAATCTACTTAATAGTGTAAAAGCCATGCATGCGGGTAGTAGAGCTTGTGTACGAGTGAATGGTGTTTTATCAACATGGTTTTCTATTGGTGCAGGAGTTAGACAAGGTTGTGTAATGTCCCCATGGCTGTTTAATATATTAATGGACACATGCACGCATGATGCCAAAATAGATAATAGTGGTTTATGTCTTGGTGATATCCGTGTGTGCAGATTGCTGTATGCTGATGACACTGTCCTGTTGGCAGAGACCAAAAGTGAGTTGCAGAGTATGTTGACTCGGATGCACGAAGTTTGAATGAAATTCAAACTGAGTATAAATAAGGGAAAAACCAAAGTTATGGTGTTTGAGAGAGGAATAGGTAGCACTGAATGTAATGTAAGTATAAATGGCACTGTGATTGACCAGGTGAGTGAGTTTGTGTATTTAGGAAGCATGTTTGACAGAGAGAATAAGTTGGATGGTGAAATCAGTAGGCGAGTGAATTCTTCTTTGAAAGTCATAGCTGCTCTGGGAGGTTTTCACAGGAATGATGGGTTCTCTAGAGAGTCCCACATGGCTGTGTATGAAACTGTAATTGTTCCTACTCTGATGTATGGCAGTGAAACCTGGGTACTGCAGAAGAAACATAGGAGTCGTTTGTGTGCTGGAGAAATGTGTTACTTACTGATTGTGTGAGGAATGAAGATGTGTTGCAGTTGTGTGATGTGAAGCAAAATGTTGTTAGCAAGGTGGAGACCAATATGCTTCGATGGTTTGGCCATGTTGAAAGAATGAGTGATGAGATGCTTACTAAGAAAATCTTTTTAGCCCAAGTGGCAGGAAGGAAAGGCAGAGGAAGGCCAAGGAAGACATGGGTGGATCAGATTCAGGAGTGTCTGCATGAGAAAAAGGTATGAAGTATAAAAGATCTTGTGTACGGCATGTAATGGATATCAGTAAAGCACAAGTTGTATGTCAAGATCGTTGTAAATGGAGAAGTTTGATACGACAACCGTAAGTAAAAATATCTGGTATTTTGTATTTCTTTTTGGAGCTAACCTCTGAATCTCAGAGAACAGCTTAGTGATATGTATGTATGAATATACATGTTTGTAGACATAATCTATAACTGGTGTATGCAGATTTTTCTTGAACAGTTTCTTAAACATATAATCTACAAAAATCATAATGATAAGAATATTACTTAGGAAAAAAAAAAAAAAAAAAAAAAAAAAAGGCTTTTCCTGGAAACTTAATTTATTTTTTGTCTGGTTGATCTTCTAAATTAAATTCTAGAAAATCTTCAAACTCACTTGATGTTCCAAGAATTTTTTCTTTCAAATTTTTTATCTTTACTATCTATTATGTCAATGTCATCCACATACTTAGTATATATCAGCAAATGAATTCACCATTGTTAGCAAGTTATTATGTGGAAAAACTAGAAGAGACAATCATAACCAATCCACATGTTTTTGCTTACATACTAGGTATGTGACTCACATTATGTTCATAAGAGATAAAAAATTGCCAAAAATATTTTTGAAATGTTCAATGAGTTAGAAGATTCTCTTAAATTCAGTTCAGAAGTTCAACTAGACAGAAAAAATGAACTTTTTAGATCTGATCATTTATTTAGACAGTGGAAAATTACTAAAAAAATTATATAAACAAAACATGAATAGAAGTAGAATATTGCATAATGATTTTGACCATCCACTTTATATACAGGCAAATATAGCTAGTCAATTTTTGGTGAAAATAAATAAATTAAACTCAACTGAAGAAATGAAGAAAACACACAAAGAAATAAAAATAACAGCACAAAATAAGTATCAAAAAGCAGTTTTTTTTTTAAAAAGAATAAATACTTCCAAAAAATCTCAAGACATAAAAAAGTACAATTCACGAGACGAAATGCTTATCATGAAGCTTTATTTGAGTCATCCAAATGAGGAAGCAATAAATCATAATACTAGACTATCTTCAAGTCTAAATAACAAAATTTAACTTTTCCTACCTAAAGTAAAACAAAAAGAAACAAATATCTTACAAAAGCAAGGAATAGTACATAAAGTAAAATGTAGCCACAAGCTTTCTTACTTAGTGCAGACAGGTCACAAGACGGAGACTCAAATACCAGAAAACAAAACTGCTTTGTGAAACTTAAAATAAAACTTCACTGGACCAGCATATTTGAGAAACTGGTCACAAACATGAACTGAGTTACAGTAAAAATCCCTAGCCAACAGTGTAAGCTAATAAAAAGAAGACAGGAAGAACTCCATCATCAATAACATATGTGGAACACCATTCAAAGGATTTGTTTTAGTTCATTAGAAATCGACTGTATCCAAATAACCAGTAAAGAGGAGATTTTCTTTATAGAAACCTGATGAAAGGGATAAGGTACTTCCAAAGATTTGCAAAATATGAAACATTTCCTAGTAAAAACTCATACAAAAAAAAAATTCTCAAAATCGGAACCAATAAAACTTGAAATTGCTAAATAAAATGAATAGTTATTCTGCCAAGTGTACTAATTAAATTAATGCAATAATGACAAACGCATATTTTAATGCCACTATATAATTAATTCACTGCAACATGGGATCTTTCGTCTGTATTGAAAACTTTAGTCACTAAAAATGGATAGAGTGAAAAATGTTAGAATTTTAAGTTTAAATTTACAAACAAAGTTATAAAATCTGCAGTTGTCAAGGGTTGTCATTGTTTCCTTGAATAAATGGAAAGATGAGTAAGTGACTGAAGAAATGAATAAAGTATAGATTTGATGTGCTGCATTAAGTGAAACAAAAAAGGAGGAAATTGGGATAGAAGTGAATGGAACCTTGAGTGTATGGTCTGGAGTGTTGGATAATGTGAGAAGACAAGCTGGTGTAGGTATGGTTTTAAGTGAAAAGATGAACAACTTGATTCACTATAGCAGCATAAGTGAGAGAATTCTTTGGTTTCATTTGAAAGTGAAACTTCAGAGAATAATAATTGTTGCAGTGTATGCTCCTTGTAATTTGGAACCTTCTGATAGGAAGGAAGATTTCTGGAATGAACTAAAAGCTGTTTTGAGCCAGTTTAGCGCTAAAGAGAAAGTTGTAACAGCAGCAGATTTTAATGCTAGGGTTGGCGTGCAGAATGCAATTTCTGATAATGTTCTGGGTCTGTTTAATGATCCTCGTGTGAATGACAATCATGAAAGATTAATTGAACTCTGCATGAAGAATGGTTTGTGTGTATCTACCACATTTTTAAACCCCAAGTATATTCACATATATATACTTGGGGAAAATCGTACTTTGGGACAAAAGAGTAATAGATTCTGTTGTCTACGATCAATGCCTGAAACACTTAGTTGTTGACACTCATGTGATGACTGGTGCGGATGTTGGTTCTGTTCATTACTTGTTAGTGTAACTGAATGTTGGTTCGAGAAAAAGGAACAGGAAGAGCCCCAGGTTGGGAAGAATAAAGGTTGAAAAGTGCTCCTTGAAGATCATCAATGTTACTCTAATTTACTCAGAGAATGACTGAATGAGTTGAAGTCATGCGAGAGGGATGTGAAAAAGAAGTGGACATGTTTTAGGAATTTTGTTGTTATTGCCGCTGAAGATTCTGTGGCACCGCAATAAGTGGGTAATGTTAGAGGTTATGCTTGGTGGAAATCAGATTAAAGAAGCAGTAAAGAGAAAGAAGGAAGCATATTTGGAGATGTTGCAAGGTAGAGTTTCTGAGGATGAATATCACTGTAAGAAGCATGAGGCAGCTAAGCTGGTTCACCAGAGTAAGTCAAAAGATAAGAAGGAAAAGGTGCAAAGGCATGCATTGGGTTTTTAGAAAGACAAAAAAACTTTCTGGAAGGAAACACAGGAAAAATAGGGGAAATAAAGTTTCAAGTTGTATGAAGAATAGGATCGGAGAAACGATATGGGAGCCCAATATGTTAAGTGAAAGACAGGGTGAATAGATCATGAAAGAAATATTAGATCATGAAAGAAATATTAGATCATGAAAGAACAGACGATTCTGAGGCAAAAGCAAATCATGTCACAGTGAGAGATGGAAGCACAAGAGATATCTCAAGAGAAGAGGTGTGTAAAACTCTAAAATCTCTTCATAATCGAAAGGCTCTGGGAGTTGATGGCATAACTGCCGAGATGTTGAAATATGGTGGTGACTCTGTAATTGGCTGGTTAACTTAAATTTGTCAGTTGTGCTGGAAGTTAAGAATGCTCCCTCAGGATTAGAAGGATGCTGTCATTGCTCCCTTGTATAAGGGAATAGGTGATCAAATTGAATGCAAGAACTATCATGGTATTAGCTTGCCAAGTGTGCCAGGGAAAGTGCTTGGAAAGATAAGGTACAAGGTCTTACATCAGAAAAAACTGTGGAATGTACAAAGATATTTTATGCCCGGAAAGGGTTGCATTAACCAAATTTTTGCATTACGCATGATGATCAAAAGTATCTATCAGTCAGTAAGAAAGTGTTTGCTGCCTTCATAGATTTAGAGAAAGCTTATGACCCAGTAAATAAAGTACTTCTGTGGAAGGTACTGAATAAATATAGTATCACTGGGAATCTACTTAATAGTGTGACAGCCATGTGCAGTAGAGCTTGTGTGCGAGTGAATGGTGTTGTATCAAAATGGTTTTCAACTGGTACAGGAGTCAGACAAGGTTGTGTAATGTCACTATGGCTCTTTAATATATTTATGGATGCATGCACGATGCCAAAATGGACAGTACTGGTTTATGTCTTGGTAATATCCATGATTGCAGATTGTTGTATACTGACGACACAGTCCTGTTGGAAGAGAGCAAAGGTGAGTTGCAGAGCATGTTGTCAAGGATGTGCGAAATTCAAACTGAGCATAAATGAGGGAAAAACCAAATTATGGTTTTCTAATTGAGAAAACTGTTAGTACTGATTACAAGATAAGTCTAAATGGCACAGTGATTGACCAGGTCAACGAGTTTGTACATTTAGAAAACATGTTTAACAGAGAAATCAAATTAGATGGTGAAATTAGCAGGCACGTGAATTCTTCATTGAAAGTCATAGCTGCCTTAGGAGGATTTCATAGGAATGATGGGTTCTCAAGAGAGTCCCGATTGGCTGTGTACGAAGTGTAATTGTTCCTACTCTGATGTATGGCAATGAAACCTGGGTACTGCAGAAATGACATAGGAACAGCCTGTGTGCGGGAGAGATGCCGTACTTATAGGGGTTTGTGGCAAGACACTCTCTGATCATGTAAGGAATGAAGATGTGTTGTAGTTGTATAATGTGAGGCAAAACATTGTCACCTAAATTGGAGACTAATATTCTTAGGTAGTTTGGCCATGTTGAAAGAATGAGTGATGAGATGCTACCTAAGAGAATTTTTTCAATCCAAGTGGCAGAAAAGTAGAGAAAGGCCAAGGAAATCACGGGAGGACCAGATTCCGGAGTGTCTGCATGAGAAAAAGATTATGAGTATGAAGTACAAAAGTCATGTGTATGATGTGTGATAGATGTCAGTGAAGCTTGTGCTATGTGCCAAGATCGCTGTAAATGAAGACGTTTCATACTGCAACAATAAGTAAATAATCAATTAAACATTTATCTGGTGGATTATCTTTCTTTGTGGAGCTAACCTCTGAATCACAGAGAACAGCTTAGTGATGTGTATGCACACTGAAGAGCAATTGAATTAGAGACAGCTGGCGTTATGCAAATGCGGGGCTGTGGGTGGCCCTGTAAATGGAAACGACATGACGTATGCAGCGATCCAACAATATAAGGAGGGATGCGACGGGAATCAGTAAGAGTCGGACGCAGTATGGGTAAGACGAAGGATCTAAGCGCATTTGATCGTGGGAAAATTGTGAGGGCCCGACGAATGGGTCACTTTATCTTGGAAGTCGTGCAGGCACTGGGATTTTCACGAGCCACTGTGTCACGGGTGCACCGTGAATACATCGAATCCGGTAAAAACATCCCTGCAACGGCCAACTGCCGTGGACAACAGCGTGTGGATGAGCGTGGTCATCGTCGGCTAGCTCGCGTTGTAACAGCGAATAGATGGGCCACAGTGCAAGAAACCCCTCGGCAATTTAACGCTGGTGCACAAAAACGTGTAAGCAGCCACACCATCCAGAACCATCTCCTCGCTATGGGGTACAGAAGCCGTCGTCCCACGAGGGTACCGCTGCTGACCGCACATCACAGGGTGCAAAGATTAGCATGGGCGTGGGAACATCACCACTGGACCTTTGACATGTGGAAAAATGTTGCCTGGACTGATGAGTCGGGATTCACGTTGGTACATGCGGATGGCAGGATACAAGTACGGCGCAAACCACATGAAGCGATGGATCCTTCTTGCCAGCAGGGTACTCTTCAAGCTGGTGGGGGTGGCATTCTCGTCTGGGGACTGATTATGTGGACTGAAGTGGGACCCCTGGTATGTGTGACATTGTCCCTCACAGGGCACCGTTACTGGGATATCCTGGACAACCATATGCTCCCGTCTGTGCGTCTTCAACATCCCACAGGGACCTCATCCTGCAACAAGACAATGCACCATGCCATTGCTCCCGAATTGTATCCGAATGGTTGGATGAACACTCCACCGACGTGTGACCTCGCTTCCTTGGCCAGCTAGGTCACCTGACCTCAATCCCATCGAGCACGTCTGGGATGCCATTGAGAGAGACGTTCAAGGGTCTGGCCTCCCTCCATCAAATCTTCGTGAACTGTGGGAGCCTGTTCAGGGGTTGTGGATCTGTATGGCTTCCCAACGCTTCCGGTGTCTTGTCGAGTCCATGCCGAGATGAATCGCTGCCATCATCAGGGCGAAAGGTGGTGCTACACGTTACTAGACAGGTATCTCTAATTCAATTGCTCTTCAGTGTACATCAAGGATGCATTATGGTTATATGTACCATTTTTTACTTTTGTTCTACATGTTTTTTCAGGACTTCAAATGCCCCTTTGAGCTTAGTTATGTATCCTTAACAATTAATCATGGATTAGAATATTAAGCTGTATAATGTATTGTACATAACCAAAATCTAAATCTGTAGTTGTCTTTAGCACCAGCTTTCATACCACTGCTTTGACATTTTAAAAGCTTCTCACTGCTTCAAAGTACATATGTACATCCAAAATTAATCTGGCCGATAAACTTGTGAACTTAAAAGTCACGCAGCTGTCACTCTTTTCATTTTATATTAATGCAACTCACATAGAACCTGAAATTTTCACTTACTAATGGCTGGTTAGAACATCCACAAAACGATGTTAAAATTTACAGCTGCTATACCTAGGAATCTACATTGTCATTCCTGGTGAAGGCCTCACTCATAAAAATTGAAGCTAAAATTAATTTGTGTAAAAAAAAAAAAATCAAGTTTAGAAGTTGAATTATTGAGGTAAAATTGAAGAGAAAAAAAGTAGTAAAAATGTGTGCTAATGAAATGGATGTAAACATATAGAAAGAGGTAGACATAATTTCTGCAGCACCAGCTTGATGTAATGCAGAAACACATCCACCTCTTCTATGTGCTTACATTTGTTTTACAAGTACAAGTGAAAAAACACTTTTTTTTTTTTTTTTGCTATTTTATCTCAAAAATTCTTTTAGCTTGAAATTTTTTAACATAATAAATTAATATTGTCTTCAATTTTGATTAGTAAGGCCTTCACCAGGAATGACGCCATAGCTTCCAAGGTATAAGCACCCATAAAGTTTAACTGTTAATGCATTTGCATTTTTGAACTTCCCTTTTTGTTGGTAAAGTTCGATTAACACTTACTGCACGTGGGGCTTGGCTTTCAATTCTTATTTCCGTTATGTGGATGCGGCATGGGGGGGGGGGGTATCCACATAACGGAAATAAGAATTGAAAGCCAAGCCCCACGTGCAGTAAGTGTTAATCGAACTTTACCAACAAAAAGGGAAGTTCAAAAATGCAAATGCATTAATGCACGTAAAAAATAACCTCCAATATCGGAAGTAAATTGAAATGTTAAAGCATTGTTTTAAAAATGCCTTAATAAACCTTTAATAATTGAATGGACAGCATGTTTATAATTGCCATGTAGTTTCATGAACAATTTAAACCTCTAAAAATTTTACTTTACCTAGCTGAGTGGTTACACAGCTTGAAACACGTGAGAAGTTAGCAGTCTGCTTCAACCTTAAGATTACAATTCCTCAACATCTGAATGGACAGGTATGATGTCATTACATCAAAAGGAAGTGAGTAAAAATAATCAGCCAAAAGATGACTGCATATTGTGATGTCACAAGATCAGCTCATGCAGTGGGGTATAACTTCCCATATAACTAGCAAATACATTATCACTGTGTATGAGGTTAATGGTATGTTATATAACACCAAAACCATAAATTAAAAGGTTAATAATTTTGTCCTCAGTCATTACAAGGTAACAAAGTGTACTGCCTGAAGCTGCACATAAAATATTTGTTCTCTGAATGAGGTGTGTGTGTGGGGGGGGGGGTGAAACATAACTTTTTAAATTCCTTCATTTTAAAAACAGATCTAAAGAGTGCCCCAGATTATTTCACATACCTTTACATTTGTTATACAACAAATTATGATTTGAAGAATTATCATTTACGTCATTTAAGTACTGCAAAAAATGAAACAATATGTTATTTACCTGGTGGTGCCACCATACGTTGCCATTTTTGAAATAGGGTTGTTTTTAAGCAATCCCTGGGGCTTAAAGCATAAGCTTTGTGTCTAGACATAAGCTCCTGCATTGGCTCTAAAATCACACATAGCTGGGAAAAAAATAAAAAAAGCACAAAATAAGTTTACACTAATAATAATAATATTTATACAAGCACTGTTCATGGTAATTTTTTTAATTTTCTTTGAGCAGTAGTTACATAGCTTTTCATTTTTATTTATTTATTTATTGTGAATACCACATTGCTCACAGCTCCTCTTCCTTTGGCAGTGGAGCTACAATAAGTTTCAATTTGACATGCCATAGAAATACATGGGGAACAGTTTTTCCTGAAAAGGGGAAGACAGTAATGAAGCACATGGATCTTATCTAACATCTAAGTAATGAATTTTAAGATAACTACAGACATTTTTATTGAGGAAAACATTTAAAATGGAACACATTTTTGGGATGAATCTTTTTTCATCCACAGGTCAACTGTAACTATGTGGTTAACCTGTGACTGATGGAAGAGTGTCATTCAGTGACACTATTCCATCGGACACTGGAGTCTCCTGCTTATCACCAAGTGGTTTAGGAGCTATTGGAGGTAAATTGTCCTAATCCTGTTGGAGAGCCCTGTTAAGTTCTGGAATCGTTTCTGGAGGGGGATTCCTTTGTGCAACACGTCTCCTCAGAGTGTTCCATGCATGTTCAATTGGACTGAGATCAGGGAAGAGCATTGCCTACTCCATTCAACGGATTTCCTCACTAGCAGATAGATACTTCATCTACAGTTGCTGAGTAGTGAGGATAGGAATTGTTATCCATGAAAATGAAATCTGTACCCACAGCACCAAGGAACAGATGAACATCATGAAGAATCGCATCACTGCAGTACCACTGTCTGGTGATTGTGCATTGATCTGCAGCACCCGCAGTTTGGTACATACCACACTGACCATGATAAACAGTCCACATCATGACCCTTTGACCACGCCATATCTGTGCCATTAAACGACACTCATGGAATCATGCACAGTCCTATGTTCCCAGCAGATCAATGGCCACTTGGAATCTGAAGAAAGACTAAAATAGCTTTGATTTGTGAGCATTACCTAAGTCCATTGATCTGAAGACCAGTAAATATGTGACATACACCACTGATGGTGGGCTGTATGATGTGCCACGGATAAGGGTACACAGCACATGGGTTTTTGGACACATTATCCGGCTACATATAGACATCTTGACACTGTTTGGCAAGAAATTCGCACACCTGTGCCTGTTTAAAGACAATTAGCCAACTGGTCTGTGGTGCATTTTCAACTCCATTTTGCCATTATGGCCAGGTGACATTCTGCTGGACATAATGACAAAATGGAGTCTGCGATTCTGCATCTCCTGACTGAATGCTGACCACAGCTGTAACACTATGCTGTATTACAGCTGCGGTGAAGTGTGCTCTTCCCTGAAGCATAATAATCTTTGATTATTTATGCTTCCGTGAAAAGCACACTTAATAACATGATAATCAAAACGAAAAGTGGAAAATTAACTGAAGAAAACTTTCCATCAGTTTTTAAGGAAATGGAGCCTTTAAGAAATTATGTTTACCAAGACTGTCTACTGGTTGAAGAAGACTACCAAAGATCAAGTCGTTCCCAGACTCTGCAGCAGGCTGAGGATGAAGGAACAACCGGTGAAGGTTTCAGAAATTCAAGAAAAAATTAGAAAATCTTTGTGTAACATTACTCAAAAAACTTGCACTTAGAATTTCTGAACCTTCAATCATAGAAAATATGGGGCAGTGTTTCAGTAGCAGATACATAGCGAGCTCTCCAGATACAACATATGAGCATACAATTAAGAAATCTTTAGAAACACTTACAATATGGGTCAGAAAAAACCGAGAGTACAAGTTGGATAGTAAAGTTCTTTTTTCCCAGTTGAAAATTATGAAAAACAACCTTTTAAACACAGCTTTTTTTTTTAAAAAAAGTATTTGATTCTTCTGAAGAAAATCAAAAACCGAACTTAATCATCCAGGATAACACAGTAATAAAAGAAACATTTACTAACCCTGAAGTGTATGCACACATCCCTGAAATAATTTACGTATTTGAAAACTGTTTACAAATCTGTAGTGAAGCTGTTTGTGAATCAGTTGGATCTGTAATTGGCAACCACCTACACAATCAGAACATCCAGTTCAACACCCTTTTTAACGAAATCTTCATTTCTTGGAATGGACCTCCTGCTCATAAGGCTTCACAACTTTTAAAAGAACCTTTGGATAGGCATTTCCATGGTGGAAGATACCATTTCACATGGTTTTCTTCAACATCTCGTCTTAAGGTGTATAAGACGACAAAGGTGATTGACAACCTTCATAAAGAGATGGGAAGGCTACCATTTCTTGGTGATAACTGATGTCGCCTATCAATGTAAAATTATTTTTTATTTAATCATTGAAATAAACATTACCGTAGTTTTTTTTGTTTTTTTTTTTCTAATTTTAAGTAATAGGCTTTAAAGATAGTTCTTAATCATCGACATATACTCTAATAATTTATAATCGCTTAAACTTGTATGAACATCCGCTACAGTTTTGGGGGAAATTTCAGACAAAAGAAATTGTGTTCTGGGGAAATATTGGGCCCTGAACATTTTCTGCACCCCTGTGTTTACAATGATCAGGTAAATTTACAGGTAGATCTGACATGGTGGGATGCACAGAGTGGTTTTATGTCTGGTAAAAGCTGTACTAACCAAATTTTTGCATTATGTACAATGACTGAAAAGTATTTGTCTGTTGGTATTAAAGTTTTTTTTTTGCTGCCTTTCTAGATTTGGAGAAAGCTTGTGACTGAGTACACAGGATGCTTCTGTGGATGGTGAATAATTGTGGTATAACTGTAAATCTGCTAGAAAGTGTGAAAACTATGTAAACTGGCCAGTAGAGTGCATGTACGAGCAATAGTGTTTTATCAAAATGATTTCCTATTAGTGCACGAACCTGACATGGTTGTGTAATGTCACTATTGCTGCTCAACATATTTATGGATGCTTGCACGCAGGATGCCAAAATATACAATACCGGTTTGTGTCTTGGTAATTCCTGGGTGTGCCTGCAGTATGCTGACAACAGTCCTGTTGGCAGAAAGCCAAATGTAGGGTATAGCAGCTGTAGAGTATGTAGTACCGAGTCTACAAAGATTGTATGAAATTCAAACTGAATACAAAGAAGGGAAAAATTAAAGTTATGGTTTTTAGTGTGAAACTATTAGTGCTAAATGCATGATCGGTCTAAATGGGAGAGGTACGCCTGGTGAATTAATTTGTATATTCAGGAAGTACATTAAACAGAAAAAAACAAATTATGTATATAACTCTGAGATTTATTCGTTAATCTCTTCAAGTAATTCTATTACGTGGTACATAGATTTTGAGCATTATGACGTGAGCTGTCAAATTTTCTGTTCATCACGTTTTATTTGACCTTCATCGGAAGAGCTACACAGGTTTTTGGTTGGTTCTTATTACTTCTGTGTTAATGTTGTAAATAAAGAAATGTATTTACCCTGAGTCTTGCTACTTGTTGTTTTTACTTTTCTCCTTATGTCCCCAATTCCTTGAGATAAAATACATTTTCATTGAATGGCATATCTGTATTGCATACACTAATTACATAAAAATATTAGAACATTTATAATGAGTAGTATTTTATCATATTCATTTCATACAAAGAGATCCTAGTTAAAAACACCATGTTGTAGTTAAAAATACTTCATAATTGCACTGCCTCGCTGGTTGACGAAATGGTAAAGTGCAATCTGTTTGTTCACTCGAAGGTATTTCGTGGAACTTATATTTAGCCGTCAATAAAATTTTCCCAAAGTAATCGAGGTAGTTGCCTTCAATGCACGATCTTAATAACAAGAGTCACTCACAATAAAAATTTAAATTCTAGTTGTAAATGCATTTATGGCACCTCTATTCATAGTGATTGTGGAATGACTTTTTTACGGGTCTTATAGAGATTATTTTTTATTAAAGTTGGTTGTCAAATTTTCTATCTAAAGCCTAGTTCGTCATCAGGACTATGTCACTGAAGTAGTTGCTGCCACTCAATTGGAAGAGTCCATCCGCAATTATCGTTAATTGTGGTACTTCTTCTTCTTGCTATTTCGATCCCTTCTTCTAGTTTCCTCTTTACTAATCGCCCACCAGTCAAACTTAGTAAAGAGGAAACTAGAAGAAGGGATCGAAATAGCAAGAAGAAGAAGTACCACAATTAACGATAATTGCTGATGGACTCTTCCAATTGAGTGGCAGCAACTACTCCAGTGACATAGTCCTGATGACAAACTAGGCTTTAGTTCGAAAATTTGACAACCAACTTTCATGAAAAATAACCTCTATAAGACCCGTAAAAAAGTCATTCCACAATTTAAATTCGTTGGCTGAATTTAAAGATTTTATTGTATAAGAACTTTCGGGTTTCCCTAGAACCCATCATCAGATACAGAAGAAGGAATAAGTTTAAATAAAGTGTTACGTGAACATAATATAGATATCAGATATTAATATGACATAATGTCACGTGGCATCAATTTGACAAACGACGTGGCATGTATCATGAAATAAAGAAAATAGAATGCAGGTATACTTAAAATACTGCATTGTAAAAATAAAGGAAGGTTAGTAGGTAACTAAATTGATTGTGTTGTTCTCATATACAACAAGGAGCACTATAGCGGAAATCGAGATTAAGTGATTTCGTCCTCAGTTTGCCTTTTCGTCCTCAATTCAGCCAACGAATTTAAATTTGTATTGTGAGTGACTCCTGTTATTAAGATTGTGCATTGAAGGAAACTACCTCGATTACTTTGGACTATTTCTGCACGAATTTGAATTCTCCTAATAAAATTTTTACTGAGGGCTAAATACAAGTTCTACGAAAACATTTTATTGACAGCTAAATATAAGTTCTACGAAATACCTTCGAGTGAACAGATTGCACTTTACCATTTCGTCAACCAGCGAGGCAGTGCAATTACAAAGTATTTTTAACTACAACATGATGTTTTCAACTAGGATCTCTTTGTATGAAATGAATATGACGAAATACTACTCATTATAAATGATCAAATATTTTTATGTAATTAATAAAGTACGCAATACAGATATGCCATTCAATGAAAATGTATATTATCTCGAGGAATTGGCGATATAAGGAGAAAATTAAAAACAACAAGAAGCAAGACTCAGGGTAAATACATTTCTTTATTTACAACATTAACACAAAAGTAATAAGAACCAACCAAAAACCTGTGTAGCTCTTCCGATGAAGGTCAAATAAAATGTGAACAGAAAATTTGACAGCTCATGTCATAATGCTCGAAAACAAATTAGATGGTGAAATTAATAGGTGAGTTAATTCTGAAATTAATAGGCAAGTTAATTCTGAAATTAATAGGCAAGTTAATTCTGAAATTAATAGGCAAGTTAATTCTGAAATTAATAGGCGAGTTAATTCAGGTTTGAAAGTCACAGCTGCCTTATGAGGATTTCACAGGAATGATGGGTTATCAAGAAGATCATGAAGGGCAGTGTACAGTAATTGTTGCTACTCTGGTGTATGGCAGAGATAGCTGGGTACTACAGAAGAGACTAATATTAGAGTTGTTTGTGGTTTGTGTGCTGGATGCTGGAGAGATTTGTTATTTGGTGTGTGGGGGTGGGGGGTGCAGGGGGTGTGCAGCAAGGCAAGCTCTGATCACGTGAGAAATGAAGATACGTTGCAGTGTGAAGCAAAATGTTAATATCATGGTGGAAACAAATATGCTGAGGTGGTTTGATCATGCTGAAAGAACAAGTGGCAAGATGCTAACTAAGAGAATTTATTCAGCCATGGTGGCAGAGAAGAAAGGTAGAGGAAGGCCAAAGAAACACCATAGGAGGACCAGATTCACTGATGTCTTCATGAGTAAAAGATTATGAGCATGAAGTACAAAATGTTTTGTGTGAAACATATGCTGGATACCAGTGAAACTTGAATGGTGTGCCAAGATGGATGCATTTGATGCATCAAGTAAAATCTAAGAACATCAGTTTTAAACTTTTATTTGGTAGATGAGCTTCCTTCAAGGATCTAACCTCTGAATCTCAGGGATCAGCTTAGTTCTCTGTATGCTTGTGGATTTGACATGGAATTACTGCTATCAGCAAACACAATTAGTTTTGCACAGTCAAGAAAAGAAAAAAAAAAAAAACCTTGAAGAAATGCAGAGAGATCACATGGAAATAAGACATATTACAGGTATAAATATTATACCCATTTAAATGGCAATAATTTAGAGATACTGACAAGAAAATGGCCTAGCACTGGAAAACAGAAATAACTAGATTCAACTTTGCTCAGCAACTCAGAAAATAAGCACTCAAAATAACATCCTTGGAGAGAATATGAAGTAATGGGTATAAAATGATTGATGATTATTTTCTACCACCCTTCCTCACAAAGACTTGTTACTAGTTTATTTCAAACAACACATCTCAATTTCACAAGAAAATATGGTTCAAATGCATTTGTTTTGAAAGAAAGTACTTGTTTCCATCATTAAAGGAATGATTCACATATTCATGCAGTCACATATAAAAGGATGACGAGATACAGCAAGCTGAAGTAAAAGAAAATACATTTTTGGTGGGTGGGAAAATACATTTTTGATGCACATAGGCTTAGGTAACCAATCATACTTATGAAAACCATTCTTTCTATAAAAGTAAATGAGATTTTTGAGTTGAATGATGAAATCGAAGTACACAATTATCCAAAGTGAAAATTCTGCAAATACGCGTCAGTAAATAAATAAATACATTGCTCTTTCCACGTTCCAGAAACACACAGCAACTGAAAAATTGTTATCAGCCGCCACCGTGGAATCGAACCACGGATCTCTTGATATCTAGCTGAGCGCGCTACATTTACACTACGGTGGCCAACAATCCACGGTGCTGCTATGTGTATTTTTAAGTCAGCTTCTGACATCATAAATCCGTAAGATGGGCTCAGCTACTGAGACGTCTCCATCAGGTGGGCATTAACAACGGCACTGGCTATATATTATAGCAATTAAACCCAAAGGGCGAGATTAAAGGTGAAAATTCTCCAAATACGTGGCGTCAGTAAATAAATAAATACATCGCTCTTTCCACGTTCCAGAAACACACAGCAACTGAAAAATTGTTATCAGCCGTCGCCGTGGAATCGAACCCCATATCTCTCGATATCTAGCCGAGCGCGTTACATTTACACCACGGTGGTGTAAATGTAACGCGCTCGGCTAGGGGTTCGATTCCACGGAGACGGCTGATAACAATTTTTCAGTTGCTGTGTGTTTCTGGAACGTGGAAAGAGCGATATATTTATTTATTTATGTATACAATTATTGCAAATTTGTTGAGTAAAATCTTCTGGAATAGAAAATGAAAAACACAAAAAGCAAGTTTCCAGTGCAGTGTTGTAACATAGCTACAAGTTTCAATCCCAAATGTTCAATGCAGCTTCCTTTCCTCACTTCCATCTGTAAAAATTGCTGCATACTTCATTAGAAGGGAGTGAAAGCTAACTTTTCACCTTGGAATTGAAACAAATTTTGTCAGTTTTGTCCACACAATATGTTGAAACTAATTCAACTGAATTGGAATAATTACTTTGGTATATGTTAACTTTGTGCTGAAAGTGGCACTTCACATAGTAAAATTACAAGTGATATATTATCTTTTTGACTTAACTGATATAATTGTATGTTGTTTATTTAGCAAACAATCTGCTTGCATAATTTCCTATGAGGAGACAATGGAAACTTATGTCAGCCCTGAGAACTAGGAAGCCAAGATACACTTTGCAATGCCAGCCTAAGTAAGCTACATTGTAATGAGTGTCACTTGATGATTTCAACATCAGGGAAAGTCTCAGAAAGTATTTCAATTCATCAGAAGGTAGGGTAGTCTAGTAAGATGAGATGATCAACAGAGGAAGGCAAAACACAGAATAAAATGAAAATATACAAAAATCACACTAAGCTGTTCTCCGAGATTCAAAGGTTGGCTCCACAAAGAAAGAAAATCCATGTGATAAGTGTTTAACTTAGTATTTACTTATTGTTGCTGTATCAAATGTTTCCATTTACAGCAATCTTGGCACACAGTTCAAGCTCCACTGACATCCACCACATGCAGCACACAAGACCTTTTGTGCTTCATACTCATAATATTTTTCTCAGGCAGACACTCCTGAATCTGGTCCTCCCACAATTTCTTTGGCTTTCATCTACTTTTCTTTCTCTCCTGCCACTTGGGCTGAAAAAATCTTCTTAGTAAGCATCTCATCACTCATTCTTTCAACATGGCCAAACCACCTAAGGATATTAGTCTTCATCTTACTGATAACATTTTGCCTCACATTACACATCTGCAACACATCTTCACTCCTGACACGATCACAGTGTTTTTTGCCACAAACCTTCTGTAAGCACCGTACCTCTTCCACACACAAACAGCTCCTATGTCTCTTTGGTAATACTCAGGTTTAACTGCCATACATCATAGTAGGAACAATTACACTTTCATACACACCCATACGGGACTCTCTTGAGAACCCACCATTCCTATGACATCCTCCTAAAGCAGCTATGACTTTCAATGAAAAGTTAACTCGCCTACTAATTTTGCCATCGACTTTGTTCACTCTGTCGAACATACTTCCCAAATATACAAACTCGTTTACCTGGTCAATAACTGTGCCATTAAAAACTTATCTTGCATTCAGTACTAACAATTTCTCGCTCAAAAACAATAACTTTGGTTTTTCCCTTATTTATACTCGGTTTGAAATTCAAACAAACTTAATACTCTGCAACTCACTTTCACTCTCTGCCAACAGGACTGTGTCATCAACAATAGCAATCTATGCACATGAACATTACCAAGACATTAACCAGTGTTATCCATTTTGGCATCACACATGCGTGCCATCCATGAAAAATATATTAAACAGCCATGGTGACATTACACAACCTTGACTGACTCATGCTCCAATAGAAAACCATTTTGATACAACACCATTTGCTCATACATAAGCTCTACTGCCAGCATACATGGTTTTCACACTATTGAGTAGATTCCCAGTGATACCATATTTAATCAGTACCTTTCATAGAAGAGGTCTATTTACTCAATCATAAGCTTTCTGTAAATCTATGAAGGCAGCAAAAACTTTCTTACCAACAGACAGATACTTTTCAATCATAAAATATAAAGCAAAAATTTGGTTAGTGCAGCCCTTGCCAGGCATAAAACCATTCTGTACATCCAACACTGTTCCCTTCAAATAAAAAACATCTTTAACAGAAAAGAAAAAGAAAACCAAAATAAGTGGTTCCTTAACTAGAAAATCACATGCCATAAAATAAAGGAGTAAACTCCAGAGGATAACAACATAAATGTGAAAGTGGTCTCGGCTATTAGAAAGAGATGAGCAGACAACTTAGAATAAGAATGAAGAGTGGAAGAACATTAAGATGCAATTAAGAACATTTCAAACAAAACAGGCTTGGACAGACATGTACAAAATACAGGACAAGAAGTGAATTGGAACTGTGGAAATTCTGGCACACCAACAGCACTAAAAAAAAAAAAAAAATAGCTGAAGGACTAGAAATACAGAGAAAAAGAGGAATGGCATTAATTGATCAGCAGGTTTGGATTTTATCATAGGAGTGGCAACAGCTACTGAGTCCTGAGGATGGGTGGTAGGTTTACTGCCTGAAAATCTGATGAGTGAAGAATAGTATATTCCTTAGAAACCCTATTTAATATTTAAAATTTATGAGTGTCACTTTCTGTATTTATGGTTTTCAACTGACAAGTTATTAAAAGCTCTTTTGGCTTAACTAATTTGCAATAACCTTGTACAGAGATGTGGATTACAACACCCTGATCAGAAAGCAGTGTGTATGCAAAGTAGAGGGAATAAGGAGATGTGACTTTATTTAGATAGGGTAGTAGTACACACTCCAGCACTGTGCTTAACATGCCCTCCAAAGCACATCAAGTGTTTGATTTTGGCAGCAATAGAAATTAATTTCACAACAGTCTGGTCATAAATCAGTTGCTTTAACCTCTAGGCCATTTGCAACTTTTTTCTGGGAGAGTGATATACTATTAATTACATACATGGCTAATGAAAGTAGATTAAAACTTGATAACAAATGAATACACAACAGAAAAGACACACATGCACGCACACACACAAAAATCAGTACTACACTTACCCTTAAATAATTTAAAGTGGAATTTGTTAAACCTTGCCTAGTAATGTTTTTTGACAATGACTCCAGAAGTACAGGGTCTTGCTGCTGCGCCTAACAAAATCCAACATATTTATAATTAAACATCAGTAACAAATAATTTACAATCTAAAAAACAAAAATTAACAAATTGAACATTATACTAAAGCATATTAACATGAACGATTATCACTAATATATCAAAACAAACACGTATGAACATCAGTGCAGCCTTTATGAATGAAACAGTCTGCTTTTATCATATGAACTAACAATCCAGCTTCATAGTCTAGAATTATTTTGATATAACAGTTGTCCAACTGTGGTCAGTTCTTCTAGCGCTATATCTGGCCCATATTGCCACTTGAGGATCTTTACTTTGATTACAATGTCTTGCCATTTTCCTGATCCACGAGTTCCTCTTCCTATCATCCCTGGTTACACCAAGATGCATCTTTCCAGGTTTTTTTTTAGTTGTCTGCAGCCCCCATATGTCATTTTTAGTTAACTATGTCTCTGATTCGTAAGTAAGGACTGGAAGACATATTAAACACTTTTCTTTTAAGACATAATAGTAAATTGCTGTTGAAAATTGTACAGTTTCTTCCAAATGCAGTCCAGTGAAGTTTTACATTAATTTCTTCTCTGAAGTGGCTCTTATTTGTTATCATTTGCCCAAGGTAGAAGGCATCAGCACTTCTAAATTTGCCCCATTAAACTCATCTTTGGTTATTGTAAAAGCATCGTACATCAATTTTGGTTCACCTTTAATCCCACTTTTTGCTCTTGTCAGCAAGTTCCTGGATCATACTCTGCAGCTCTGAGAGGGTACTTACAAAAATGACTACATCAACAGAAATCAAAGGTGGGTCAAACTATCTCTGATACCTATACACAGATTTATTTTACACACAAACACAAAACTTCAAAAAGAGTGTCTCTGTTGAGCACATTAAGTAAGATAACACAGGCTAAGCAGGTTTGGTACACCATGATTATTTTACTTGGTTTATCCTCTTGATCTAAGGTACTGATCAAAATATGAAATGGGGGAATGCATTTTATCTATAACTTATGTATGCAAGTGAATTAGGAATTTGATGAGGGTAAATACAAACTCAATTGTGGCACCACATGGAGACAATATGTCCTTCCTGAAAGTGTGTAAATAATCCACACTTCCACCTCATAACATATGAAGAGTACAAATTCACAACAGTCAGAGCAACATATTCCCTTTTGCATACCATAATAATGTTCAAGCCAGAGTGCCAGAATGCTACAAAACACAAGAGTAAAAAGAAACTTAATAATAAAAACAGGTGGTTCAATAAAATTTCTTTTACTTCAAGCAGTTCATTTTTGGTGGAAACTACATGCCATTCAGATATCACTTCTAATTACCAACTGAATGAGTTCTTGATCTCATAATAACTGCTCAACAGTCAGATTTCAATGCCCACACAGCAAACACAGGCAAAGCACCAAAGGTAGTTATTAATCCAAGTTTTTCATTTACAAAAGAAATACACAGTTCAAATGCAATGTCTATGAAACCAATCCTGTTTTACCACTATGTTCAGCCCATTCTTTCTGAAATTCATCTCACCACTCTTTTGTGGTTCACTCCTAACCTCTTAGAAACACTAATCTCATACTTAGCCTACACTATGATTAATAAAACTATTTTAAAAGTTGAACTGAATATTGTTCACTTTATTTGTCCATGACAAAAATAGTCTTGTACAACTGGATGGGACTTATGGTTCCCAAATTCTGTGGTCACCAGAGTTTCAGTTGCATTAAGAACTATGTTCAAGTAAATAATATCTAATCTACAACTGCACTCTCTGTTCATATATTCCAGTTCTACAGCCATTCCCTGATCTAAATGATTGTCTTTCAAGGTTTGACTCAAAACTGAACAACTTAAGTGCCACACTTAACTAATAAATATACTACTACAAACCATTAACAACTTTAGTAAACAACACACACCAAGTCTAACACCCAACACAAACAAATTAAATAAAAGAACAGTTGATATGCCAAGTATATGAAAATAAACTATATTAACTATCTATATACTGGTGCCAAGAATTAAACAAACGTTTCTGCGAAGCTTTCACACATTAACGGATGGACAGCAGAGTACAAACTGAATACTAAAGTGTTGCAATTTAAATATGAATTGACCAAACAATTAAAGAAGGATTAAATACTGAAAGCATTCTGCATTTGGAGTCATGAGGTATGCTGTTTGGGCATGTGATCATTGGAGATCATCACTACATATGTGCAGCAACAGCACTTCCCTAGAGTAACTAAAAATTTGGACACTATATCTTAATACTCTTTTCCCTTCAAAATGCCATGTGCCCAACACGCATACCTCATGGCTTTAAGTGCAGGATGTTTTCTGTATTCAACCATTCTTTGTTTAGACAAGTCATACTCATGTTTAAATTGAAGCGTTTTAGTATTCAGTTTGTAGTTGGCTCTCAGCCTTGAAAATGCCATCAACTGATGTGTGAAAGCTTAGTAACCACTGATGTCCAACACTGATGTGCCCTTCCCTAATCCTAAATGACTTGAATTGGAGACTTCTTTTTGGCCACCAAGATTTATTAACTTACAAGCCAGTTTTATTTTATTTTAGTTTTTGGCCACTAACTTTTGTTGACATACCCGCCACTGGCCACTTAGCTAAAATTCCAGTCTGCAGCTATACTGTGCACCACTTGGTGCCTGAGTCTTCTCCAATGCAACACCATGGGCACATGGTGAAGTTTATCTAATCATGCCTGCTGCTCACCCCATATGGAAAGATAACCAAGTGCATGGAAGCTGGAAAATGTGAAATCGAAATAGCTTCTGGCAGATGAAGGGAAAGCACTAATCTTGGGGGAAAAAGTTTACCTCCCACCTTCTACATGAGCAATGGAAGACAACACTGAAGTCATAAGTACAATAATTTTCAGGAATCAAAATTAAATTTAAGAACTTTTGGAGGAGTCTGAGGGAAAATAAGGAGAAAGAAGCAGATTTAAGAAGTTCTCCTTAAGTTCTAAGAGATGTACAAAATCTGCACCTAAAAGAAGTTCTCCTTAAGTTCTAAGAGATGTACAAAATCTGCACCTAAGAATTTTGGAACAAAACAGTAGCCTTTTCTGCCATGTGCCAAGTGGGGCCTATTCTGCCAGTGTCACTCATGCCCAGTTATTGTCTCGACAGAAAATGCAATAAAGCTTGAACTTATATCAGCTTCTCAGAATCATCAAGTCTCCTGTTGCTGTCATGTGTGGCATTGTTGCCCATCCGGGTATCCCCTTGGAGGTAAATCCATCTTATACCAAAGTTAATAGACAGTACGTAAGGTTTGTGTAATTTTTATAACTCAAACACAGAACAAAAGCTTATGCAAAAGCACATTTACATTAAATACACAAGAAATTCACAGCCATGTGAATATTTTAGTAATGGAGATTTTAAAAATACCTCCTGCACATTTTTGTTATTACTGTAAAGAGCGAGAAAATGGTTATACTTTTAAATGTTAATTTAGTTACAAGGGGAATTTTTGCTGAACATTTCTATATAAAAATTTTGAAGGGAAAATGCACTGCAGAACATTTAATAAAGAATTTCTTTCTGGCTGTACTAACAAATCAGAACACTTTTAAGTAGTTCCTGATTTCCCGTGTATTGTTGCTCCGCTTTGTTTATGTACAACCTGATCACACCCAACATGAAAGAAAGTAGTTCACAATAAATTTTACACATACTTTTTTTAATTCTGTTATAACAGACACCTCAATGACTTTTTAATTGTAAATACATTTTATGAAGAAAATACGTCGAATAACAGTACTACGTTGCTGTTTTTTTTTTTTTATCCGGAGCCAACGTATTTCTTAAACAAAGCTATTCCCAACTTTTGTTGTGGAAGTCTAAGTGGCTAAGACTGATGCCTCATTGTTTGACAGTATTTATTCAAATTTTATAAATTATACCATTTACTTATTTAGCAGTCAATCACACAAAAAAATTTGCCTCATTGTTTGACAGTATTTATTCAAATTTTATAAATTATACCATTTACTTATTTAGCAGTCAATCACACAAAAAATTTATAGATCCTGACAGTGGAACTCATACTCAAAGTATCAAATCTGATTGAAGAGCTCTCAAGCAAAATTTCAGAAACCATATGATACTAACAAATTGGAAGAACTATTGGCTGACAGCCTAATAAAATATCTGTTTTGACGATTTTGTGAAAAAAAAATAATAATAATTAGATCTATTTGAACAGTTTATTGAAGTACTTTGTTCTACTGAGTGGAAAAAATGAATGTCAGACACATTAATTTCATGAAAAGGGCACTGTACTTACTTTATCGGGATCATGATGTATAAATCTGTGATACAAAAAAAACAATGTATGATTATTTTCCACAGTAAAATAAATGCCTATAATTATTTCCATTACAGTAAGACTTATTTCAATGAAAATAATAACAAAAATTCCGAATAAAATCGTGAACTACTTTCTTTCATGCTGGGAATGATCAGGTTGTAGGTAAACAAAGTAGAACGATACACAGGAACTACTTGAAAGTTTTCAGATTCTGTAGTACAGCCGAATTTCTTTATGAGGAATAGGAAAAGCATCTCGATAACATTCTGCACATTTTTTAAATTAAAAATTGAAAACATTATGCATTGAAAAATCTGGTAGAATTTATGAAGATTATTCCAGCTGGTTTACAAATAATAATAATTCTGACACACTGCTGTGTTGCAGATACAAAGAAATGTGGTGCTTAGGTAGTCTTACGATGGCGACTTGGACAGTGACGCCACTAAGCAATCATAGGAAGTGCAGGATGAGCATAACCTTGCCATCTACTAGCCTTGATCTCTCACTAAGTGTAAAATAAAATTTAAACACTCACTAGAAATTTCAATTTGGCAGATTACCTTTCTTTGAGAAAATAACTATTGAATCTTGGGACAGCTGTGTTATGCATGTACAAATGAGTCCTGGCATATATCTTGGTAGCTGGAATTAATTTATGAAATTGATTCTACTCAAAAGAAGCATAATAATAAGATTCGTGTTTTGGCAGCTCGTTTCTGAGGTCATGCACAAAGTGTTTGTTCCACAACAAAGTTGTGCTAGAAAAAATCGTTGGAAAAGCAGGTCCTCACCGGTGTGTTGCTGAAAATGGTTCTGATGTCCTTTAAAAACTACATAGCCAATGTTTTTATGGCTCTGCAACTGTTCCTAAACTACACAAACACTACAGAATGGCAGTTGTAACCATGGGTGCCTATCAGAGCTGAGTTCAGGCTCAATTTTAAGAGACCGAGCCAGAAGTATGTCAGCTCGAGCCCGAATTTTATATTGCAAGATAGAGCCCGGGCCCGAACGAGCCCAAAAACTATGAGTCACCTGTTTAGGCATTAAAAAAAAAAAAAGTCTTCTCTTTCAGACTTCCAGTCTTTCCCACCCATGCAATTAACTGAAGTCTTTCTCATCTGTGGAGTGGGAAAGGGATGTCTATCTATTTCTATAGTTTCTTTGACCATTCATTTCTTCCTGAAATGTTTTTTTTGGTGGAAGGGGGGGGGGGTATCAGGAAATCAGGAAAAATTGGGAGGCATAAAAATCTGCGGCGTACGTTGCTCAATAGAATTAGCAGGGAGCTGCCCCTTTGAGGTAGGGAGCAAAACTTAGTCAGCTTGCTATCTACTGTCTATAGTTCTTATAGAAACTTTTCCTTTGCAGAAATCCTGTAATTCATGGCCTATGGAATTGTGTTACCCAAGCCCGGAATGGATAGCCCTGCCGAATTCCTACTCCCCATCTAGACCCAGTTGCTGAAGAATTCTCTTTAACAACTCGAAAGTGTAAAAAAGTCTTGTGTGATAGATCATGTAAAATCACATTAAAAGAAAAAGGAAGAAAATTCTCTTCCTCTCTCAGAGCCCGAGCCCGATTTGGGCTTGGGCTGCGTAACACTTACTGGATTTCCCCCTTCCCTGGAAATTGGATCATGCTTTCTCTGCCCTTGGAAAATACTACAGAGATTTTCACAATAACACTAATTCTAATGACGAATTTTTCTGTAGAACTTCTGGATGCGTGTTTATGCAAAAAAACGAGGAAATTTCTGGTAAATAAAAAAGCGGATATTTACAGTAGAAAGTAATAGTAAAATTCTCCATTGCATGTTGGAGAACAGTGTACATATGTAAAGTGTGGAAAAGTATTAAAGGCAAAGAAATGAAAATTACATCACCTGCAGCAGCTATTAACTATCGGACAAAGATCTCTCAAAATTTTCCCCAGAAATTAGTCTTGAGGATATTTTTCATCCTTGGTGACCAATTGAGTTTGCCAAAAATCTGGCATTTTGTGGCAAAAACGACCAAAACAATGACCCCCCCCCCCCCAAAAAAAAAAAACTTCCTTATTATCCTAACATGTCTAATTTTATTTATCCATCTTTTTTATATTTTTATATAGTTTTGTAAATCTTCTGATTTCCAATTAAATTTATGTGTTGAGAGTGTGATAAAAACAGTTAGATAAAATAGGGACAGCGAAATTTGCATATGGTGTTTGTATACAGTATGTTTACAATTTGTTTACCCCCTCCCGAAAATTACACTATGGTTTGGCCACCAGGGGCATAAGTGTTAATTTCTGCTTCTGATGTATTTGCCACAAAATCTGAGCTTCTAGAATCTCAATTGAAAAAATTCATTCGCATACTGATGCCACTCATGTTGATAAATCTTTTCTGTATAATTTCTTCTTAAAATATTGCATGTTTTTTTGTTTTTTTTGCCAGGGGCATAGATGTATATCTTATTTTTATCAATATCTCTGCTTCCAATGGCCCAATTTGAAAAATTCCTTCTTTATTGGATAGAGTTTTGGGTGTGAAGTGTTTTTCACATGATTTCAAAATGTTCAAGTAATTCATAGACCTTCCACTAGGGTACATAAAGGTAAATTGAGTTTCCCCCGATATCTCTGCTTCTAAAACTCCGATCTGAAAATTTCTTTCTGCACCAGATACAGCTCCTGATGGGAAATTTTTTGCATATAATTTCTAATTTTTGGTAAAAAATGGTTTGGCCACCAGGGGGCATAAGTCTTAATTTTTGCTTCTGATGTATGTGCAGCAAAATCTGAACTTCTAAAGTCTCAACTGAAAGGGTGTGCCCTACACAAGCTGTTTTTTGAAGAACAGCATTTACACCATAAATCCTATCTTTTTCCTTTTTTTTTAAATTTTTTTAAGGAAAGTATAACTTCCTTCATTTGCTCTGTTTGTGCTAAGTTAAGCTACAAAAGATGGTTGCATTACTGAGTTTGATAAAGGGCAATGCCTACTCCAGGTAAACATCACTGTTAGCTACACATATTATACCCTATCTCATGTTTTTTTTTTTCTGGAAATGCAATAAAATTACTGCTGTTTTAACTTCATGCACACTGTTTGTGCTAAATTCCAGTGCAGATGATGACTTAAGTATGAGCATGTTTTTTGAAGAGGAAAATGAGGTGACCATTGCACATGCCTCTTCAGTGTAAATAAAGCGAATGATAGTGAGTGGAGCTATCAGTTCTCTCTGAATTGGTGGAATTCTTGGAAAAAAAGGGGGGGGGGAAGTGATGCATGTTATTGGGTTATTTTTATGAATCCATGCTTGTATAATAGCATAAACCAATGCTATCTGTCGTCAGGTAGACAGGGCTTCGAAACACTAAGCTGGGTTGTTTTTTTTTTTTGGCTAGTGCATTTGGTCTCAAAATTTTGCCCACTGGCATATCCATTTGGAAGCACCATGGTGATATCACATTCATGATCACATCTCCCTATACGGATGGAAATCCACTGCACAGAGATTTACCTGGTTTCCATATACATTTCATGGAGATAAAAACTTGGTGGTCGTAGTGGAGCAAGGATTTATTCTATAACTATGGGGAGAATGCAATTTCAAAACACAATGGCAAAAGTGGAAATACTGTAAGAGAGCTTACCTTGCAATATACACTACAGTAATAAAGAATAACAGATGTGCAAGAATGCACAAAGCATTGTATGGAGTGATGCATTAAAGAAACAACACTTTCTAAAACATTTTCTTTTTCAATACAATATGGTGTGCAATTATTTGCAAAAATTAAAAAAATCTATTTTAAAACCATTGCTTCAAAGACTTTCTTTACCTGACATCTGGAAACAAACAAAACGAAGGCACAAGATTGCTTTTCTGCCTCAAAAGATGCTAATATAAACTATTAAATCGAAAACAAATGCCGTCTCCTGCACGATACACTTTCATGATAAAAAAACTATGTACAATTAAAATAAATATATGTTTAAGAACTTTCAATGCCACAATGTCGTCCTCCTCAGAAACAATGCAGCAGTGAGCACAGAAGTGAGTAGCCTATGTACTTGCATATAGGCTACTCACTTCTGTGCTCACTGCTGCATTGTTTCTGAGGAGGACGACATTGTGGCATTGAAAGTTCTTAAACATATATTTATTTTAATTGTACATAGTTTTTTTATCATGAAAGTGTATCGTGCAGGAGACGGCATTTGTTTTCGATTTAATAGGTTTTGGTGCACAAGTTAATTACTTATATGCTAAAATAAACTTGCCCGGCTTTTTTTCGTTTTTTAAAAAAAGGGTAAAAAGAAAATGACTGTATGGAGGAACTGTTTCAATAAAGCATCCTAACAAATTTTGGGCACTAATTGAAATTACAAAATGCATACCACTTTTACCACAGGAAAATGTGCATACTACTTCAGTTGGAATATTGTTGACATGTAATATGATATATAACTGATATAAAATCCAGCTGCTTTTCACAGAATTCATCATGTTTTGCTCACTACACTTCACACAGCTTTTCTTTGTTGTTAAATAATTTGAAAAATTGCTTTCCTTCAGACCTGTGATGCCAAACTGTTTTGAAAGTCAATCACATTTGCCTTTTCTTTTTCTTTTTCGATGAAGAAGAAAAAAACCCACTACATTCTATTAAAACAGGTATTTTGTAGGAAAAGTATATAAACATGCATTTAACTATTATGTATTGCAGTGGCACACTTTCATGCATCCATTTATTTAAATTGCAGCAAATAAATATATGAGATCTCACAGGGTTCTACATACACCCACTGTAATCTGTACTGTTCATATAAGAACTCTGATTTGAATAAACACATAGCAAAAGAAAACAGTTTGTTAATAGAGGGTATTAGAAGTCACTTATTTATCACAGAATGAAAACATACACACCTCCAAATGAAGTGACATCTGCAAAGAGTAAAACAATGTTAAATGTACAAAGATATCAGTGGAAATGTAACATTGAAAATGTTAATATTACAGAAGATGAAGTTTAGAAAGAAGCATGCAACATGTTAAATAGATGGCAAATTTTAAGCACTGAGAAGTAACTTTATTTTCCATTAAGAATTTCAAGATATATAGGTAAGTTCAACATGCAAAAGCTAATTACATTGAAAGGAAAAAAGAAACCCCATATTTATGTCATAGAAATTAATGAGAAGCAAATCCCCAGAATAATTAATCCTTCATAAATACATGAAAGACATATACATATCATTGTTGGCATACAGATGCAGTACATTTTAGTATTTTATCTGTAGTAATCCTTCAGAAAACTTTAAAATTATGTTGCCCTGGATTGAGAATCGACCCACATTTACCGTTTTACATTTGAGCATGCTCGTCCTGGATGGTGTAACATTACCATGGCCAAATGTAAATCAGGAGATGTGTGTTTGTTTTCTGAAAAATGGCTGCATGGGAAATAGGAACATACGGTATCTATATGACGACAATAATACCCTATTTATATATTTTATATATTATAAATTTGAATTTTTTTTTTTTTGTGACAGGTCACAGAAGTTAACCCAGAATACACAGCATTCAAGTTTTAGTCTGTTAAATAAATTTTAGTATACAGGGTGATTTTTAAACTCCTTCAACAAAACAAGAGGGGTGATAGCACACATCAAGACGAACAATATTTGCAATGGAACCCTAGGGCAGCCTTCCACTCCTAGTGTCAGAAAAGAGCACGTTCAAAAAACATCCAGCAGGCACATGGAGTTCCAACCAGTGCATGAGAAGCACAAGATGCAAATCAGGTGCGCTGAACACGTGCGTAAATGATGAGGAGCAAACATTTAGAAACGCAGCCGAACCCATTCAGCCATATTACCGTGTGAAAATCACAATTGACGTATATGTCTGACTGGCGCAGCGTACTGTGTGTGTCTTGAAGCAAGAGCTTCCTGGTCTGTTGCAGGATGTTTCGCTCACCACACGGAGGGACATGTGGTTTATGTATGATGGGGCCCCAGCACACTTTGCCACAGAGATCCGATACTTCCTAAATGTGACATATCCTGGGCGGTGGATTGGACGCAGTGAAACTGTGGCTTGGCCTCCATGCTCCCCGGACCTTAATCCACTAGACTTCTTCTTCTGGGGGGCACATGAAAACATTGGTGTACGAGACATCTGTGGACTCCCTGGAAGATCTCGGCGCGCAAACCGCTGTTGCTACGGACAAGATAAACACCACACCTGGAGTCTACGAGAGGGCGCAGCAGTCCTTCATTCGCCGGTGTGTGCTGTGCAACGACGCTCTTGGATGCCAGTTTGAGCAGCTCCTTTGAGTTTTTCTCTGATGCAATTGGAATTGTGCAACTCATGAATTAGGTATGTCTCTTTGTTTTAACTGTTGAAGGCTCAACGTGGATATGTAACTTTACTCTTTTCTAGCACTGGGAGTGGAATGCGGCCCTAGGTTCCATTGCAAATACTGTTCGTCTTGATGTGTACTATCACCCCTCTTGTTTTGTTGACGGAGTTTGCAATCACCCTGTATACAAAAGATCTTTATTATTTTGTGTAAAAAAAACCAAAAAAAAAAACCTTTATTGGGAAAGGCATGTTTTACCCAAATCACACATATACAGCATGAATAGTTGGCCTTCTGTTAGTAGGAGTCCAAGATACAGGGTCTCTGGATGGAAGGTAACCAAAAGAAAAATCTGTATCTCTGAAAGTATGCATTATATTTACATTTTTGCCATCACAGAGGGAATCGTTCAAAGGATTTTTTCAAAGTGCCGCTCATGCGCATGTGCCAGCTAGTGTCAGCATCCTGACTGACAGAAGACAAGCTCAGTCAGAATGTTGACACTACAGGAGAAGGTTGAGTGTGTGTTGTGGCTTGCCAAATTAAAGTCTGTTACAGCTGTTCAGCGTAGTTTTAGATCACTATATTAGCAAAAACCTCCAACATGGAAAAGCATCCAGTTCTGGTACAACAAACGGAGGACTACCAGAAGTCTGTTGCGTGAAAAGTCTGCTGAAAAGCCACACAGACATCTGAGGAAAATGTCAAACGCATCAAAGACCCATTCCTGCGAAGTCAGTACAAATCAATTCAGGCTCCTAGCTTGCAGATCAACCTTCCACATTCAATGGTGCACAATATGGTATTCATCTAAGGACGTACAAGCAGATTCATCTAAGGACGTACAAGACGTAAATGCTTTAGGAAATGAAACCAAATGAACATCTCACACACCCAAATTTTGCTGTAGACATGCTGGAAAGAATTGACACAACTCATGATTTTCTCCACCAAGTGTGCTACTTGGATGAGGTGAACTTTCATGTCAGCGGAACTGTGAATTGGCACAACTGCAGGATTCGGGGTAATGAATATTCATACGTGAGCAAGAGGGAGGCAGCACCAAAGTTAACGTCTGGGTCAGCTTGATATGCTTATTGGACATTGCTTCTTTTTGGAAGAAACTGTCACCAGGATGTTGTACCTGGACATGCTGGAACGGTTTGCGCTACCCCAGCTACCACCTCAAAATGTTTTTCAACATGACGGGGCACCACCACATTGCAGCCTCATCGTTAGGGAAAATCTGGATCACAAGATACCCAAGAGATGGATCGGCAGAGGTGGACCAATTGCTTGGTTTCCTTGGTTGCCAGATTTAACCCACTGGATTTTTTCCTGAGGGGTTACGTCAAAAACACTGACTACCAGATCAAGATCACCGACCCTTCAGTACCTGAAAGGCTGCATAATGGACACTGTGGCTACTGTTACATCGAACATGCTTCAAGCAACATGGAATGAGGTCGACTATCATCTAGATGTTTGTTGGGGCACCAAGGATGCCCACATTGAAATTCATTGAGGAAATTATAGTGAGTGAAAAAACTTAGACATTTTCCCTTTGTAATGGTGCAAACTAGAAGTGCACATAATAAATATTTTCCAATGTAGAAAATTCTTATGTTGGATACCTTCCATCCGGACACCCTGTATAATGCAGTAACTGAGAAAGAATATAATACATATATATCTGTATTTTGCATTTGTATTCTACCCCTTTGTACTGGACTAGGAAAAAAAGTTTCAGTAAAAATAATTTGAGGGAACTTTTGCTCATCATTTCCTGTCATACTGATTCATAGTCAAGTTGTCAAATCATAAAAATGAAGTGAAACTTCCCATTCATGAAGAATTTCAGGTGTTTCTAAATGAAGAGCAAAAGAAATGTTTATAACTGTGGATAGCACAAGGTGCCTCCAAATCCAAGCTTTCTTCAACAAGGATCCAATTTTTCTAAGTAGGTTAAAATGTTGGAAATGCTCAATGTAAACAGCAGAAAATGCCCTTCATATTATGACTTCACTAAATGGCAGTTTAGCTGGTCTGATACTTAAAGAAGAAAGGAAATTCTTACTTAGATAAAAAAAAGTTTTAAGAAAAATTGTGTTCAATCATGAAAACAGTTGCCCTCCTCCCTCCTTTTTTCACACTCTTACTGTCACTTTTAAAATTAGAACAGCACAAATAAACAACACAATGCCAGGGTTAAGACTGATTTTTGGAGGTCCATTTAAGGATTTTTCCAAAAGTTGACAATGATGTCCATTTAAGGAGTTTTCTATAAGTCGACAATGGCATCACAACTTTGTAAAGCTTAATTTCTCTGAAAATGCAAGGTTTCCTATTTCTTAGGCATTTCTTGCTATATCAACAACAAAAAAAAGTAAGCATTTTTCCTTTTAAAAAATCAAAATTAAAACTTCAGTTCTGTCAACATCCTTCTTCACACCCCATATAAGTAGTTTTCTCTGCACAGTGAGCATAGCATTTTTAAACATTAATTTTGCTCTAAGAAAAGAAAACAAAATGCTTTGCTCTGCCCATTGATATAGTAAGGAGCAACTAAGGAATGGAAAAATACACATTTCAAGCAAAATTATGTAAATATCAAAAATTGGTGCTGGATTGCTCACTTTGTTCTGAAAACAATTCTACAGGTCATGAAAATGGCTCAAGATTCTATCCTGGACAGAATAAATGTATAGATTTTTAAATTTAACGTTGCTTTAAAAAAGGGGAATAGGACAAAAATACCTAGGGAATCGTTTTGAAGAAAAGACTGTTAAAAACAGAAAAACATGCATGCATTCCTTTACCAAAAAATCTTCAAAAACACAAATAGCAAAAAAGTATTAGAATATATATATATATATATATATATATATATATATATATATATATATATATATATATAATTCGAAGTGGAAAAGAAAAAAAGGAAATGCAGCTTGGTCTGAAAACTTAGAAATCCTAAAAATCACAGAACATTTTCATGTTTCTTGACTTTTGAAATTTCTGCTTAGAACAATAATTTCTGGTGTTTCAAACATTTTCAGCCTGTGCACAGCATGAAGAAGCATCCAAGAAATATCATGTTTTTTTCAATATCTTTTATAATCATGATGAACAAAAATTAATGAAATCCTCAGCGGATTTAACGAGGGAGAGAAAAGCTAAGATGATCACTTTCAACAAAGTAACAAAATTTAATGAAATTCTATATTTTACAAGGCAGAGAAAATCTGAGCACTGTTCTGGAATTGAGGTACACAAACATTGGCACACGACAATATTCCAACACAGGAAAATCTTGATGCGCTAGTGGAAGAATGCTGATAGCAAAGCAATAGGGAGAGAGTACATCAAATGGTCAACAAGAAACTTTTGCGAGACTCTCTCTGCCACCCACTCCAAGGGGCTAGCTACAACTTGAAAGTATTGTGTCAGCAGAGTTTAAAACAAGCTACCTATTTCTAGGTAAAAAAGGGAGGGATGGGTGGGTTTCATGCAGCTGTGTTAAGTGGATTTCTGTGCGGCAATTGCAGAACGAAATGTTGACTGAAGGGAAACAAGAGATAATAACTTCTGAAATCGTGTCCATTGCCCCTTTCACCCTACAAGTGAGCACTGCATTGGGCGGACCAGAGCAGCTTTTGTTTCGTGTGTTTAGCTAAACAGTAGTCAGTCTCACGTAGCTATCAAGTAAGAAATCTTAAACTTTTATATGTGACAAAATGTCTGAGAGCAAGTGTAATCTGCTAAAGATGATGACAGCTAGAAGACAGGGAAGAAGAGAGAATTAAAAAAAAACAAAAAAAAACATTGCAATACACAAAAAAATATGGACTCTCATCTATGACTGTTTCCACAAAAATACGGACTCATCTTTGACTGGGGAACACTTGGTCACCATCTTATGAAACAGCCTCAGTGCAACGCTTTTTTTCTTTTGAGCAACAGATCACAGAAATGACAAGGTGTTTAATACACTAATTTCTTTTCTCCTGGCATGCAACTTTGAATGTCAGACTGCACACGAGGCAGTCCTCATGTGACTTTGATGGCTTGAAGATGTCAATAATGTATCGATTAAAGCGCTCGCTTGTTTGCACATTGATGATGAAGTATTTCTGTGTGGGCAGTGTCTCCCAACCCGATGAGTAATTAGTTCAAAGTGTTGCAAGTTTTTAACTGTTACATATTTTAGAAGTGCAAATGTTATAAGAGTATGTATATATAATTTACTTAAGTTATAAATTAATTTTAACCAAAAGTTTTAGCTTGTAAATTGTGTAATTTAACTAACAAAGATAACTACGTATGTTAGGCTTCTCTCGGGACGGCAACACGTGTCCACCGAGCTTGCAACGCGTTGTATATGTCTCAATAATAGGTATGGGAATGCCTTTATTACTTACTAAGTTACACTAATAAGTGTTTTATTCAGCAAAAAATTAAAAGAACATGAATATTAAACAAAAGAAACAGATTCTTTTAAAAAAATGTTTCCACATGATGTCTTCTTCAGAATTCGCTGCTACTAAGTGTTCATATGTGAGTGCTTATTTCATCTTAATATCTACTATTGTAGTTAATAAATGTTTAAAAAATATCCAAATGTTATGAATATATAATATAAATGTACATACATAATATCATGTATCCATATTTTTACATCAATTTAGTTTTCACTCTAAAACGGATTTACAGAGCACCCAGATTTAATGAGGATTTCCATTGGTCGGAAGTTCTTCATTATAAGCAGGTTCTACTGTATATTTACCTCTTTAAAAGTTTTCCTTTTGAAATCATTTGACATGACATTATTGTAAAGGCTTTTTGCAGATTAAGAGGTTTGAAAGCTTCATGCACTTTTGTTTCCTATCATATTCACTCACAGTTAAGATACTCTCCCAGTAAAAATTAACTCCCATGGCAACTTACTTCCAGGGCATTACTTATGCATGGGTTTAGAAGTCTCCAAATACCCTGTGTCATATAAAAATGCACTGTATGTGTGTTCTATATTTTCCCCCTCAAAAGTATGGGCACCTAATTTGAATGACTGCTTGTGCTTGCTGCCACTTTTCTACACTAATAACATAGTCTAAAATGTTGTACATAACAAAGGCCGTTCCATAAAAACTGAGTAATTTTTTTGAGTTGGCAACAGTGCGAAGGGGGAAATTAATCAAGCAGACGACTAACTGAATTAAGGAAGTATCTATGGCAACAGTTATTAGCCATGGCAGATGATTCCGGTTTTGTTATTGCGCAGTTGCTTAAAGTACGTCTGCATTTCTTCATACAGCTATGGAAGTGAGTGATTGAGTTAAGAAGTGAAATGCACTGTGCGATAAAATTTTGCTATTGTTTGAGTAAAACGGCTCCAAAAAAAGTTGATTTAATGAAAAAAGCTTACAGAGATAAATGTTTGGGCGAGTCAACGATTTTTAGATGGCACCACGATTTCAAAAAAGGGCATTTGTCAGCAGAACTCGCTCCTAGGCCTGATCGACCTAAAAGTGTTCTTAAGGAGTGTATTGTTAAGACTGTTTGGGCAATCCTGCAGGAAGATCGATGAATGACGTGTGAAGACATAGCGGTGTCAACTAATATTTCAAAAACGTCTGCATTCCGCATTCTACGCGACAAATTACTGCTGCATCGTGTGTGTGTTCCAGATGGGTATTTCATCACTTGATGAGAGAACTATTGTTAGCCAGAGTCCATGAGTGAAAACAAATGATTGCAAAGGATCCAAAGTTTCTAAACACAGTAATAACTGCCGATGAAACATGAGTCCACTATTTCGACCCCCTCACAAAGTGTGCAACAAGTGTCTGGAATCACACAGGCTCGCTCTGAAAAAAGTCCGCCATACCAAATCAGCTGGGAAGGTGGCGATGATCATTTTCTTTGATCATAAAGGTGTAGTCTACCAGCATGTCATTTCTCCCCAAATTACTGTCAATTCTGAGTATTACATTTCAGTCTTGAAGCATCTGCGACGACTCATGTCGATTAGGCGACTGGACCTGGTGGGCAAGTGGACCCTACACCATGACAACGCCCGTCCACATGTGGCTGCTTGTGTTCAACAGTTTCTTACGAAATGCAGTATTGAAATCATGCCCACAGCCTGACCTCTTCCCGTGCAATTTCTGATTGTTTCCAACAATGAAGGAGAAGTTACGTGGCACAACATACAACACAGATGCTGACATTATTCAAGCTGTACAGGGGTTGCTAAAGCAGCTTCCACAAAATGCCTTCGCAACATGCTTTGAAAAGTGGACTGAATGATGGGACCATTGCATATCATCCGAGGGAAGATACTTTGAGAAAGAATAACATATATTTTGCTGTACCTATATTTCTTCACTTTGTGTGATTTTACCCTCAGATTCTATGGAACAGCCATTCTAACTAAAAGAGCTAAGCAATGAATGGAAATATGTACATCAGGAAACATACATCAAAGAGCCAAAACATTATGACCACCTGCCTAACATGATTTTGGTCCTCCACATGCCACCAAAACAGTTCTTATCTAGCAAGGCATGAATGCTACAAGACTTCTAAAGGTATCTTGTGCCAACATGTTACCAGCAAATCCTTTAACTCTTGTAAGTCACACAGTTGAGTCAGAGTTTAAGCTGGCTCAAAAAGTGCTGTAGCAAAAATGCTAAAATGAAGGAAAAAGTTGTAGCAAAATGCTAAAGAAATTTAGCCTCATTTGTCGACAAACTGACATGCTACAAATCGTCGTAGTGGACAAACTGACGCACGACGAATTGTTGTTGCGGACAAAGTGGTGCTCGACGAAGCGTCGCAGTGGACGAAGTGGCCGTGAGGAATCGTCGTAGTGGACTTACTGGCGCACGACGAAGCGTCGCAGTGGACGAAGTGGCGCGCGACGCTTCGTGGTAGTAGACTAACTGACGCGACACTGTCAGACCGAACAATGGATAACAGAGTTTCCGTCGTATGATGGAATACTTTTACCCCGAATAAGTGGCAGAATTTTAATTTTCCCCCTGGACTACAGGAGTTCAAATTTTCGGAAATTTCGGAACACAATCACCTCTGTGATATTTAAATGTCTGGCGCTATTTTGCGACAGGACGCTAATTTTCTCGTGCGTTTTAGATTAATTCATTGCATTTTGCGAAAATAGCGATTGTAGCTTAACCTCTGGGTTGAGTCACAGCAGATTGAATTTGCTGTTCCAACACAAACCACAGATGCTCGGCTGGACTGATGTCTAAGGAAAACCAGTTTTTCTCCGATTAGGCCAGCTCTTTGTACATCACGTATATAAGTTTTGTAACACCCTTTAACACATTTTTCTAAAATATCTCACAATGTTTGCCTTCTAAAAAGTATTATGACGAGAAACAACAGTTGATCAATTATCAAAAATACTAATTTTCTCTAAAACGTTTAGTAGCAGAAATTGTAACCAAGCAGGTATTAATTAAAAAATTAATTTCTCAAAATCCTGGGATATGATCACTTTGCAATTCTAAGGTATCATATACACCCTTTATTGTACTTTTTATTACTCAGAAGAGTTACAATAAATTTACCTAAATCTCATTTTGAGATACAGGGGCATTAACTATGGAAAACTGAGCAATATTTTGAAAAATCATAGTTATTTTCTTGGGAAGAGCATTTTTTTAAAAGGACTTGTGAGGCCAAAGTTTATCAGATAAAGGAACAGAAACAGTTGAAAAAAATATGAAGTTGATTTTTTGAAATTTAAGGTTCATACAGAGGAGTAAAATTAAACAGATTTTTTTTTTTGACTTGACATATTCAGCTGCCTCTAGCACACCATTATGCATTTGACTTAATTGGTTATAAACCATATAGAAGTGAAGAACAGGTGATTTTCAGTAAGTCTGTCTTTGTTTCAATATTTCCAATAGAAACTGAATGGTTCAACTAACACACACACACACACACACACACACACACACACACACACACACACACACACACACCTTGTGGCTATGATTTTTGAGGAACACACCAACATTTTTGCTCCTCCTGCACCTCAGAGGTATAAGACAATGAGCATTTCTGCCACCTCACTATGAGTTGGAATACAATACCTTTTAGGGTGGGGTGTGTGAGATTTTTTAAAAGTTGTCAAGCCACCCAATATTTTCACAGGATTCATACACATTTACATAAAATAAATTTCAGGACTTTTCCAAGAGTTCATCAGGAAATTCCAGGAGCTTAAATTTCTGCTAAAATTGTGGTGTTTTGTTTCATACTTTGCAAAATTGAGGTGAAATTTACTACTCATTTATAATTTTTACGAAGTCCTATGGGTTCCACTGTTACAGAGTGTTCTTCAGTATGTGTTACATCTTCAGCGAAGTGGCAAAATTTCCCTGTATAAAAACTGCTCTGAAAACTCATATGAAGTAATGTGGAATCTAACACAATGATAATAATACAAAACAATTTTGTCATGACACTGAAAATTCCCTATCCATAGTCATCTACTCCCCTTCCATACACATTGGCAGCAGGGAGGCCAGATACCAGTCTCCTTCAGTAAAAAAGCGTGTCATGGAAGGGTCATCTTGGACTCGTAGGAAGATTTTCACACGCTGTTGTGATTTCAACTGTACACAACTGCTGCACAATGAGCCAAGGTGGCTGGAAATATGGCACTTAAAACATCTTGCACTCCAACATCACATGAGATGAAAAAGATGACACTATGTCTCCACATTGCATGGAAGGAAGTAATGTCATCACAAGCAGATGCTGCAGGGAGCTAGAGCAAAGTGATGTGAACAATCCAAACATTTCAACCAATATATTTTTTTCCCATTGTAAGAAAAAATTCCAGGATCTTGCATAAAAATATGAAAAATCAAAAACTGGAGTAACGGTAAAACAAATTCCAGGACTTCCCAGGCCTGGAGAGTAGGTAAATCAAATTCCAGTATTTCCCAGGCCTGGAGAGAAGGTAAATCAAATTACAGAACTTTCCACACCTGGAGAAAAGGTAAATCAAATTCCAGGACTTCCCAGGCCTGGAGAAAAGGTAATTCACAAATTTCAGGATTTTTCCAGGAATTCCAGGAGCAAAACCATTTTCAAATTAGGTGAAATTTAATGGAATGACTCAAGCAAAAGTAATGAGAACATGAGCTTGCTGACGAGAAAAGAGGAGAAAAAGTAAAAAAAATTGAATAAACAAAGGCAGAAAATAAATAATAAAAAGCAGAATAGACAATTCTTATCTTTTTTTTATTGAGAAAATAAGTTTTGACTTGCACTGTAGAATAATTTGCTCTCAAAAAAATAGTGATATACTAAAATTGCAATTCTTAAAGATATTAATAAACATAAAAAGTTTAGCAGGCATACAACCATCACAATATTTTTAAGCAAATTTTTAATGACTATGTAATTCATCCTAAATGTTTTTCACTTTTGGTTAAACTCATAATACGGTAACAAATGCTTTGTTAAGTTCTTAAGTATCACCAAGCAGTGAAGTTAGTACACAAACACTCTTTAGGGTCAATATATTTGCCAATTAATTTTAACCCTCCTGTAAAAATACATGTTGCAACATCAAAAGCTACTCACTTGCATTGCAATGAGGCTCCGGGACACTAGCTCTCGATGCTGTCGTGTGGCAAAATGCCAAGATTTTATCCTCATGAGGTCATCGAATGTGAATTCTAATACTAATCTTCCTTCTGTACAAACCTGAAAGTATATACATACATATCTGATCAACATTAAATCATCAAAAAGTACATGTACAGTATATATATATAAATATATATATATATACCGGGGTCAAAAAAATATGATATTCCACCAGTCAGCAGAAAATGTCACTAGTCAGAGATTTTGGCACTATTTCCCTCCTCAGTAACTGGACTCTCCCCCCCCCCCATGACATTCCCTTCCCGACCTGAAATATAGAACATGTTCTTTGCTCTATATTCTGGGACTGGTCCCCACCATTTCACTCCCACCATCACCCCCACTTGCATAGCTCAGTACCCCAGACAACTAGCAGGCTCTCCTGGCATAGCTGTTAGTATTTGCAGAACAGAGCTTCCAATTTTGTTCTTTGCCTTAAAGCAAAACACTAGCGTATTCTTAAAAATGCAGAAGAACATAATTAGTCATATATAATGACTAATTACATTCTTGTTCTGACGCATGTTATGGAAGAAAAGCAGGAAAATTTTAAAAATTCTCATAACAATAATTGAAACCAGTGGGTTTAACTTGGCTGGGAATTTAAAAAATGCTTGCCTTGTAGTGTCACTCATCAGCTATAATTTTTAACTCATCATAGATGTGTGCGTGTGATAAATTGCAGAAATACAAGCATGTTCCAACAGAAACTAAAGACATACATGAGCTTTCAGCCCAACTTGGGCCTTGATCACTTGTAAACATGATTACAGGTGATCACTTATAAGAACAGGCGATTTTCAGCAAGTCTGTCTTCATTTCAAAATTTTCATCAGAAACTGCGATGTTAAATAAAAAAAAATAATAATACAAGACTGAGAAAACATAAACACTTGTGGCTGCAATTTTTGAGAAACCCCCCAATATTTTCACCCTTCCTGCATTTCAGAGGTGATAGACATTTTTCTAAGGGCATTTTTCTCAGCTCACTATGAGTCAATTCCACTTAGTAGTTCTAATTCTGACTATTATATAGCTCTAATTATTGTACTATTCTCTTTTACGTGCGATATTTCAAAGTAACTCATTGATTCACTGTTTGTGAATCAATCATCGAGAGCGCTAACTTTTAGTGAAAAGGCAGTGCTACAACGTGGGAAAAAATACGCATTTCCACCTAAAACCCCAAGAACAGAAGAGTACATTCCTATCTTAGAAGATATAGTGCAGTGAGTACATCCAGAGCATGCTACCGAATTAAGGTTTAAGCTATTCAGAATCATGCTTAAAGAGTATAATGCTAAGCACAAAAAAAAAAACTGTAAGATTAATAAATTAAAGTATGACAGAAAACAACTAGTAAATCTTTGCAAAGACCCCACGATCAAATTCTGCGAAGCGGACAAAACAGGGCAAATTGTTATTATGGACACTTTGGAATATAATGATAAAATGCGGACGGCCATCTCAGAGCTACAGTGCGATAGCATCAACAAAGATCCCACCGACAAACAACTTACCTTCCTGGCTAATATAAGGAACCACAGCACGTTACCAACAGAAATAAAAAATGCAAACCCTCCAATGGGAGCAGGGATGCCAAAAATATTCTCGAAAATTAAAACTCATAAAGAAAACACACCTTTAAGACTGATTCTATCGAAAAAAATCTCACCACTCATCAACCTAGAAAAAAAGATATACAACTATCTATCCCCAATATTCATGAGGAATCAATATACATTAAAGAATAGCTATGAGTTTATAGAAAAAATCAAATTAATTAATCAAGACCTAGAGCAAATAACTATGGCCTCCATGGATGTTAAGGCGTTATACCCAAACACTCCTGTCGAGCTAGCCATCGAATTGATTATGCAACAACTAAGCATCAACAAAGAACTAAACTTGTCACAATTGAAAGAGCTAAAGAATACCTTATATTTCATCAAGGAAAACAACATCTTCCATTTTGAAGGAAATATATATAAACAAACACAAGGTGGCCCTATGGGATCCCCATTATCGGCATTATACGCAGAAGTGATTATGGCATACCTCGAAAAAGACATTATTCAAAATTTACCTGAAAAACCAATACTTTATGCTCGATATGTAGACAACATTATTATAATGTCTAAACTTAACAAAGCCAAGCTACAAGATCTAGCACAGCAGTTTAGCAAAATATGTAACACCATAGAGCTAACTATTGAGTTTGAAGAGGATAATTGCCTATCCTTCCTGGACATTCAACTAAAGAAAAACAAAAATAGTTTTGAATACTCTGTGTTCAGAAAAGCAACTTACATACCTGTACTGATACCATACTCGTCGCACCATCCAGTGATACATAAAAAAAATAGCATAGTAAACTTGATACGGCGAGCGTACACACACACATCTAACAACAGGCTAAAAAAATCAAGAGCTAGAGTTTATCTAGAAAATAGCACAAGAGTATGGGTACCCGAGCAAGCTAATTAATAATTGGATACATGAGAGTAAAAAGCATATGACTCAGAGGAAAGAAGGCCAAGAAGTGCACAACCAAAGGAAGATGAGAAATAAAAAATTGAAATACATTGGAGCTTTCCCATACTTGGAAGGAGTGAGTAAAGAAATCAATAGGCACTGTGCTAAATATGACTTACAACTAGGAAGCTCAGTGCACACCGTGAAAAGTATGACTGTCAACAAAAAAACAGAGGAAAAAATGCTAGAAGAATCAGGAACCTACGAAATTCCAATAGCACACATACCCCCAATATCGTACATTGGAAGTACGAAAAACAGATTAAAAAAAAAGACTTAAACAACACATATCTAACTGGCAAAAAAAAGAAGCCAAAACGGCTTTAGTGCAATTCTGCTTGGAAAACCGGACATTCCCAAAGTTCGATGAAATTAAAATGCTAAAAAAGAATAAAAAATCAGAAAGGCAAATGAGGAGGGAAGAAGCAATATTAATCTACAAAAAATAAAGCAAGGGTATGTAACCAGAACGACCCTAGCACATTATCAGGCCTGTGGAAAGAACTAATAAGACAAGAAAAACAACAACAAAAGAAAAACAGGCAAAAAAGACAAGAAAACCAGGATAGGAAAAGAAATTAAAAAAATTAAAAAAAAAAAAATACGGAAAAAAAAAAAAAAAGTGTTCTTAACTAAACATAGATGGCGCCAGCCGGGCTTGATAACGAAATATATCCAGGAAAGTTTTTCCGACGAATGGCAACAAGGAGTATCGGACTCCATTAGCGTGAAGTTAGCCACAAACATCGGTGGTAAAGTTGCCACGCTCCTGAAGATGCCCAGAGTATGGGCGAAAATTTCGAGTATAAAGAACGGTAAAAATTGATGTTTGGAATCCTAAAGCAAAGATCCAATGAGTATACCCAGCGAAAAGTGTGAGAAGTAAAGCCAGTCATCGCATACAGCGGACTTTAGGACAATAACCTCAACAAAGACCGGAAAACACGTGCGTGAAATGTCCCCGTCGCTAGAAAGGAATGCCAAGGTAAGCATTATCTGCTAGTTTCCTGTACAAGTCACTATGAGTGTTTTATACATTTATAGATTATTCACAGCAATCAGAATTGTGTACTGAATTGCCTGTAGTTTAGTGGTCTCCATGTAACATCTCCTCAGAAAACTTGAAAATTTATTAGTACAAATAAGTTTTAAAATGTTTTTTGCGTGACATATACCGCTAATTTACATATCAGACATTCCCCCGCATTGTTGTCATGTGACTGTAACTGGTCCACAGTATAAAATGTGACACAGAAGTTTGCCCAAGAGTCGAACGCACTTGAACATTGGTAGGTGAAAGATAGCAAGCGATACGGCATTTATTCGACACTGCATTCGTTATGAATTTTATCAAAGAAAAAGTGCTGCAAAAGCATGTGCATTGATCTGTTCTGTTTTAGGGGAGAATATTGTATCGAAAAGCAGATGTGAGTTTCGTTTTAGATGGTTAAAGCAGGAGATTTTGATGTTGGCGATCGAGGACGTAGCGGCACCCTGCAGAAGGTTGCACATGAGGAACTGCAAGTATTGCTGGATGAAGATTTATCTCAATCGCAGAAAGAACTAGCTGAACAAACCATTTCCAATCGTTTACACGCAATAGGAAAGATTCAGAAGGAAGGAAAATGGGTGCCACATGACCTGAGCCAGAGGAACAAGGATGAGGGTGTCATGAAGTGTTTGAATCTGTTGAATAAACAACACAGAAAGTCTTTCTTGTAGAAAATCGTCACGGTTGATGGATATGGCACAACAATCCCAAACGCAAAAAACACTGGGTAGACCCTGGTGAAGAAACAACTTCAACACCGAAACGCAATATTCATTCCAAGAAAGTTCTGCTGTGCATCTCGTGGGATATGAAGGGTGTGCTCTATTATGAACTGTTGGAACAGGATCAAACTATTACTGTTAATCGCTACAAGCAACAATTGCTGCGATTGAACCACGAAATCTGTCAGAAACGTTCGTTCACAGGCAAAGGATTGTGTCCTGTGAAATTACTGCATGACAACACTAGGACGGGAAGTTTTGGAACACCCGGCGTATAGTCTCGACATAGCCCCTTTAGACTATCATTCAAGGTTCGTACTCTTCCAAGCAAAATAAATTCAAGCATTTTTCAAGGACTTTTTAAACCTAAATTATCATATGTGTGTACTGTCAGTAGGTATTTTAGTAAGTTCAGACCATTAATCTTAGCTGGGGCAAGCACACCTTCAATGACCTTCCTATTACACCTTGCCCCCAGTTGGTTTATTTTATTAACTTTGAATTGCCCCTGTGTTTTGGTGTTTTTCAAAATCATTTTATTTTGTGGAATATTTTGAAAGGGTACATTATTTTTGTACTCATCTGCTGGTATGACACTTATTCTTTGCTTTAACTTTTTATTTTTGATGTGTGACTAAGTGTTCTCCCTAGAGCTTTTCTACTGGGCGGCCCGCCCAGCTAATTTTCTCTGCCGCCCAGCTAAATTTCCTGTAATGAATGTTTTCACAACACACATAATAGTAAGAGTGAAAAACTTACTCCCACATACACCATAAATATTGGTAAAAATGACTGAAATCTGTGTTGAACATGATTTATCAGTAAGTATTTAATAAGTACAATCATGTTAAGCAAAACAACATCCTTTCTTTTTTTTTATTAAGGAAGGGGTCGTTTAAAGTACCACCCAGCTAAAATTTCTTGCCACCCAGCTGTAAAAAACTCTAGGGAGAACACTAGTGACTTTGATAATTCAATGCATTTTTTGATGCAGCCAGGAGATGAAGGGTCCACACATGAAGCACAAGCAATTCGTGGTTCTTTGTTTTTAACTTTTTATTTTTGATGTGTGACTTTGATAACACTAATATGCAAGGTTTTGCTGTTTTGAAATGAATAGGTGTATCTGAATGGATTTCTTGCGCAAATTCCAAAAATGACCTTCAAAATTCCGTATCACATCAGGTTTTTTCACAAATGACGGAAATGTGAAAATTAAAAAAAACTATTTTTTAATGACATTGTTATATGGCAACGTTTGTAATGTGTGAAAATATTTTCTGGAGGGGCGGAATGATTGTTTAAGGAATAGATAAACATAAGTATATAGCTGATAATGGAAAAGCAACTGTTTTATCTGTATGATGTCATGATTTGCGCCACTCACAAAGGCGGAACATGAGAGAATGTTATCTTGGCACGGCGTATGCCTCATACCTCACGCCACTGCTCCCTTCTTTCTATTGGTCACATGTGGTGCCATTTGCGGCAGATCGTGTTACACTAGTCAGTGCAAAGAAGGGACTGGTTCCGTTCGGTTGTTTCTTTGTGGCGTGTGCAATGGCTTCATGTGGTTGTGTAAATCATCCAGACATATTTTGCTACATATGTGGCTGTTATACGACAGGAAAAAAACAGAGGCAAAATATTACGCCTTTCGTGAAAAATGCTTATTTTCAATACTTCGGCATTAAACTAGCAGATCAGGACAAAGTTTGGTCTCCTCACAATGTGTGCCGTGCATGTGTGGAGGGGTTGAGGAACTGGAAAATTGGAAAAAAAGGCATCAATGCCATTCGGTGTACCCATGGTGTGGCTTGAGCCAAAAAATCACAGTGACGACTGCTACTTCTGCACAGTGAATATCGTGGGCCATACCAGAACCAGTAAGCGTAACATTGTGTATCCCAATATCCCATCTGCCATAAGACCAGTGCCCCATAGTGAATCCATCCCTGTGCCATCCCCGTCCAATATCAAGCCCCCAACAGACACCGATTCAGAGCGGTGATACAAGTGATGAGATGTACCAACCAGACAGCATGGAAGATGAAACCCCAGTGCCATTTATCCAGCATGAACTGAATGATTTGGTGCATGATCTGAATTTACCTAAAGACGCAGCAGAGCTTTTAAGATCACGACTTCAGGAAAAGAATTTACTATGTCCTAATATGAGATTCTCCTGGTACAGATACCGAGAAGCAGAATTGGTTCCGTTTTTTGCTGAGGAAAGCGGTTTGGTATATTGTCGAGACATTCCGGCAATCATGAAATACTTCAACATTAATTACAATTCAGGACAGTGGAGGTTGTTCATAGATGCCAGCAAATCCAGTTTAAAAGGTGTTTTATTACACAATACTAACATCCATCCATCCATTCCAGTAGCACATTCTGTGACTTTGAAAGAGACATACGAGAACCTTAAATTACTGCTGGAAAGTGTGCCGTACAAGCTTCATGAATAGTCTTTGTGCGGGGATTTCAAGGTGATTGGAATATTGCTCCTCCAACAAGCAGGCTACACTAAATTTCCTTGCTTTTTGTGTGAATGGGACTCCAGACCAAGGACGGAACATTGGGTTCGGCAGCAGTGGCCAGTCAGAAGTACATTCACACCTGGCGAAAGAAACATTGTTTCACTTCCACTGGTTGATCCCTCAAAAATACTGTTGCCACCTTTACACATCAAACTTGGCTTAATGAAGCAATTCGTGACAGCTTTAAGCAGGGACAGTAAATGCTTTCAGTATCTTGGTGGTAAGTTTCCATCAATCACGTCTGAAAAAATTAAAGCTGGCATTTTCATAGGCCCTCAAATACGAAAATTAATGACAGACAACATATTCGAGGAAACCATGAGTGAGTGTGAATTGCAAGCATGGACTGCATTTAGAAATGTGGTACACAACTTTTTGGGGAACACGAAGGCTTCAAATTACACCACTTTAGTCGAGGACATGCTGGAATCCTATGAACTGCTTGGTTGCAACATGAGTGTCAAAGTTCACTTTCTTCATGCTCATCTAAATTACTTTCCTAACAATCTTGGTGATTTTTCGGAAGAACATGGCGAGCACTTCCATCAGGATATTAAAGTGATGGAAAAGAGATACCAAGGAAAGTGGACTGTACATATGATGGCCGACTATTGTTGGATGTTGAACAGAGGCTGTACTGACACACACCGAAGACAATCCAAAAAGAGGAAGTTTGAAGGGGAGCCTAGTGGCGAATGTTAGGTATGTTTGCTTTTGAATATGTATTAATGTTTATCTATTCCTTAAACAATCATTCTGCCCCTCCAGAGAACATTTTCACACGTTACAAACGTTGCCATATAGCAATGTCATTAAAAAATAACTGTTTTTTAAATTTTCACATTTCCGTCATTTGTGAAATAACCTGATGTGATACGGAATTTTGAAGGTCATTTTCGGAATTTGCGCAAAAAATCCATTCAGATACACCTATTCATTTGAAAACAACAGAAAAAAATTGCAGATCAGTGTAATTCGATGCATTTTTTGATGCAGCCAGGAGATGAAGGATCCACACATGAAGCACAAGCAATTCATGGAAGTTCCACCCTCTGCCAAGAATGCATTCTTAACCCCAGTAAATAGAAGCCCATCACAATTTGTGAATACATCATTCCACTTATTTTATTCACATGGCTGACACTTTACTCTATAGTGATATCATAGCAAAGGCACCAGCTGTCCACACACTACCCAGGGTTGAACGCAAGTTCTGTGCTATTTGATCAGCTTGGTGCTTTTTATCAGAACTACACAGAAATCTCCTATACAATTTTTTAGCTCAATTATTTTATACATGCTCTTTCATATCCTTACTTAAAAAACAACACAAAAAGAAAAATTCAAGTACTATTTAGAAAGCATTAAACTTTTTCAAGTACTTTCAAGGACTTGAAAATAAACTTTTTATTAAAGGACTTTTTAAGGTTTTCAAGGACCGTACGAACCATGTCATTTGTTCCAATCGATGCAACATAGTTTGTCTGCTGTATAAGGACCGCACGAACCATATCATTTGTTCCAATCGATGCAACATAGTTTGTCAGCTGTATGGTTCTGGACGCGACGAAGTGCAAAAATGGATTGACGACTTCATCGCGTCACATGACGAAGTATTCTTCATGGCTGGAATCCGTCGGCTGTCCGACATATGGAGGAAGGTGATAGATAATGAAGACGCATATTTTGATTCATAAAGGTATTGTTGTTTTCTCTCAAATTACATGTTGTGTTGTTTTAAAACACTTTAAAACTTATTTGTACACCTAATATATCGCCCTGGAGAGGGAATCAAGCCCGCATATCTCCATTTGAGTATGCTATCCGTTACACCATCCAGAACAATGAAGTTCCAAGCAACTAAGACTAAGCATTTATAGCTTAGAAATCAGAACCTCAGGCTTTTGCTAGTTGAAGAGATCCTGCCTCATGTGAATGGATGTGGAAGAGCCGTTGATGCTACAATGAAGCAAGATTGCTTTGACTAGTGAAAATCAACACCTATTATAGCTGTAGCAGGTGTTGATTTTTGCTACTATAAGCAACACCTACTATAGCTGTAGTCCTGAGGAAGGGTAGAGGTACTACCCAAAAATTTGACTTAAAAATCCATTATTCCTTGAAGAAAAAAAAAAGACCCATAATTTTAAAATAGTTGTAATTCATGTCTATGTACATAACAGGAGGACATAAAAATGGTGTGTAATTTTTATGGTTCCACAATGTCAGCCCAAGGATATTTATTGTCAGGTTAACCTTCTCCAGTCTTCAATATGATTTCCACTTGGTGATACAAGGTTATTTAAAAAAGAGTTCATCTCAAAATAAATAGCACTTTGTGCACCATTGTTTCTTTAAAGTGAGCATGGATAAAAGGATTCCTTGTTTCACACAATTGAAAAAAAAAAAAAAAAGTTACAAATATTTTAAAGGTTCTTATCCATGATTTGTATATCGTATATTCTGGAAATATCCATAACACTAAAATGTGTCAAGTAAAAATAGTATTAGCAAACACTATTTGAATTAATTTCACTATTTTCAGGTCATCATGTAACAGAAAAGGAATAGCTGAACGCCTGATTAATTAACATTTAAAAAAACATAAGCTTGAGTTTAATGTAGAACTCTATTAAAAAACAGCGACAATACTGTTTGTCACGTATATTTTGCTTAAGTATGCCGGGTGGAGTAGTTAGGTCCATATAATGATATGAGAATACAACATGAACATATTCTCATATCATTATATGGACCTAACTACTCCACCCGGCATACTTAAACAAAATATACGTGACAAACAGTATTGTCGCTGCTTTAATAGCAGTTCTACATTAAAGTCTTTGGCCACGTAATATCGCGCCATATGCCTTTTTGCGTATGGGAATATAAGAATAAGCTTGGGTGTTTGTTATTGCACTAGAGATAATATGCTGTCTCTCTTGCCCAATCCTTCAACTTGTATCCCTACATGAACAGATATGGGCAAATGGTAATCCACAAAATTTGCCCTGGAAAGATTCCCTTGCATGCAGTTTAATTTTTTCTCAGAAAGCAGTGATCCAAACTTAGTGTCAAATGATTCCTGACAATCTAGTAGATTCTCATGGAGATGAATAAACAATTCCAGCAATGTTGTTAAAGTTTTCTTGAGCAGACAAACTATTAAAGAAAGCTAAGATAAACCTGACAAAGTAGTGACACTTTTCAAATGTCGATATGAACATACATAAAATAAGTTTTCTCAACTGTAGCATGCTAACATAAAACAAAAGCAAATCACTATCATGCAAAAAGACATTCAGATAATGATCATGCAAATTAAAAAGAGGAGGGGAATTCTTTCATGAAGATAAGCTCAAATGTGATGTCAAAACAGAGCTCAAATATATCAAGCAGCACACAGGTTATAAACCCCTTTCCACAGCATGCACACACAAAACAAAAATATATCAAATGAAAAACTTGAAATTTATTCGGCTTGAGTCACACTGTAACTCAATACAAACAGCTATTTCCCCAGAATTTTTTCCACAAGAAGTCTGTTCATCCAAGTGCACATCATTTTGTACTCAGAACAGACACACATCACTTTTGATGTCAAATCTGCAATATCATGATAAAAGGTACAGATTTCATATCAAAATTACTGTGGTGTAACAACAGGAATCTGAGAATGTTCACCATTCGTAAAATAATACTCTATGGCAGGGATGGTCAACTTTTGTGCGTCCTCAAGGGGATTGAACTTTTGAGGTATTGAAAGGCTGCATGTAAATGTATGGCCAATAAAAATTTAGGAAGCCTAATATATATATGAACACAAAATTGCTTGCACATTGTGCAACCATTAAAATTATTTGTGATTAGAAAACGAATGTCGAAGAGTGTAAAAATGTTGAAATAAAATTTAATTTAAAAATCAATCTCTTATTGAAGAAGCCTATGAAAGGAGCTAATGAGAACACTGTGAGTACTAATATGAATTCACAAGTTCACCAAAATCAACTTTTAATGAATTTGAAGAAAACTGCAGTATGTACTTAAGGTGACAGTCAGTCAATCTACTTCACTGCAATGATTTGATTACCTTAATTGAAGAGAAAATATGTTCACACCAGGGCTCGATTTCGACCGGTAGTTAATAGCAAATTGCTAGCAAGTAAATGCATTTTGCTAAGGATAAAAAGTGGTTTTAGCAAAAGTTGCTAGTGGAAAAGTTTTGAATGTTTTAGTGTGAACTGTAAAGCACCACCACATTGCACATGTGGAATATTTTAGACTCATACAAAAAGGAACAACTGCTTTGTGGAAACGAATGTTTCTTGAAAAGTACAAACATTATAAAAACATTTTGGCACTAGTAGAAATATCCAGTACATTTCCCTTATCTACTTCTGCATGTGAGGTTGGGTTCAGTTTCATGAAGAGAATACAGGGTGATTGGAGGGGCAGTTTAAACTTAAAAATATTGAATGCTGTCATGAGTGTTGAGGTTGAAGGTCCATCCGAAGACAAATTTGACCCTAGACTGCTGTTTTAAAGTGGTATGATGAAAAGACCAGAAACCCAGATCGTAAACCAAACGGAAAATAACTTAAGATTTTGAATAGTGTTCTTGAATTTTGTGAATAAAGTTAAATAAAAAAAGTTTTTAAATATTTGCATTCGAATTAAATTGTAAGAATTAATCTGCCGGGTCATGAAACGGTAAGTTATATCCAAATATTTGCAAACTTTTCAGCGTTACAATGTGACAGTTACAGGGGTGAAATCAAAATTTGTCATGATTGACTAATGGAGAGGGACATGTTAAAGTTTATTTTGTATAATGTTAATAAACTTTCGCTAGTAGATAATGCAAATTGCTAGTAAAAAATAATGCCACTAGCAAGTGTTGCTACTGCTAAAAAAAAAAAAAATATGAAATCAAGGCCTGGTTCACACGTGTATGTGCTCCCAAATATGGAAGTAATTCTTCTAGAAAAGTTACTTAAACCTGGAAACTTATCACTTGGAAAACCAGTTTCCAGAATTCCATTCTTGATCATTCCTTTACTGGAAGAAGGGACCATTTTACAGATCACACAGCTACAGGTACGGATTTCCTGCTGTTCTGAACTGTTATACTGCATCGAGTTATTATGACATGGCTCTACATGCAGCAATGCTAGTATGTGTCACAACATAAGTGAGAGAGATTGAATGGAACAGAGTGCAAAGAAATTCTGATAAAAACTAGCCAGCAATAAAAGCCAAAGACAAAAGGATGGGCTGGGCCAAATAAATTACAAAGCACAGACAAATATTTAATTATTTTCTAGGAAGGTGGCAGGCTGAAATAGAAGAAACCATTTTGTTGTAGGACATTCAAAATTTAGTTAAATCTCACCTATTGAGGAACTCAAATCACATGCAAACCATCCCATCTCAATCAGTCCTGTTACAGTCTCTCTTTCTACTATACAAGTAATTTAGATGGAAAAAAAAATTAAGTACTTAGTCTGGATGCCAACAGAACACAATATCCAAAACACATTGAACTAACAGAATGGTGTGCTCACACTATAAAAGCAAGAGAAACATCAATAGAGGAACAGCTTGGCTGATCAGAATGTCCTCTGTTTAGTTTAGACTAGCATTCCTGTCTTGAGCAGGGGAGGCCCATACAGGAGAGTATCCATCTCTGTGGTTGCATTTGCTGCACAAATTCACAGTTTTCAGATTTTCTAAAAATGTCTTGTGCCCAATTTTCAAACTCTCGTCAGTAACTACCACTTAATTTCTAACACCAGTGCAACAATAGGATTATTGAAAAGTCAGTTGTAGCTCCACGTTTTTAATATAACCAGCAAACTTTCTGGCAAACTGCTCTGAAAGCACATTAAACACTGGAATGCAAAAATGTAAGACAATATCCAGACTTTTCCTTTTTCCTTGCAAAAAAGAGAGTACACTGAGTTTCCATTAGCAAAGAAGGACTCAAAAATCTTCAGTAGATTTATGAGCCCATGTAGTTGTCCAACTAGATCAGAGATGCTTTGATTTTGTCCTTGTAACTTCAGGTTAAGTTCATTCATATAAAGAGCGATGTCTGTGAGAAGGGGTGTATATAAAAAAAAATCGGGGGGGGGGTTGCAAGTTTTTGAAATTCACCAGAACAAAATTAAAGTTAATGGAAAAAAAGGAAGAAAAATTAAAGCATTTTTTTTAATGTTAGTCGATGCATTTTTTTTTATCAAATTAAGGCATTTTTTTAAATGCAACTCGCATTTTTACCAATAATTTAAACACTTTGATGGGAGGGGGGGGGGACTTAGCCTTCTCTTTAAATATGCCCCTGTACACGAGTAAGGCAAGTGAGCAACTGAAATGAGGATAGGATAATTTTGCTGTAATACCTAAAATGCTAGTTTTCACATGTTTGTCATAAAAGTCATTAACTTCTTTTTTCAAAGCAAAAACTCTGATTTTTGAAGGAAGTTTCCTTTGGTCAAAAAACCAGAAGACCTCTGTGTACAAAAACAAATCTGCATATTCTCCTTCAATTTCTGTTAGAAAGGGAAAAAACTTCCAGTGAGTCAATGATCTATTTCCTCTTTAATCAGATTCATACACTTCATTAAATCTTTCACATCTAGACACTTTCTACATAGCTAGCAATTTTTCATGAATGGTGAACAACTTTAAAACAGTTCAAACATAAATTAAGTTAAGCTGTATCCATTATGTAAGTCCGTAGCAACCATCGTGCACAACTTAGTGGGCTACAAGTAGCCACCTGTCCCTAATTTAAGGCCACTGGTTCCAGGGAAGGGTGCAAGCCAGTGCTGTAAGACATACACAGCATTCTTGCCTCACCAGGATTTGAACACAGGCCCATCTCAGACAAATGGTCACAAACCAGCACTTAGACCACTGCACCACCTCAATTCATCTAATGCCAACAAAAAGCACATAGACTTAGCACAAAACAACATTTCTCAATATTTTCTTTTCTTCTTCAAATGCTTTGGAGAAGAAAAGTTTGCACATTTTTACAAAGTGGCTATCAGAAAAACATTTTCTTTTTTGCTTTTGCAATTTCAGAGCTTACAACAAATGATGTTAGGAGAGCCTTTTTGTTTGCCCCCCCCCCCCGATCTGCGACTACTGTAGCAGGTGCTTATCCAACGCAAATTTTATATTATTCTCGATGTTTCCGGGAGTAGTTATGGTTAAGGCAGTATTCTTTGCAAAATGAAAGTACTTTTAAGCACATGAGGCATTGTGATTTGTTGTCTTTGTTGTTAATAAATAAAAACTGATGTAAATACACAGTCATGTCAGAATAATACGACCAACCCCGGAATCACAGTGTGCCCACCTAGGCGTGTCACAGAGCGCACATGACAAGGTCGACCACATGAAGATATGAGTGGCTGGCCAGGACAGATGAGCCACAGTGCATTACATGAGCACAATGGGCAGAGGTAGTGATTTGATGGACATGCAAAAAGGAATGATCATCGGCTACCACACCATGGGTGGAAACATCTCGGAAACAGCAGCAGAATTTGTGGGCTGTTCACAAAGTGCTGTAGCAAGGGTGTACCAAGAATGGACCGTTGGCACACCGAGTACTTCATGATGTTATACTGTGGAGCTCCAAAGGCCGTCGACCCCGAAGGAGAAGGTCACCTCCGTCGACTGGTAAAAGGCAATCGAAGCACAAAAGTGTAGCAACTGACCATGCAAATGAACGCTGGGGCACCTGGGTACATGTCCCCGATAACTGTAGAGCAAACCTTGCTACGCATGGGTCTCCAGAGTTGGCGCTGCGCCAAGGAGCCCATGTTAACCCAGATCTACCAGCACCAATGCCTTCAGTTCGCAAGGGACTAATCGAAAAACCTTAATGCCATAGAGCACTTGTGGGAGTATTTGGAAGGTTTGATGTGCCGACCCACAACCACATGATTTCTGGGACCTCCATGCTCTGCTGCAGTCCGAATGGGCACGTGTGCCTTGGGCAACCTTCCAGGGTCTCACTGCATCCATGCCACACAGTCTCACTGCTGCCATCTGGACCAAGGGTGGTTATTCCCATTATTAAAGCAGGTGATCATATTATTCTGATGCGACCACCATGTATGTTCCCATTTATTCCAAAACAATCTGCTTTTGTCACTAATTTTGAATTTTTTACTCCTCATTACAGATGCAGAAAAAATATTACAAACTGAAATACATGAACACTGTGAAGATTCACCAGATGCAAATCACAAGTAGCAAGAACATCTAGTTCTAACAAAGTTAATAACTGACAACAGACTGAGAATGCGTGACCTTCATTTCCTTCTAGAAGTGGGATTGGATCACTTCAGCCTTCAACGTGACCTATACACGCATGCTCTTATGCCTGAATATTGCATTGGAAAGCCAACACACTTGACAGATCGCTAACGCTCTTTCTGCACTTGTGTCTGCCCCCCCCCATCCATCCTTGTATCTCTTAAAGTGAGGAGCCCTGACACCACTTCTTACTTAGTAAAGTGACTAACTGGGAGAGGCTTTCAGTTACATAAATAAATGTACAGCTAAGCTGCTTACTCAGATTCAGAGGTTAGATCCCCAAAGAAAGTTTATTGGATAAATAAAATATTAAAGCTGATATTTTGCTAGATTTTACTTACTGTTAATGCATGAAACATCTCCATTTACAGCGATCTTGGCACACAACTCGAGCTTCACTGACATCCATAGGCGTAGCCAAAGGGGTGGTCCTCGGGTCCGGACCCCTCCTCCCCCTTGATGGGGGATTGAGTACAAATTTAAAGCGATATATATGTATATGAGGTTTTCATCAATGAATAAAATCCATGGAACCCCCTCCCCCCTTAAGAAATTTCTGGCTACGCCACTGCTGACATCCAATCACATCTCTCACCTTCTGTACTTCATACTCATTACCATTTTCTCATGCTAACATTCATGAATCAGTTTCTCCCATAATTTCCCTTGACCTTTTTCTTTCCCTGCCACTTGGGCAGAATATATTCTTTTGGTTAACAACTCACAATTCATTCTTTCAACACGGCAAAACTACCTAAAAATATTAGTCTCCACCTTCCTAACATTTTGCTTCACATTACACAACTGCAACACACCTCCATTCCTCACATGAACAGAATGTGCCTTCCCACAAATTTTCCATAAGTAACACATCTCTCTCCATCACATAAATAACTCCTATGCCTCTTCTGCAGTACCCAGGTTTCACTGCCATGCATCAAAGTAGAAACAATTACACTTTCATACACAGCCATTTTGGACTATTAATCCTGTGAAATCTTCATAAGGCAGCTATGACTTTCGGAGCTGAATGAACTTCCCTACTAAGTTCATTATTTAATCTTTTTTTTTTTTCCCAGTCAAACAATGCTTTTTAAATACACAAATTCATTCACCAGGTCTGCACCATTTATATAGATCTTGCATTTATGTAGTAACAATTTCCCTCTCAAAAACCATCACTTTGTTTTTTCCCTTATTTATGATAATTTGAATTTCATCTTTAAATAGCAATTTGGGGAATCTTTTGCAGTTCCTGCAACTTTTTGTGAAGAACATTAACATGGCAGACTCTTTGTTCAGTTATTTTACCTTTAGTTGTTAAATACATTTCCAGCCAGGCTGTGCCACCAGTTGGCCATCCCTACTCTACAGGAATAACAGTGGTTAGTTCAAAAACACCACAGAAATATGAAAACTAATGCATAGGATTTAACATGATGCACAGCAGCAGCAATGGGCCTCAAAAGATGAGCAAAAGAAATAAATGTGATTAGCTAAAAGACTTGATCTACATTGCCAGTTGTGCATCTGACAACAGATGTCAATCAGATTTATTAATGTTTCAGAATCATTCATATTCTTCCAATCTGGATTCTTTTAATTCAGACTGATAAATCTAAAACTTTAACACTTGTTAAAAATATGGCTGGACCAAATTAAAAACAAAGGAAAGTTTTGCCACAAATAATATTTCACTCAATTTCAAGGAAAGATACCATTCACATTTTGACCAAAATTGCATATGGTTATTGTGGAGTTACTCATATTATAAAGATCCACCTTGCAAAACCTGTTGCCCTAGGGAAAGCATGTGAAGTCTAGAACCAAGCATAGTCAAAATTATTACCAGGAGAGATTATAAAATGTACTAATAGAGAAGGGATATCTCAGAACACTAGCAAGTAAAGTTTGAAGACTAAACTAAAATATTCATACAGCAATAAAAAGAAAAGACATGCAGAAAAAAATTCATTGAACTTTTGAAGACACAAGGAAATTACAGTAATTAAAAAAGGTCAAGAGGCTTCAAGACAAAGGGCTGTCAAAACAGCTAATGTGAGTATGTAAGTATGGTGAAACATTAAAAACAAGCAGTTCAAGCAATGTGACAGAAGAAAAGATATTCCAAAATGAAAAAATAAAAATAAAAAATAAAATATGTAAAATGAAACATACCACAACTGCATTATCCTTAACAATTTGGTCTTTCAGAGGGTCATTTGGATAGTGGCCACCGAGTCCCTGTTAATGCAGTGGGTAATCAATTTAACTTGAGAATGACTATGTATTTCAAACTACACATTCATTAACAAATGACTAAAAACACAATACAAACTTAAAATTTACATATTCATATTAAAAAACAAAAACAAAACATGCAGTTTTCTACTGATTACCAGACATACACCAACAGAAGGATCTTTTTCACTACAAGGTTTTAGTTTTCTCCATTGCATTCTGGGGTTTTCTCACATAATGTATGATTTTCAACAAAATGTAGAAATGAATAATTTTTTCTTCTCTTAAACTGAATGAGAGATAGATGGGAGAGAAACAAAAAGAAGTAAAACCATATCAATTGAAAGTGACTTTTCAATTTTTTTTTTTTCAGAAATTTATATTACCTGTTTACAATACAGAAAACAAATGCAAGTTTTTCAAGAACTAAACAATATCACAGAAAATATAATGTGACTCAATGCATACTTACAAGAATGTATATTTTGGAAGAATGTTTTCACCATTGCTGACTAAGCAATTTTTGTTTTTATTATTATGCCACTTTTTATTTGGTTCTTTTACAATTTTAATATTTGCAATTTTTCCAATCATTTTTTTTTCAATTTTTCTTTCTTATAGATTACTGAAGGCCTCAGAAAATTTTGCACGTACTAGATTTTCTTTTACTCAGATTTCATTACTTTCGTCAAATATTTTATACCCAATTTTTGCCTAATACAGTTTTATCATAAACAGTGCAAGAAATGATTCCAAATCATGGTAATTATTTTACTCACACTTTGCAGTTCACTGCCTAAGGCAAAAATTTGGGGGTGCCAAGATTTAGACTTGATAAAATCGAATGAGTTAATAAATGAGAAAAAAAAAAAAAAAAAAAAAGCTAAAGAAAAACAAAAAACAAAACAATTGTATTTTCTGCTATACTCTTGATGTTGCTTACAACTTCTTATTTCTTGTGTAAGTGAGAAACAGAGACTTGTGCTCATAGACTGGGCAAGTCAGCTTGCAGTAAATTTGGCATCAATGCAAAAGACAGCAAGAAACCAGGCAGGCCCTTTCCTATGCAGCAAGCAAGCTAGGTAATTCCTGAGGGCAGCACAAATTTTTTAAAGAAAATGGATTCTGTGTTATTTGGCTTTCAATGGTAATATCAAGACTGTCCACTTCTATCACAAATAGTGGTGATGCTCAATGTCAAAAGGTTAGCAACTGTCACACTTACACTATTTTCTAACGAGAACAGGGACAAGAGTAAGAGAGACTATCTACCACTATCACCATTCTTCTGGAATTCTAGTTTATTTCTTTCTTTTTCTATCGAGGGATCAAGGAAAGAATCTTGTAGGGCTATCTACACTGAAGAGCAATTGAATTAGAGATACCTGTCTAGTATCGTGTAGCACCACCTTTCGCCTTGATGACGGCGGTGATTCGTCTTGGCATGGACTCGACAAGACACCGAAAGCGTTGGGAAGCCATACGGATCCACGACCCCTGACCAAGCTCCCACAGTTCACGAAGATTTTATGGAGGGGGGTCAGAGCCTCGAACATCTCTCTCGATGGCATCCCAGGTGTGCTCGATGGGATTGAGGTCAGGTGACCTAGCTGGCCAAGGAAGTGAGGTCACTTTGGCGGAGTGTTCATCCAACCATTCGGAGACAATTCGGGAGCGATGGCACGGTGCATTGTCTTGTTGCGGGATGAGGTCCCCAGTGGGATATTGGAGACGCACAAACGGGAGCAAATGGTCGTCCAGGATATCTCGGTAACATTGCCCTGTACGTATGACATCGTCCAAGAGTACCCTGCTAGCAAGGAGGATCCATCGCTTCATGTGGTTTGCGCCGCACTCTTATCCTGCCATCCGCATGCACCAACGTGAATTTCGACTCATCAGTCCAGGCAACATTTTCCCACATGTCTAGGGTCCAGTGGCAATGTTCCTGCGCCCATGCTAATCTTTGCACCCTGTGATGTGCGGTCAGCAGCGGTACCCTCGTGGGACAATGTCTTCTGTACCACATAAGCGAGATGGTTCTGGATGATGTGGCTGCTTACATGTTTTTGTGCACCAGCGTTCAATCGCCGAGTGATTTCTTGCACTGTGGCCAGTCTATCCGCTGTTACAATGCGAGCTAGCCGACGATGACCCCGCTCATCCACACACTGTTGTACATGGCAGTTGGCCCTTGCAGGGATGGTTTTATCAGATTCGATGTACTCACGATGCACCCGTGACACAGTGGCTTGTGAAAATCCCAGTGCCTGCAAGACTTCCGAGATGGAGTGACCCATTTGTCAGTCCCTGACAATTTGCCCACGATCAAATGCGCTTAGATTCTTCGTCTCACCCACACTGCGTGTGACTCTTACTGATTCCCGCCGCATCCCTCCTTATATTGTCGGATCGCTGCATACGTCATGTCGTTTCCGTTTACAGGGCCGCCCACAGCGCCACATTTGCATAACACCAGCTGTCTCCAATTCAATTGCTCTTCAGTGTATATATATATAGAAAGAGAGAGAGAGAGTATGCATCTCTCCATGCTTCTTTCAGTTGTCTGCAGCTCCATGCGTAAAAACTGGAAGGATGCATTGATTAAACACTTTTTTTTAAAACATAAAGACATATTGCTCTTGAAAATTGTACTGTTTCTTCCAAAAACTCTCCAGCCATGTTTTAAACGCCGATTAATTTCCTCATTAATGTGACACTTGCTGAATATCTGCTGTCCAAGGTAAATGTAGGTATCAGTTATCTCCAGCTTTTCCAGATTAATTGATAAATCTTTCTTTCTTGTAAAAGCATTGTACATCACTTTTGTATTCTGAAAGTTCATTTGTAGTCCCACTTCTTTACTCTTGTCAACGAGTTCCTGAGATGCCTACTTGGTGTAACCAGAAAAGATAAAGAAGAGGAACTTATGGATAAGGAAAATGACAAGAGTGGAAGACATCATGGTGAGAGTAAAATCACTGAAATGGCAATGGGCTGGACATGCTGCCAGAAGAATGGACCACAGATGGGCAAGTGAAATTTTAGACTGGATTCCAAGGGACAGAAAAAGACCCAGAAGAAGACTACACAGGAGATGGATGGATGAAATTTGAAAGCATGCCGGAGTAACATGGAGGAGAGTGGCTAAGACAAGAGAGTTGTAGAAGAAACCTTCACTCAGCAGTGGATTGGTAATGGTTAACAATTATAATGATATATATATATGTGTGTGTGTGTGTGTGTGTGAGAGAGAGAGAGAGAGAGAGAGAGAGAGAGGTGATATTTTTTCTATAATGTGTCAAATGAGATTCCTCCCCCCCCCCCATTAAACACATACCTCTTCATTTCATTTCTGCAACCCATTTAATTATAAAAAGCTAGAAAAAATAATACTGTTATGGTTATATATCACTAGCAAATTTTTATTTTACTGAACCAAAATTTTCCTTAATTACAAATTCTGTTTAATTATGGAAGGAAATGACCATTATTTCCCTTATGATACTCAATGAAATATGCTTTTTAAAGTTCTTTCTGAAAGGGGGTGGGGTGGGCATAGAGTACAATTAGGGTAATATATGCAACAAATGAGGAGGAGGGAAGCAAGTTGACAGGTTTAAGTTTAAAGTTTCAAATGCTTGGTTGACATCCTGGTCTTGAATGAATAAATATGTGCAACTCTTCAGCAGACAACAGGCTGGAGGGTTACCATGGCAACTTGATCAATAACCTCATCACCATGGTAACCAAATCAAATTGGCTCCAAGTTTCTGATGTACAAGTATTTTGAGCACATGCTCATCTCTACATCACATTTGGTTGGCACCAAGGGAGAAGGGAAAGAGAGGGGTTGAAGATAACTTTTAATTATAACTCATTATTTACATCCATCACAGAAAAATCACCCAGCTACTTTAAAAATGTTATTTCAAGTGTTACAAAAACCTGAAAATTCATATATTCAGGAAATTTATGCAAAGCCTTCAAAGAGAATAAAGATATTTTTAATTCTAATGTGCACAATATGAACAGAGATGAAATATATATATATATATATATATATATATATATAGTCAAGCTAACATTTAATATCATTCTCTAAAATAGCTACAAAGGAAACAACACCAAACAAAATTTGAGAGGGGAAAATTTTCCAATATTAGAAACAACTAATAAAAAAAAAAGGACTAAGGCTGAGTATGAAAAATAAGCATCAAATATTATGCCAAAACCACATAAAAAAAAAAGCCACTAAGCATAACTGCTTTATAAATTAAAAAATAGCAAACACAAAAATCTGCAATGTTAAAAAAATCAACAGATAACTGCACAAAGGATTTCACTAAACTCATGAAATACATTCCACACTGTAGTTAAAAGTTGAAAACAGTGATCTAAGAAGGAACTAGTGTTGCTAGACTTAGTATGCAACCACAAATAATAAAATATGTATAATTAAAAATATACATATTGTTCCGCATTCTTTATAAAAAGAAAAGACCCAAATATTTAAATCTTTATAATTTTAGCTGAAAATTTTATTCTGCACCATATATCACAAATTATTTTAGTAAATTGCCTTGAATATGCTGGCATATTAATTCCTTCACACATATTGATATCAATGAATGATGTGACACAACATTCTGTTCTCTGATCACAAAATCCCAGAGAATGGTAGTGCTACTAGCCACAAGTATATAATAAAACTCACCTACATTTTAACATTATAGCGAATAAGCATATACCAGTAACAGTTATTTTTATCAAAATTCCTGCAAGGAGTACATAAAAATAATTAAATATTATATCTGTACAGTCAAGATTTCTCCGTAACGGTAGCAAAATTATTTAACTAGTATATTAGAAATTAATGGAGAATGAAACTTTGCAAATACATGGCAGTCACACAATATTTATTTTTTGGCTTTGATGTGCCATATTAAACTTATTCAGCTGAAAAATCAATAGGCTTGTATGCCTCTCTTGTATTCACAAAAAATTATTCTTCATTAACATTTACCATATTAGCTGAAGAACTGATAACTCCTGGCTTAGATCCATTACTGAATTAAAATGATTAACACTACAAGAAAGCATTGGATGCTTTGATTGATTATATCTGAAATTTGTTCAGATTTCGTAAGAGGAAGCACTGAATGCTACGACTGATTAGATTTGAAGTTCATTTATACTCCATATGAGGAGGCACTGGATGCTTCAACTGATTAAATTTTAAGTTTGTTCAGATGCCAAAGCTTCAGTTGCTATGAAGTTTATCGTCATGGGTGGTGTAACAGTAGCTTGCTTGAAAGGAAATTGAGAAATGCAGGTTTAATTCTTGCTCCTGGGTAATGAAATTTTCAGGTTTTCTGATTACATGAGTGCATAGTTACTCATGAATAAGGCAGTTTTATGCCAAAAAATATTTAATTAGTGCTTTATACCTAAATATTTGCATTAGAAAACACTTTACCATATGACAGCTTAGTAAGCACAAACATTACACAATAGTTGTTTTCAAATTAGCAAAACTATATTGAATAATCTGGTGAACAAAAGGATTTTTATCATTGTTTTTTCATTTATTTATTAAGGGGAGAATCACTTAGTATTCAGAGCAATATCAAAAATAAATAATGAAAACATTTTTTTTTTTAAAGACAATTTTTCATTTTAGTGCTTGCTTCCCCCTGCTTTTCTTCTTTTCCTCCAACTCTTTTTTATGCTTTCCAACCGTAGGTTTAAAAAGTGCATATTCTCCAGCTTTGTCCGTCTGTACATCCACGCGATAACTCGCGTAAAAATTGTTCGATTTCAATGAAACTTTAGTATGCGACAGGGGACCACCTGGAGACAAACCCTATTGAAAATGGATGAAATGGGGTCAAAAGTCACGACATAGGAGCAGGATCCATTCCATTGTTCTTATGCGTCATAACTTGCATAAAAATGGTTCAATTTCGATGAAATTTTAATATGTGGTAGGGGACCACCTCCACACCAACCCTATTGAAAATGGACGAAATGAGGTCAAAGGTCATGACATAGGAGCAGGATCCATTCCATTGCCCTTATAGTTCATAACTTGTGTAAAAATCGTTCAATTTCGATGAAATTTTAGTATGTGGTAGAGGACCACCATAGAATGAATTCTATTAAAAATGGACGAAATGGGGTCAAAGGTCAGTATATAGGAGCGGGATCCATTCCATTGACCTTATGCATCATAACTTAGGTAAAAATGCTTCGATTGCGACAAAACTTTATCATGTTGTTCCGGAGGTATACTGAATTGGTTCTGTATAATATCATCGAAATGGGGTCAAAGGTCAGGACACAGGAGCGAGATTTATTTCACAGCCATTATCCCCATAACTTGAGTAATGATTTCCGGCATGTTGGAAAGTGTATCATAATCAATGCATTGCATGATTTTAATAACTTGTTTTATTAATAGTACAGGGTGTCAGCAAATGAAGTATATAACTTCAGTATGCTATTATAAAAAAATATGATAGAAAAAAACTTACTTTAAACGTCAAGAGATGTGGCAAGTGTTAAAGTTTGTTAAGTTAGATGATAGATGGCACCAGGTGTCTCATATAATGAAAAATCTTTTCAAACATGGAATACAATAAACGCGGTTTCCGCAGTGAAGAAAGCAGCACGTTTGTTTTGGTTTGCGGAGTCAAAATCTGTGTAAGTTCAGAATGGAGTGTAAGTTCAGAATGGAGTACAAGAGACAGACACTAACATGCAGGAGCTTTGAACAATGGGTAAATAAATTCAGAGCAACAGGAAGTGTCTTGAAAGGCAAAAGCACAGGGAGACCTTCCATTTAGGATGAAAAAGTAAAAGACATGCGTAAGGCTTATCTAAGGAGCCCAAAGAAGTCCGTCAGCATCGTCAGTCATGAACTCGAAATACCGCAAGGAATGGTTCACAAGGTTTTGCATAAACGTCTGCACCTATAGGCATATAAAGTGCAGTTAGTGCAAAAATTTCAACCAAATAATCAACCATGTCGAAAAGCATTTGACAAAGACCCCACACTCCTTTCACAGATTTGTTTCAGTGATGAGTCGACATTCCATGTTCCTGGCAGAGTGAATAAACATAACTGCCAAATCTGGGGCACGGAAAATCTCCATGTGGTCATAGCACATAAGAGAGACAGCCCGAAGGTTAATGTCTGGGCTGGCTTAATGGAAGGCAGTGATAGGGCCCTTTTTCTTCACTGAATGAATCATTACTGGCATAACGTACCTGGACATGTTAGAACAATTCGCAATTCCACAACCAGGATATTCAAGACATAATTTACCAGCAATATTCGCACTGGTCTTCGGATGTACACAGATCCTTAGACCACCGTTTTCCAGGGCACTGGATTGGACATGGGGGCTTGATAGCACCCCGTTCTCCTGATATTACTCCATGCGATTTTTTTCTTTGGGGTTTTATTAAGGACATTATGTACAAGAAAAAGGTTACATCTATCACTGAACTCAAAGAATGCTTTACTGCAGCCTTTCTCCTTGTTACACCAGGCATTCTGCAGCGTATGTGGATGAAACTGGACTATCGTTTATACAACCTGCAAGCAACTAACAGAGCATATGTGGAGAACTACTGACATTAAAAAAAAACAAAAAAAAATTTCACCCTTACCATGTGCTTCGACATTAAAAGTAAGCTGTATACTTCATTTATTGACATCCTGTATAATTCCACACATGTGATAAGTTAAATGTTCTCAATTTTAAAAACTAGACAGACGGGTTTACAGATTTCACAGAACGAGAAACAGAACCTATACCATAAGGGCTAACCATTTGTGCTGTATATATTTGCAAGTCAGAAATTGAAAAATATCTAAACTATCACATGCCTAGCTGGGTATATAGCTGGGTATATGCACAAACAATTTACCTGCCCAGGTAGTAAAAACGCAATGTACAGAAAAATCTATCTTTTGAAGCAAAAATTTCAAAAGCTTGCTTTTTTAGGTTATAAAGTACAATTAATATTTTTAGCACTTCTTTTGTAAAAAAAGATCGTGCTTATGTTATCGGTTTGTCCGTCTGTCCGTCCGTACCCATGATATCACTGCAACTATTAGTCCGATTTGAAAAATTCTTTTTGCATTGGGAAGCTTGAAATATGTGAATGATGATCCTTCACTTTGTTTTTTTTTTACAATGTACAATTTTGCCGCTAGAGGGCATAAATGCAGATGATGTAGAATTCAAAAATATGTTTTAAGCCACATATTTTCTTCTAAACATCCGATTGTAAAAAATCTTTTATCTTTCGATTCCATTTATGTAGAAGAGTATTTTAGATATAGTTACTCTTTCAAATTACGCATATATTTTCCGCTAGGGGCCATAAAAGTAAATTACATTTTCCCAGATAACTTTTCTTCTAAAACTCTGATTTGAAATTTTTTTCTTCAGCGGTTACACCTCTTAATGAAAAATCTTTTGCATACAATTTCAAATTTTTGGTAAAGAATAATTTGGCCACCAGGAGGCATAAGTGTTAATTTTTGCTTATATTTACCATAAAATCTGAGCTTCTAAAATATTGATTGAAAATATTCTTTCATGGACTAATGCCACTAGTCCACTAATGCCACTTACATCAATAAACCTTTTTGGAATATTTTCTTCTTAAAATATTCCACAGTTTCTCCGCCAGGGGGCATAAATGTATATCTTATTTTTGCCAATATCTCTACTTCTAGAAGTCCGATTTAAAAATTTTCTTCTTTGTTGGATAGCGTTTTCAGTGTGACATGTTTTTTGTATTATTTCAAAAATTTTCAAGTAATTCATAGACTTTCCGCTAGGGGGCGTAGAGGCTAATTGAGTTTCCCCTATATCTCTGCTTCTAAATCTCCGATTTGAAAAATTCTTTCTGCACCGGATACAGCTCCTGATGGGAAATCGTTTGCACATAATTTCTAATTTATGTGAAAATGGTTTGGCCACCAGGGGGCCATAAATCTTGATTTCCACTTCTGATGTATTTGCAGCAAAATATGGGCTCCTAAAATCTCGATAAAAAAAAAAAACGTAGTTTGTAGACCAATAGTACTCATGCTGACAAACCGTTTAAATACATCTTCTTCTTAAAATAATGCATGGTTTCTACGCCAGGGGTGTAGATGTATATCTTATTTTTGTCAATATTTCTACTTCTAAGAGTCCGATTTGAAAACTCCTTCTTTGTTGGATAGTGTTTCTAGCGTGACATGTTTTTCATATAATTTGAAAATTTTCAAGTAATTCATAGACTTTCACCATGCGCTATCGGATGAGAGTGGCTGCAGCGCCCCTAGTGGCAAAATGTGGAAGTTTGCACTCCTATCTCGGAAACCGTGAGAGATACGGGAAAGAGATCAATTAGAAACTTGTAGAGCATCAACGAATTAATAGGAAATGACATATGATGGAAACGGCTGGGGTAAGTAGAAGGTTGGAAACGTGAGGGAAACACAAGGTATATTATACTCAGGGCATGAATACAAATGGAGTACATTGGTCGTATTTAATGCAACAGCGGTACTTACATAACGCTGTGTTTAACGTAAATAGGGTTCATTCAATATGGCCACCATCTGCCACAATACACATTTGAATGCGAGACAGAACTTCCCGTTGTACATTCACCAGCATAGCAGGTGTCAGGCTCTCACATGCAGCGACGATACGCAGTCGGAGATCGTGGAGACTCGTCAGTTCTACCCTCTACATGTGATCCTTTAGGTAACCCCAGAGGAAGAAATCCATGGGAGTTAGATCCAGGGATCGTGGAGGCCACGCTACGGGACCACCATAACCGATAATCTGTTGCCCGAAAGTGTTGGACAGGCAGTGCTGTACAGTTGATGTGCTGGCACGCCGTTATACTGAATCCATAATGAGCGTACATCTTGCAGAGACAGATCATCTAACCACTCAGGTATAATGTGCTTTGTAACAGCTGCAGGTATCTTCGTCCATTTAATGCACCCTCATAGAACACAGGCCCAACAAGTCTGTCCTTCCAGATGCCACACGAGACATTGATGGACCAGCGCACCTGATGCCTCATTTCCCGTGTAAAACATGGATTCTGAACTACCCAGTAATGGGTGTTTTGTTTGTTCAGCACCCCGGCGCGTGTGAACTGTGCCTCGTCAGTCCAAAGGATGTTTGATAGAAAGGCCGCATTTTCTTCTACGGTGTTCATTACAAAATTGCACCAATCTAGACATCATTAGTTATCCCCTGGCATCAGTACGTGCAGCGGTACTGTACGGTACAGATGGGCACCATGCTGATGCAAAATGTTCCACACACAGGATTGTGATAAGCCACATGCTACACTGACTTCCCTTGTACTGGTGTGTGGGTTGGCCAAAACGTATTCCACAACACCGACTGGTTGCACATCCCTACCCATTCTGGTGGGTCGGCCCAAACGGGGACGTGCTGCAATACGGCCCTTCTCTTGTAGCCGTCGAACTGCGCCACTGATGGTCCACGCTGTCGGCGATGGATGAGTCGGAAGTCGTAAGCCATACTGGCGTGACGCTTCCCTCGCGTTGCGTCCAAATTTTCCATATAGCAATACTATCTCGCAATACTGTTCATTCGAATAGCCTGCCACGCTTGTTTTTTACCCGATACTCACGTTATGAATGACATAGCTCCTGACCGACGATCCTTTATACATTGCCGTGCCGCGCCTGATACAGCAGGTGAGGCGTTATGTCACACCAGAATTTGCATACGACACTTGCAGGCGTGTGGTCGCATACGTCATACATTTCTCTCTGCTAGACTGTTACCACGACAACAACACGAACCGGCTTCGCACAAGTTCACGTTTCCAGCCATCTACTTACCCCAGCTGTTTCTACCATATGTCGTTTCCTACTAATTCATCGATGCTCTACAAGTTTCTAATTGATCTCTTTCCCGTATCTCTCACGGTTTCCGAGATAGGAGTGCTAACTTCCACATTTTGCCACTAGGGTGCTGCAGTCACTCTCATCCGATAGCACATGGTTGTTTTACTATACCAAACCTTACTTCCATAGGTCTAGCTGTCTTTGTTCCCAAGTTATATATACATATATTATCTAACTCACCTTCGTTTTGCTGATGACGTAGTCATTTTTGCAACTACCCAATCAGAGCTGCAGAGTATGATCCAGGAACATACTGACAAGAGTAAAGAAGTGAGATTAAAAATGAAATTTTAGAAGCCAAAAGTGATGTACAATGCTTTTACAAGAAATGAAGATTTATCGATTGATGGGGAAAAGCTGGAGATAACAGCAGATATATATATATATATATCACATTGATGAAGAAATTAATCGGCGTATAAAACTTGCCTGGAGACTGTTTCTAAGAAACAGTATAATTTTTAAGAGCAATATGCCATTATGTCTTAAAGGAAAAGTGTTTGACCAATGCATCCTTCCAGTGCTTACATATGGTGCAGAGACGTGGACCTTAACTAAAAGAGACATACAAAGACTGCAGAAAACTCAAAAAAGCATGGAAAGGTGCATGCTTGGTGTAACCAGGAGAGATAAGAAGAGGAACTCGTGGATCAAAAAAATGACAAGAGTGGAAGACATCATGATCAGAGTAAAATCCCTGAAATGGCAATGGGCTGGACATATTGCCAGAAGGTAGACCATCGACGGACAGCTAAAATTTTAGACTGGATTCCAAGGGACAGGAAAAGACCCAGAAGAAGACCACATGGGAGATGGGTGGATGAAATTCGAAAGTATGTGGGAGTAACGTGGAGGAGACTAGCAGAAGACAGACCGCTGTGGAAAAAACTTGGGGAAGACCTTCGTCCAGCAGTGGATTGATAATGGTTGATGATGATGATGATATTATGTCCGTTGCATTTGCTTGTTAGTTCCTTTTCTTCAGTGTTCCTCTAGATAAAGCATTTTTACAATACTGTGTACATATTGCAACTTTTCTTAATTTATTGTCTGAAGTGTTAACAAGTCTTGCGGATATCGTCAAAATTTATTTGTTTTTGTTATCATTATGTCCGTGTTTTGTGTTCCTGGTCTTGTGGACGATGAGTCGTGTGGGTCGGACCAAGTTTGTCATAAATGTAAGTTCCTAAATTTAATTATTAATAATGTCACCTTTCAGAACTTTACAGGTGTTTTTGTTTTATGGAGTCCTTTGACTGGCTTACATTTATGACATAGCCGAAACCCATTTTCAACTAGGTCTTTGTAGAGATGAGTTAATGCTGTGTTTTGCTGGTCCTTGAAAAAGCCAAAGCTCAGCATTTTCAAAACTTTCTGCATTTTTGCTTGTTAGCATTATTTTTTATTTTTCTAGTACTTGGCTCCCATTGAATTTGCTTCTTACTTTTAAGTATATATATATATAAGACAAATAAAAGTAAGTAGATCACATAACTAGCGTGATCTACTTACTTTTATTTGTTATTTCTTGTTATGCGTTTGGCCCATCATTGTCACACATAAGATAGTTATGATACAGAAGTGATATACAGCAACGAACAAAAGTATTTGGCGAAACACTTTTTCGACCATATTTTTTTTCTGCTGGATCAAATTGGGTCATTTTGGGATATGATATGTGTTGATTCGTGGGTTACAATGGCACGTAGTTTGTTTTTCGCACAGAGTGAATTTGTCATTCGAAATGGGCCATATTCAAGAGTCGCCAATTATTACTCATTTGTTTGCTGCATGTATTAATGTTTTTCTTGCAATTTTTGTGGGTTTTGTGATGTGTAGTGTAATAATAAGTCAATCTTAGGTTTTCAGAAATGGGTAAAAAGGCAGAGATCCCTGTTGGAGCTCGCCAGGCGGCCGTGAACATGATGGAATCCGGAATGCGCGTCACCGACATTGCGAGGGCCCTGAAGATCCGACACCAGTCCATTTCAGCTATCCTGCAACGTTATAAGACTACTGGGACAGTCCGCGATGTGGTAGGCCTCGTTCCACTACGTTGCGTCAGAATAGACGCTTCCTCCGTCGATCTCGTGCTGATCCCACCTTGACTGCTGTGGACATCGCCACCAAATTCCGCGACAGCGACGACCTGAACATCAGCCGAATGACTATCTCCCGTCGTCTCATTGCTGGTGGATTGAATGGAAGACGCCCGCCAAGAAACCACTCATCGGAGTCAAGAATCGACGAGCAAAATCGGGTTCGCGTGCCGTCATCGACACTGGAGCGCGGCGGACTGGAGTAAGAAGCTTTTCACCGACGAGAGCAAGTTCAACTTGTTCGGAAGTGATGGCATCCGATTCGTACAACATCCGCGTGGCCAGAGATTCAACCCCCAGTTCATTCAGCCGACTGTCAAGCACGGAGGAGGATTGCTCATGGTTTACGGCGCCTTCTCTCACAATGGAATGGGCCCCATCATCAGGATTGATGGAACAATGACCGGCCAGAGCTACACGAACATGCTCATCAACTATGTCTTCTCATGGGCAAACCAGAACATGCCAACTGGATGGATCATGCAGCAAGACAACGACCCGAAGCACACCTCCAGAGTAGTGAAGGCAGCCTTCCAGCAGCAACAGGTCACACTTCTAGACTAACCAAGCCAATCTCCAGACCTCAATCCCATCGAGCACATGTGGGAGGAGCTGGAGAGACGATGTGCAAAGAAAACTTGCCGGAATAGGGCCCAGAAGTTTGACCATCTGTCTGCAGAATGGGCGCGAATTCCGTAGGTCACCGTCAAGAAGCTAGTGGACTCTATGCCGGCCAGTTGTGCAGCTGTTATTAAGTCTCGTGGTTATCCCACTAAGTATTAGTTATTGTTTTGTCGTTTTCTCGTACTTGTTTTCTGTTATTGTTGTATTAAACGAATGTGATATACACCTACTTTGTTGGTCAATTTGTATGATCTTTGCGATTAAGCTCGGTACCTGATCTGTGTTAAGATTTCCGATCCATCTGCATATGGGTCATGTTTACAACTGAATAACACATATCATATCCCAAAATGACCCGATTTGGTTCAGCAGAAAAAAATTATGGTCAAAAAAGTGTTTCGCCAAATACTTTTGTTCACTACTGTACCCCTGACTGCAATAGGGATACAAAATCTTTGGATTGCAGTGAAATAAAAACCAACAGATGAAAACGGTAATTTTTCTTATGGGAGCAAATTTGGCATGCTTATTTCTTTTTCCAAATCTTTTAGCCCAGCTGGGCAACTAGTTCTTTTTTTTTTTTTTTACCTGCCTAGGCCAACAATTTACATGTCCTGGGCATCTTAGGCATGGTATTTTTCAAGCCCTGCACACAAGCCTTTTCTTGTAGTGAACTGACAAACCTAAATCAAAAAATTCTGTATCAGATTAGTATTTTCATAATTCACTGCAAATTGATTCAATTTTGAATAAAAACCAGTTTAAAATGGAAACTGTCGTAAACATGTATTACATACATCATAATGGGATGATGCATATCCTTCTTCTGAACTCAATAATAAGTTGTTACTATATGTATACCACAAGGAGCCATTAAAATGTTTTATTAAGATATATGATGTACATAATGATAGAAAACATTTCAAAAGATATAGAATTTCTTTATTTTTCTGTAATTAAAAGTATTTTATTGCCATACTGCCCAAAGAAAAACTGCTTAGCTGAAAAGTTTTGCTTTACAGTATGAAAACTTCTTTCAACTAATTTATATTTATTTTATATTTATGCAATTTTGTATGAACCCATTTCTTTATCAGCTAAATTCAAAATGTGTTACTTTTGCTAAACCCTCCAATGATAAAATATCCATAACACATAAAATACATAATTTTTGAGATATTTAATGTTTCTGAAACTCACAAATAATGATTTTCAGGAATTTACAAAACGTGCAAACACACAAAATCCAAGATCAAAATTATGTTATCCTGCTATCCAGTTAGTGTGTGACCTATTTCCTCAAACCCCAGCATGAACTCAAATTAGTTAAGTATGAAACTTTAAAACAGGCTTAAGTTACATAAGAAACTTTATTGTAACAGAGCTTTAGACTGATACCTTCAGTCTTTGTCAGCCTTGTGCAGAAGGAGGAGGATGATGATGATGATGATGATGGTAGTGGTTGCCAGATCTGTAAAGTCATATACATTATTTCTTTTTTTTTTTAAACTGACTTCCAATATTAATGGCATGATGAAAGAAAGATCAAAATTGCAGTTTTTGGAGATGAGAAAAATTCAACAGCATAACGAAAAACAATTAATGAACAGAGCAGTTCATTTGGTGTCATTTCAAAAAAGCTCAGCAGGAGTGTCCTCCAAAGTTAGAAATGCCAGTGAAATTTCAGAATTTCCTTCATGGACATTGTTTTTGTGCTCCAATAAAGGGCTGTTGATGATGCGGAAAGTGCTTCTAATGTAGTAATTTTTGGGGAAAAAAACTACTGCTTTGGAAGCCCTTTCCACAGCATCATCAACAGCCATGGCCAAAAGTCCTGCACCAGTAGACCGAAAGTCAATTTTTGATTTTTGCAGTCAACTTCTACAGCGTAATGGTAAAGTCAGGAATACATATTATACATCATTTTAAAGGAAATTTTATGCTCAATTCAAATATTTTTACAGAATGTTATTACCAGTAATAGAAGTGAAGTTACTAGCAAAAATGTGCGAGTGAGGAAACACAAATCCAGTTCTGAAAAAGTGTTTGCACCCCTCTAATCCACTATAGCTTTCTCTGACATCCACTAGTGAGATATAAAAGGACGTAGAATCATCTGCTGACTTAGAATGCAGCTGCTTGTAGCCAGTTGACGGAAGTTTATGCAGAATTCCTGGTGATATTTGAATTTTGGAATGTCAAAGACCCGAAAACTGGCCCTGCCTATTCAAACCAGGGCAAAAATTGTTACTTTGCATGAACTTCAGTAATCGTAAAATTGCTGTTAAATGTAGCTGTGATCATTCCACTGTCTTGCTCACCATTAAAAGAGTTGCAGAAACTGGATGTGTGGGAAATAGAAAAAGATCAGGTCGAACAAGGCTGTGTACTGAACGTGATGATCGCATGCTGATTCGTCGTTCCTTAAAATCAAGGTTTAAAACAGCCACTGATTTAAGAAATGAGTGGGAGAATGAACTAGGCATTATTGCATCTGCACGTACAGTTAGTCGTAGGCTGTAAGAAAATGGACTGACTGCACGAAAAGCTGTAGGAAAACCTTTCCTTCCTGAACAACAACAGTTCAAACGAATTGCTTGGGCCAAGGCACACAAGAATTGGACTGTTGATGAATGGAAAAATGTTATTTTCAGTGATGAAACAACTGTTACCATTTCTGCTAATAATGAAAATAATTATGTATGTTGTCGGGCTGGTGAAAGATATACGGCATGCTGCACCCAGCTAGCAATCAAGCACCCACATTCGGTGATGTCATGGTCCTGTATTTCAGCCAGTGGTGTTGGCCGTCTGCACATTGTTGATGGCACATTGAATGGATTGAAATATGTGGATATTTTGGAGTTCAAACTGCTACCATCTGCACACAGAATTTTATCTATCAGGACGATAAAGCACCATGTCATCGGTCAAAGTTTGGCTGACGAGTGGTTTAATCAAAAAGTTATAAGAAAACCTTAGTGGCCAGCACAGTCACTGGATCTTAATCCCATACAGAATCTGTGGGTGAGGTTGAAGCAAAAGATCCGGCAACAAGGACCTACATCTAAAGCAGCACTAATTGAGTCTGTAAGGGCCGTATGGCACCATGTTATCACCAATGGACAACTAGAGAAGCTCATTAGTTCCATGCCAAGAAGGTGCACTTGGTTACTAAGAAACCGTGGTTATCCAATTAAATATTAAAGCATATTTTGCTTGTTGGTAAGTTATTTCAAGTGTCCTGCAAGTTTTAATAATAATGTACGTTAAACACATTGTACACTAATTTCACAAATTCCACTAGTTTTTTTGCTTTTTATGACTAGATGCTGTACTTTTGCTTGTAACTTCACTTCTATTACTGGTAATAACATTCTGTAAAAGTATTTGAATTCAGCACAAAAATGATGTATAATATGAACTCCTGACTTCACCATTATGCTGTATAAGTTGACCTCAAACATCAAAAATTTACTTTTGGTCTACAGGTGCAGGACTTTTGGCCATGATTGTATGCCCATAAAGGAAATTCTGAAACTTCACTGGCATCTCTAACTTTGGAGGACACTTCTGCTAAGCTTCTTTGGAATGACATCAAATGAATTGCCCTGTTTGTTAATCGTTTCTTGTTACGGCGTCGGGAAAGTTTGGAAATTGGTTTTATCGAGGTAGACTAATACTAACCCATGCAGATAAGCGTTAGCATTTGAAAATAAATATTTCTGCTAACTTCAAACAGTGTGTCAATTTAAAATTTTAATGTGAAAAGAAAATTATTATATTGTAATTAAAATAAAATTTAGTTTAAGGAAAATACAATTACTATTAGTAAAAATTTAAATTTAACTTACCTTAAAACCACATGGTTTTAGGATATATGTGCATTTCCCGCATTAATTTATTTGCAAACATTAAATTCCTTTCAGCCAGTTATAATTTCCTAAAAAGTTGTTTTTAGGTGTCTTTGACTCTGTATTATTGAGTCAAAGACAACAGTAACAAAAATCATAGTGCTTTGTTTTATTTATATTTTGCAAACTTGTGTGAAATTTACTGTGCATTTAGATTTCTTATGAAGTCCTATGGGTTTCACTGTTACAGAGTGTCTGTTCTTCAGGGTATGTTACATCTTCAATGAAGTGGCAAAATTACCTCATATAAAAATTGCTCTGTATAAAACTTATAAGATGCAATCTGATACTCAGCACAATGATGATAATACAAAAATATTTTGTCATAGAACTGAGGATTCCCCATTCCATAGTCATCTATTCCCAAGCACAATGGCTGCAAGGAGGGCAGATATCTATCTCCTTCAGTCAGGAAAGTGCTTGCTAGAAGAAAGGGTCATCTTGGACTTGTGCAGAAGATATCCACACAGTGCTGTGACTCCAACTACATACAACTGGTGTACCACAAACCAAGGTCACCGGAAATAAGGCACTCAAACATCTTGCACTGCAGCACATCACATTTCCACACTCCATGGAAGGAAGTGATGTCATCATGAACAAAGACGGCAGGGAGCTAGAAAAAGTGACGCAATCAACCTGAACACTTTTAACCAGTTGCTTTATTATTATTATATATTTTGAGTGACTCTCCGATAGCAGTCCCAACTTGGGTAGTGTATGGGACTAAACATTTACCTTGCTGGCTTCATATCATTTTTGAAGGAATGCCTTAAAGAAGCTAGGTGCATTGGAATCTGCACAACCACCTCAGTTATGAATATCTTTTCTCCCAGAAGGAAAATCAACACAGAGAGGAAGGCCGGTGTTTATTCCCTCCTGCTGGAATACCCTGGTGGAATGCAGAAATGGTATACAGGAATGACTAAGATGTGTGTCTCTTAATTTTCTTTTGGTCTTCCTTCTAAACTTTAATATTTCTTCCCATATTCCACCTTAAGACATATATATACCTTTCTTTACCCATTACCTCCGCATGCCTCATAATTTTTGCCAGCTCAGAGAGGTCAAGTGGCACCTGGATAACAGAACACAAAAGAAATGTACAAAATGGAACCCTCAACCTAGCCCTTGCAAAAGACATTCAATGATGGGACACCTCAGGGAGCAGGATTGTAAATGTTTAGCTCCATACATATCATATCACTAAGCTGTTCTCTGAGATTCAGAGGTTAGCTCCACAAAGAAATACAAACTACCAGATAAATTTTAAACTGATTATTTACTTACTGTAGCCATATCAAACTTCTCTGTTTACAGAAATCTTGACACACAACTCAGGCTTCACTGACATCCATCATACGACGTACACAAGACCTTCTATACTTCATAATCTTTTTCTCACGCAGACACTCCAGAATCTGATCCTCCCATGACTTCCTTGGCCTTCCTCTGTCTTTCCTTCCTGCCACTTGGTCTAAAAAAATTTCTTAGTAAGCATCTCATCACTCATTCTTTCAACATGTCCAAACCACTGAAGCATATTAGTCTCCACCTTGCTAACAACATTTTGCTTCACATTACACAACTGCAACACATCTTCATTCCTCACACAATCAGAACGTGTCTTGCCACAAAACCGCTGCCAGTAACACATTTCTCCAGCGCACAAACAACTCCTATGTTTTTTCTGTAGTACCCAGATTTTACTGCCATACATTAGAGTAGAAACAATTACACTTTCATACACATCCATGCGGAGCTCTCTTGAGAACTCATCATTCCTGTGAAAACCTTCCAAAACAGCTATGACTTTCAATGAAGAATTCACTTGCCTACTAATTTTGCCATCCAAATTGTTTTTTCTATCAAACATGCTTCCTAAATACACAAACTCATTCACTTGGTTAATCACTGTACCATTTAGACTTATATTACATTCAGTGCTAACAGTCCCGTGCTCAAAAACCATAACTTTGGTTTTTCCCTTATTTATATTCAGTTTGAATTTCATGCAAACTTTGCACATGGGGGACAACATACTGTGCAACTCACTTTTGCTCTCTGCCAACAGGACTGTGTAATCAGCATACAGCAATCTGCATACACACGGATATTACCACGACATAAACCAGTATTGTCCATCTTTTTTTTTTTTTTTTTTTTGTACTACTACCCAAATTGGAACTTGCAAGACACAATTTGTTCAATGATGAAATAAATACCTCAGTGGGCAGGATGTGCTCTACAGAGGACATATATTTAGCAGAGAATTGAAATAATATCTTCCATGGTCAAATAGACAAGGCAGTATTCTATTTGACCGTGGAAGATATTACGCAAATTCCTCGCTGGAATGAAACAATATGCATCACTTCTTTTGAGAATCTGTTTGCTCTCCATTACCGTGAAAGCTTGGAAATCCTTTTTTTCACCACAGACTTACAATTCAGTCTCCACTTTATATTCCCTATTTATGATCTGGAGATCTGTTCTAGATTCTGGCAACAGTAATTACAACACACTTTTAAACTTGGAATCTCGAAACCAGTCTCAGTCCTCCGCTTATCATGATGTAGACCTAAGCTGGGGTCGAAAGCTCCTAACCTATCAGCTTTCTAAAGGCTATAACTTTGCAACATAACAAAGCATGACAGAGGTCACGATGCAAATCGCATTCTTTGCAATTTGCGAAAAAAATCGCTTTGGTGATGGAAAAAATGTTCTGATGAAAATATTGGTGATTACCTTTTTGTACTGTTACAACACTTTGGCAAAAAAAAAAAAAAGAGTTGAATTTGGCAAATTAGAAGGTGAAAACTTTAAAAAGCCAGGGCAACTACAGCCCTGGCTTTTATATAATTTATCTTCAATTAGGTACCAATTTAAATGTTCACATACAAAACCCAGCATGCCAGAATTCAACTGTAGGCAAACATGGCAAATCCAAACGCATTTGCACACACAACACAGTAACAACTAAAAATTAAGCATCTGTTCTACAAAATACAAACCTTTTAAGCACTTTTAAGGGCCTTTTTTTTTTCTTTTTAACCATGTAGACAACCAATGTCTACATGCAGACAACCAAAAGAAATACAACAAAGATGGACTGCACCATGTGAACCTATATTATTAACACATACCATAGCAAAGGTGATTTCACATCACTTTAACATGAAGCCCTACTGATGAAGGCAGGTCTGACCTATCAGAAATATGTATAGTAACATTTGAAGTTTAACAAGTTTGGAATGGAAAATGCAATAAAGAGCAACAAAGTATTCCCATTATAATGGAGATGACCAAACATTTTTTAATTACGAGCCTGTTTTTGGCCTCGCATATCCAGAAAAAGTAACTGTGGTAGAAGTCATTAGACAGCCTCCTCAGAAGTTGAAGTGGTGGTGAGAAGAATCTTTCTATTCTAAAAAAAGTAACTGCCATCGCCGCTGTTTTAGAAATTTTGCAAAGCTCACGCTTTCCTAGCTCGCAGCACAAAAAGTATTGAACACAAAAATATGAAATTTACATCGTTTGTAGAGAATTGTTCGGACAACACGCTGAAATAAGCCGTTTTTCGATTCTGGCGATACTTCAAGAGCTATTGTATTTCAAAGTTAAGGTAAGCAAAATAAGTGCTATCAGTTCGCATTCCAGACACATTAACAACAACAGAACCACGAAACTTTGTAGGCATGTAGGGCCGTGGCCGAATTTTGGCACCTCGTCGCCCTTTTCTTTAATTTCTATTTTAGTTTATGATGAATAAAATTTTTAAATTTCACAAAATTCTATATTTTGAGTTGGGATCCATTTTAAAAAATGGATATATGGCAAACTATAAATCATAATGCACTGCAATTTTTACAGCATAAACTCACAACTATCATCTCTTTTTTACAAAAAAATATTTTTAAGAAAAAGTTATTTTCTGATTTTTAAGCATTTTTTGAAGATGCAAAGGATAGAAACGAGCGGCTTATTCTGCTTTCAGCGTTAACCACACAGGAAAGTTTTGGTCCTGTGACCTGCTACCATGGTGATGCAACTACTTTTAGTGCTCTCTTGTCATTGGGTGAAAGGACAATCTATCAAACTGGTAATGCCGCAATGCTTAATGGCGTAGCGACGCTTTTAAATTTTGACGTTTTCCGCCGGCATATGTGAATACCTATGTAAATATAGGCTTTCGCCTCCTATATAAAAAGCAAAGAGGGAAAATGCGAGTGTGTTCGTCTGTGAATAGTTTGACCACTTCTAAATGACCTAGAGATCTGAAAATTGGCATGCTGATAGGTCTTAAGGTCCAGATACCCAGAAAAGTCCAAAAACCAAAATGGTGGCTTTGGAACATTATCTGCTTGAATATTTCGTGAATTGTTTGACCACTTCTAAACGACGAAGAGATCTGAAAATTGGCATGCTCATAGGTCTTAAGGTCCAGATACCTAGAAAAGTCTGAAAACCAAAATGGTGGCTTTGGAATGGTGGCTTTGGAATGGTGGCTTTGGAACATTGTTTGCTTGAACTTTTCACAAATTGTTAGACCACTTCTAAATAACCTAGATATCTAAAAATTGGCATGCTGGTAGATTTTACCAGATACCTGCAAATGCATGAAAAAAAAAAAAAAAAAAAAAAAACATTTTGAAACATTGTCTGCTTGAATTTTTCTGCCACTTCCAGACACCAAAAAAAGTCTGAAAACCAAAAAAGTAAAAAGGGTGGCTTAGCTTTACTGTTTCAAAATGCTGATAGGTTTAAAGATAATGTTGCCAGAATCATTGAAATGTTTTGAAAATTTTGATTTAAAATTAAGGGGTGCCAAAGCCTGCTCCGTTTTACGTCAAACCGTATGCATTGATGTCACGACGCTGTTCTAAATTGTAAAACAGTTATGTATTTTTAATTACTTTTCCCTTTCTTTAATTTTACGTTCAAAAAATTATTTTATAGATTCACTGTTCGGAGAACGTGCACGATTGCTAGTATCTTTTAAATTATTTTACTGGATTGTAGTTATTATAAAGAATGTTATCACAGATGCTCTGATCTGGACTAATCAAGTTTTTTTATGCCTAGAAAATATGTAAAGAACAAATTAACTTTTTATGGGGAATCAAAATTTTTCCAGCACGCCACTTTGGGTTGTATCGTAAATATCAGGTGTTTAAACTGAAAGACAAATCAGTGTATACACTGGATTTAGCAAAAAGAACAAATGCTGAAACTTTTTTGATGTAAGTAAAGACATTAGACCAAATCCTTAGTGTGAAGAAACCAGAACATTAACTAACCACTTGGTGACGTAAAATTTGCGATGACACCTGCTATATAGTCAACTGCTTGAAATACACCTATTTTGGGAAATGCCATTAGCATGCCTAGACCAATTCGTTTTATTTTAATTTCACAAGAGAAGCACTTAAACTGGGTATTACTTACCTTATTGTACATAGGCTTTCCATGATAAGTTATCATTGTACACTGGTCACAGTCCAAGGTTATGGTTGTATTATGGAAAGATTCTTTTGGGTGTTTTAAATTGAAGGACAAATCAGACACACCTCCTTCAAAGATGCTCCTAAAATATCGAGGAATCAGAGTTCGCCCGATTGCTATTAGATAAAAAGAAAAATAATATATACATGAAGACCATTTAGAATCAAAGACAAAAGTTTTATAAAACAGTTATATGTTTATGGATCATTAACTGGATTAAATCATAGAGACATCTCATGTTTTGGACAGAATTACAAAGATGATGACTGTAGCTTTTAAGAACTAGGGGTTTCCAAAAAATAAAGTCACACTCTCAATTTTTCTATCCATCTGTGATATTTCTTTTCCTCTCCTATCATTAAGAAAAAAATATGTTTATACCTTACTTTTCAGAAACCCTACACATAATAATTGAGCAGTTGGATTTATCAAGTTACAGAGCTCACTTTTCACACATGGTCTGCTGAGAAAATGGTATTAGCACATAAAAAGTTCATCAAGTTTATTATTGGTGCAACAAGTACAAGATATACACATAATAAATCTGTTGTGCTGTGATCTAGCACTGAACTAGGCATTCAAGAAAATCAAACAATGCAGTCAGTCTACTAATCTTCAAACAGCACTTTCAGTCATCAAGTTCATGTTGACTGAACTGCAACTGACGTTCATCGGACAGTATATTGCACGCTAAAATTCAGTCCCGCTAAATCTTATCATCATATGAACAACATGTAATCCAAATACTGGTTAAACAGTTATCTTGTATCAACATCAAACTAAAATAAGATGTTTCATGAAGTTCAGAATACCATACAACAGCAGTTATCATTTTAAGAAAATCATATAATTTAGTTTGAAAATTAGGGGGAAATAATTGTTCAATAATCATATTTCTTTTCAGGTTGAACATACATTATTTCGTTCAACTATTTGAGAGGGATATAGAAAACAGGTGGGAATGTTTTAAGAACTGTGTTGTCACTGCCACTGAGGAGGTCAAATTCACTTTAATAAGGCTTCGGGAGTTACAGGAAGAAACAGGACGTAACAACAATCTTGTACATAAAACACAAAACGGCTGTTTGTCTGAAGCAGCAAAAACTCTCGAACGCCGAAATGTGGCATCGTGAAATTTGCATAGCTTATTAATACGTTGTTCCGTTCATGAGTTATGAATTAATTAATAAGCTAATCAATAAGGTCAGCATTGTTCGCTACGTCCTCGTTATCCTGGTTTAAATCTGAAAGCATGTGACTGCATTCATTGCCATGGCACATCCACAGGTGTCTCTATTCTTTGAGAACTGTGCATGAAAAAAATGCAAAAACGAACTTTGCGAAATCTTAACGAAACGGGCTGAAATTTTTATCAACACCATGAATTGGTAATAAGAGGAGCGAGTCCCTCAAAATTTCACCGGATTCTGCTCAAAAACTTTTTAAAATACTCACGGAATTTTTAATTCATCGGTAAACAGAAATATATACGCAGAAACGGTTAATGAAATTTTGGCGGCTAATTTGAAAAGTTATTTACCGATTCAGGCGAAATTTGGAGGTCGTGTTCCTATTAACGATTTATGGTGTTCATTAAAATTTCAGCCAGTTTCATAAAATATTCGCAAAGATACGTTTTTAACTTTTTTATCCCAGAGATTCACTCCTCAAAGACGTCTGAAACTGAAAGCACGTGATGCATTTGATCGTCGATAACAAATTGTTAACGAATTTTGTTCAGTCAGTGTTCTAATGCTGTGTCTCCTGGACGCATGTTAAATAATTCGTAACACTTTTGGTCCGTTTGATTCTACAGATTCCATACATTCTGTACATTTTGTTGCTTTAATTCTCGATAAAAATTTGTGACAGCAACGTACGGCCAAGTGCTGAAATAATCACACTATGAATAAATAATTTGTAATGACCGAATTTGTGAAATCAGCTTTTTTCTTTCTTGCAAGCATAAATTTTTTTCTCAATTTTTTCAGTGACATATAAGGGAATATGAAATTAATAAGCCTAAATCCCGGGCAAAGCCGGGTACAAAAGCTAGTGATAAGTAAAATACAATATACAAATGATGATGGAATATATACAGTGCGTGACAAAAAGAATCAAGGCACAAGAACAGGCGTGCAGCAGGAAGGGCGTAGAGTCAAAACAACGGCAGTCAGAAGAATATACAGGATGAGCAACATGCAGGGATATCAGCAGCACAGACACAGGAACAGCAAGGAGCTATTCGGGAAGAGAAGTGAGCAGTGAAAGAACATGCTTCAAAGAACAACAGACAGAATATCAGCAGGCAGGAAGAAAGGGCGCACAAGAGAATCACGTGAAGTCAAACGTGGAGACATCGGAGGAAGGAAGGCCAGGGGAAGGCACAGGCACAATTGCAGCAGGAGTCCCTAAAACATTTTGGGGGAGTGCTTTCTTCCGGGCACAATGTGAAAGATGAGGTCGGCGCTTCTTGGGAAGAGTGCCAGAAGGAGAGTCAGAGGCAGGAAAATCCTCAGGGGCCAACCCCCAAATGCATCCCGGGCAAGATCCCAATCTTCAGAGGTAGCAAGATGTTCAAAGGAGGAGTTGGAAGTCTTGACAACAAGGCTCAGGAAGCTTGAAGAGGCGGATGTAAACAGGCACATGTGTGGTAGACAATGTGAAAGGAGACCTGTCGGAAGTAGCAGTAAGAAGTGGACGATGGTACAGAGAAGAGTCGGAGTGTCAAGGAGAAGAGGAGTCATTTTGGCAGTACAGTGAGGAAAATGCGAAGCCCAATAGGAGTCCAGAGTAGAAACAACAACAATAGACTGCCACTGAAGAGGTCTGAGGCACCACAATAATGGATAACATTAGAGGTGATGCTTGGTGGAATGGTGAGATTGAAGAAGCAGTAAAGAGAAAGAAAGAAGACTATTTGAGAGTGTTGCAAGGTAAGAGTTTCTGAGGATGAATTGCTGTAAGAAGCGTGAGGCAGTTAAGCTGGTTCATCAGAGTAAGGCAAAAGATAGGAAGGGAAACTTGGAAAGGAATGAATTGTCTTTCTGAAAAGATAGAAAAACTTTCCGGAAGTACAGACACACAGAAAAAATTGGGGAAATAAAGTTTCAAGTTGTATGAAGAACAGGATCAAAGAAATGATACAGGAGCCCAATGAGTTAAGTAAAAGATGGAGTGAATACTTCTGTGAGTTATTAAATCATGAAAACACAAGCAATTCTGAGGCAGAAGCAGATGATGTCACAGAGAGAGATGGAAGCACAGGAGAGATCTCAAGAGAAGAGGTATGACTGGTTAACTGAAATTTGCCAGTTGTGCTGGGAGTTAGGAATGGTCCCTCGGGTTTGGAGAGATGCTATCATTGTTCCCTTGTATAAGGGAGAAGGTGACCTAATTGACTACAAGAACTATCATGGTATTAGCTTACTGAGTGTGCCAGGGAAAGTGTTTGGTTAGGTCATTATTGAAAAGGCACCAGGTCTTACATCAGAGAAAGTGTGGGATGTTCAGAGTGGTTTTATGCCTGGTAAAGGCTGCATTAACCAACTTTTTGCATTATACATGGCAATCAAAAAGTATCTGGCTGTTGGTAAGAAAGTTGAGACCGAGTAAATAGGATACTTCTGTGGAAGGAACTGAATAGATATGGTGTTGCTGGGAATCTCCTTAATAGTGTAGAAGCCATGTAAGCTGGCAGTAGAGCTTGTGTATGAGTGAATGGTGTTTTGTATGCTGATGACACGGTCTTATTGTCAGAGAGTAAAAGTGAGTTGCAAAGTATGTTGTCACGGTTGTACAAAGTTGGTATGAAATTCAACCTGAGTATAAATAAGGGAAAGACCAAAGTTATGGTTTTTGAGGGGCCGCGGGTGGCCTAGTGGGCAACGTTCATGACTGCCATGGAAAGGACCTCAGGTTTGATCCCAGGCAGGTACGAACGCTCGATCCACTAAATATCCACCGAGTGTCGGATGGGCACATTACGCCGTCAGACCCTGGGTACTAGCCCCCCAGTAATAAATAAGGGTGTCTTCCTCCTCCTTTCTACTTCGCTTCCGTTTCACTTTCCTAGGCACTCTAGCCCAAATCTCCTAGCTTCCTATTTTTAAGGGTTGTTTAAGACCTGTGGTCACACACTCCCTTCCTAAAATCCTCTACATAAGAGCTTATCTGTTCTGTTATGGTTTTTGAGCAAGGAACTGTTAGTGATGAATGCAAGGTAAGTCTAAATGGCACAGTGATTGACCAGGTGAATGAGTTTGTGCATTTAGGAAGCATATTTGACAGAGAGAACAAATCAAGTGGCAAAATTAGTAGGCGAGTTAATTCTTCATTGAAAGTCATAGTGGCTTTGGAAGGTTTTCACGGGAATGATGGGTTCTCAAGAAAGTTCTGCATGGCTGTGTATGAGAGTGTAATTGTTCCTACTCTGATGTATGGCAGTGAAACCCGGGTACTACAGAAAAAATATAAGTCTTTTGTGTGCTGAAGAAATGTGTTACTCACAGGGTGTTCGTGGAAGACATGTGCCGATCGTGTGGGGAATGAAGATGTGTTGCAGTTGTGTAATGTGAAGCAAAATGTTGTTAGCAAAGGACATGTCTTTTTGTCATCTTTTTCATCATCTTTTTGTCATACAGACATTCCTGAATCAGGTCCCATTATTTCTTTGGCCTGTATTTACCTTTCTTTCCTGCTACTTGGGCTTAATAAATTCTCTTAGGAAGCATCTCACCATTTATTCTTTAAACATGGCCAATCCACCAAAGAATATATGCCTCCATCTTACAACATTTTGCTTCACTTTACACATACACAGTACATCTTCATTCCTCATATACTCACAACATGTCTTGCCACAAACCCTCTCCTTGTAAGTACAGCATCTCTACAGCACACAAATGACTCCTATGTCTCTTCTGCAATACCAAGGTTTCAATGCGATATATCAGAGTATGAACAATTACACTTTCATTGCAGCCATTTTTGAGAACCCATCATTCTACTATGAATTTTCTTGCCTAATAATTTCACCATCTAATCTGTTTTTCCTGTCAAACATGCTTCCTAAATATACAAATGCATTCACCTGGTCTACCTCTGTGCCATTTAGACTAATTTTACATTCAGTACTAACAGTTCTTTGCTCAAAAACCAAAGCTTTGGTTTTATCTTATTTATACTCAGCTTGAATTTCAACAAACTTCGTACATCCAGAATAACATACTCTGTAACTCACTTTTGCTCTCTGCCAACAGGATTGTGTTTCATCAGCATACAGCAATCAGCACACAAGGATATTACCAAGACATGAACCAGTATTGTCTATTTTGGCATGGGATTTTGTTATCCTGGATGTGTGAAGTTAGTATTAAATACAAATAGGTAAAGTTCATGTAAAACACATTGCAACAATAATTTAAGTTAACTGTAAACGGCCATGTGCCTCCTCTTACTAAGGTATTTGTCACCTCGTCCTGGAGTGACAGAGGCCTCAGATGCTACACAAGGGCCCATGGTCATCTCTCATTGTGTACCACGTGTTGACCAACAGTTTCCAGTGAAAACTGTCAAATTGCGGGCATTTTCAGTGGACACCATCTGACAAAAATTGCAAAACCACAGTAGTTTTATCAGACATTTCAACACCACGTCACAGATTTTCCAGCATTGTCACAATCCTGTGGGAAATCCCATGACAATCAATGTTTGCTTTGCAAGGGGTAAATAAGTGGATTTTCCCTCTACTAATCTTTGCGAATGCCTCTGCCATTTGCCAAGCGATCTGAACAAAACTTCAAATTTAAAAGTTTCTTAATGTGAGGAATCTAAATACATGCAAAATCAAAATACACCTTCTATGGAAAATTTCAGAGGTAGTAATAATTAGTGTGTTCCTTAACATCACGTGATAATTACCTTTGTGTTTTCCAACAACATCTACCTTTTCTAAATACGATAAAGCTCAAGGAGTTAAAGGGAAAGGAGGCACTTTTTTTTTTTTTCCTTTGATGACAGTGCATATATTCAGGTAAAACTCTAGTTTATTAAAAAAAAAAAGGGGGGGGACTTCATTTCAGAATTTAAGGTCAAAGTTTAGTATAGTAGTATCTCACCTGGAAAAATATTTTTAAAAGAAATGTTTGTGTCTGAAATCAAATTTTCTGAGCAACTTACTTTCTCATAAGACATTACAAGTTAACTAAGTTTTACAAAAATCAGTGACAGGCAGTTAAATTCATTGTTTGTGTTGATATGGAATGATCCATATTCCTAAAAAAGGACAAATTCTTCACCTGCATATTTTCTTTTGGGAACCAATGACTTCAGTGTGAAAGAGAACTTTGCAACCACTTTGAAAATATTTTTACAGCAAAGCAAGTAGCCTACAGTGTAAAAACATACTATTATTCACACATTTACTATTCCATAGCACAGCTGAGGACTGATGTTTTTATTTTCTTTCTCTATAACTTTAGCTAAAAATTAGGGCTCTTTTTTTCAGAACAATTAGAGCAAACTCCATTCAATCCTCCACCATACCCCTAAAGTTCTGCTAATTGTTTGACACATCTTCAAAGATATTGTCAGCAGGAGTGGTGATCTCCATATGTTTAGCTACGTATAACAGACAAGAAAAGGATTGGAAATAGTTTTCTTCATGAGTTGATTCATTACAGTAAAAAGCCATGCCCCCCCCCCCCCTTCGCCCTAAAAAAATAACTACCCGACTTTTTACAAAACTTGAATATTAGCAGGAAGTGCATCAATTTAATACCTAATGGTAAAGGAATTTTTCAAAATGCATTTCTTTCTTAAAAGAATTCCTCTTCACAAGCAAAATTAGCAGCCCTCAGAATTCTGGGGAGACTTTCAGAATTCTGAGGGCTGCTAACAATAGCCGATCAGTAGTAGTGGTACATGGATCATTGACGGGCCAGCGGTATGTGTATGAGATCCTATGGCCCCATGTGCTCCCATTCCTAGCTGAGATTCCAGGTGCACTATACTAGTAGGATTATGCCCGCCTGCACACATCTCAGGTTCCCCAAGACTGCCTACATCATGTCCAGACACTTCCATGGCCTGCCCGCTCCCCGGACCTGTCCCCTATCGAGCATGAGCGGAACCAGTTAAAACGCCAGCTGCCGCTGTGCCGCACTATCCGGGATTTGGAGTACACCGTCCAACACGTGTGGGCCAGTCTGCCGCAGGACAACATCAGGCATCTGTTCGCCTCCATGCCGGACCGTATTGCAGCATGTATCGCTGCACGAGGTGGTGCGATGCGCTACTGAAGATGACCGAACTGCGTGCCACAGTTCCCTCTGTAATTGGCTTGAAGCACTGTTTTTGCCATCATGTGTATCATTCATCTGTATCATTACGTCCATAAAATTTAAGTTCAAGCTGACGCTTCCTTCTTTGTGCAGAAATTTTATTGTCTGTGAGTGTAGTCCAGACTTGTCACCATGTGACTTCTGGTTATTCCCCATTTTAAAAAGACGTTACGGAGATGACAATTTCTGACTGATCAAAAATTTATTACATCTGGGCAGGCGTGCTTCACCAGCATTTCAGAAAAAGAATTCCAGAAGACATTCAAAAAGTGGAAGGAACATTGGGATACCTGTATTTGATGCAATGGGCAGTATTTCGAAAAAGATGGCCACTTCCTTGATAATTAAGGTATGCATTTTTTTTTCTACAAAAACATTCTCAGTTGTTTTGGGACAACCCTTGTACAAGAGATATTTTATGTAAAACTCTCATAGCCTTTGTAACTTGGTGAAATTTCTAGTAATGTTCAGTTTCACATGCTTTATGAGTTAGCTTAAAATGCCACACTCTTTGAAATATTACAGTACTGTCAATTACAGAATCATTCTTTGCACAAACAAAATCCACAAGTTTTTTAATTGAACCAACATACCATATTTTTAGGAATATAAGATGCACTTTTGTTTTCCCAAAACATTTGCTGTCAAAATCTACCTGCATCTCATATACCAAAGGTCACTATTATCACTATGAATGAGTATGCATGTATGCTGCTATAAAGATTGCTAAATTAGTTTAACACTTTCACTTCTGTGTGACACCGAATGGCATCATACAATTCTTAGCCCAGGTGTCGATGACACCAAATGGCGTCATGTTCATGGCTTAATATTTCCCTTCCTAAAATCTTCGGCACTTGAAGAGAGTTATCTATTTCATTACTGGCACTGAGAATGAATCTCCAACTGCCTAGAAATGACCACGGTTTTGGGATAGCGGATTTTTTTTCACATGGTAATTAGGGAAGGGAAAGTACGTTGCCACCCCATAGGCTTAACACACAGTTCGCTTTTCAGTGCAATGTTTATTTTACTTTGAAAGTCACTGGTTTGCAGTGAAGGGTACTATCAATAAACAAATACCTTTGAGTGACAAAAAACATTTGCTGCTTAGAACTCATACGTAAAAGGGCGGCGTATTGAGGATGCTAAAGGGATTTCAAGGAAACCCACATTGACTTTAATACTTAGGAGTCATTGCATCTCAATTCAGTCAGACAGTACCAAAATGTTTCAGGTGACCATTTTAGATTTGTTCCAAAAAATTACAGCAGTTACACCTATTGGAGACATAAAATATCCTGAAATGATTTTCCTAAAATAAATGTTTTTCCTCCAGCTATAGCGTTTTGAAGTTTGGCTAAAATCTAGCGATCTTTGAAAAATGGGGAAAATGCTGTATTTTAAAACATGCGCTGCTTCAAAACTATTTAATCTAGATATTCACTTAATTTTTTTTTTAATTTGTAGCCATTGAATTAAATTTTAACTTGGCATAGTTTGAATAAGACTGACTGACATTATTAATAAGGGAAAAAAACATTACTGCAAAAAAAATTTATTTGTTTTTGCATTTTCGGAAAAAAATTTCCCCGCTAAATAATTATTTTTCAGGTAAGTAAGGATGGCAATCTGAAGTTCCTCAATGGTAGTTTTACAGCAAATTTTATTTTAAACCTGGGATGCATGCAGTCCATAAAATTTAATTTTAGGTTATGCGGAAGTTCAAAAAAGCTCAATATTTGAATGCCATTAACTCAAAAACTCCATTTTTTAAAAATCTGAAAATCTGTCCATTTGATGTCCTCTTAGTTGTTAATAAATTGCTTATTGCGGAATTGCAGAATAATGAATTTTTGCCTGGTTAATTTTATATATTTTTTTAAAGATTGCACATTTTCAGCTTTTCAGCGTTGTTGCGTAATACAGCACAAAATGCAATAGTGTCCATATTTCACTGAAAACATCGTTTAATCAGGTTTCACAGTTAAAACATAGGTTACTGGTGTTTGATTAGTACAATTACATTATATTTTGAAGTTCAGCACAAAAACATATACTAAAAAATATTTGCAGAACATGGCAGTATATTCTTGCTGGTTTCATTTCTTTTCTAGGGGAATTATTTACAACCTCATACACTCTCCCTCTCTCCATATATGTACTTTAAATTGTTTATTTTGTTAAACTTGTTAATTTTGTAACCATCCACTGTTCTACTGATACTCCTCATAAATTTATAGCATTTTGTAATGAAATTGCACAAGCCACAATGCTGAAACAACAGGTTATGACTGGCTTTTGCAAGTACAAACATGTACATTGATTGCTCACTGAACAGCCAATCAGCAGCTGTTATGTCCTTCATTTACTAATTTCCCACCTTTCTCCCACTCCAGTTTGCTCTTGTCTGTTGATGAGTGATGCTCAGTATTGTTCAGTGAATAATTTATAATGTCTGATCATAGTTCTGAGAGAGTTAGATGTGTGGACTACATTAAAAGACACAAGATGGGTTCCATTTCAACTCAGGCAGGGTCGTACCATCATGGTCTCAGATTTCTCTAAAAAAATTAAGGGGTGTTCCTTGACTAAAATAAGGAGATCTATATTTTTTCTTTCGGCAAGAAAAATTTTTCCCTTCGAGATAGAGGGTTTCAAATCTTGCACCGTCAAACAAGCTCTCTAGAAAATGGTTATTTTTCCTAACTTCAGCAAGTCAATTTTTTTTTGCAGCAGAGTTAAAAAAGATATTGTGTTCTTGTATTTTTTTTTTTGCATTGTGTGTATAACATATAATAATATATGGTGCTAATATTTGTTACACATCGTATGATTAAAATTTTAAAAAATCGTAAACTTTGTGATTTTTAAAAAAAATTGAATTTTTAAGTTTTTTTAAACAGGTTTGGATGAAGTTTTTTCTATATTCGTTTTTTTCGTTAAAGACATACAAATGTGCACTTTATTTGTAATTTTTTGTGTGTCTGTGAAACTGCTAGTTTCCGCGTTTCGGCAGCGTTAAAAACAGCCGATTTTGAAAAATCTCTAACTTTGCCAACGATTTTCTCAAAAAGGCCATTTTTTAAAATTCTGAAAATTAAATCCCTGTTTTATTATCAACAGGAGAATATCTGTGTAAATTTTCACGGACCTAAAAACGCTCGTTTCCGAGTTAGACGCGTTTGAAAGCCTACGATTTCCCGTGTTCTAAAGGCGCCATTTTGGAAAAATCTCAGGCGGCGCAAAGTACGTACGTTATCTCTTACCCGAATCAAAGCGTTAGATATTCTTTGCCCGAATGATGGAATGAGAGCATTGGGTCAGCTGGCCCTGGTTGGATACATCCACCTCACCCTTCCCCGAGTAATGACATGCCTATAAAACTGTCGGGGGGGGGGGGGGATAACCAATACATAAAGGAAATTCTTGCTGCTCCACTAACAAAGTTGAGTTGCGAAAGACAGCAGCAGTTGTTTGTTTGTTTACATATATACTTAAACATCGCATAAGAAAAGACTATGAAAGAGTAGAAAACTGTTGTGAAATAATTTTAAGAAAACGAGTGCAGGCACGTGTACCGTAAGTTATTTTTCGATGGCTAAACAACCTCGAGTTTTTCTGGGAGTTGCTAATTGTAGGCTACTGTCAGAAGAGCAGTTGCTGTTTTGTTATAGTTGCTAAAGTTAACCTCAGTTTTTGGTAATAGTAAAATATTCGCTCAGGAGAGTTTTGTCCTCTGCGAACGGGGGAGAAGGTGCAATGCTCTTGACCTCGCTGCTGGGTTGATAGCGCTGGTCGCTACCAAAACTCTGCTTACCTGCGCTCCAAAACGGTAATGGCAATTGTCTAATCTACTAAATAAAAAACACATACGCGTGCAAGCTAATTCATAAAATGTAAGTTGAGTATATTTCCTGTTCAATCAACTGATTTTACAAGTAGAATACATATACAACTTATGCACTTATAATAATGTAAAGATTTTTATCTATTTAAAACATATTCATAGATTTCAATTTTTTAAAAGGGGGGGGGGTGATTGTGTTCTTAGTGATTTCCACCTGGGCCACGATAAACCATGCACTGCCCATGGCTTCTGTTCCCTTAGAAGATAATCCTGGATCGATGGGAGACCAGCGGAGTTTTGACACACACACCACACCACACCACACCACACACACACACACACACACACACACACACACACACACACACACACACACACACACCTCTCGTGGTTGTGAGGTGTCTCAAAGATAGGTAGCTTTCAAAAATGTTTCAACTTAGTTGGCTGGTAACAAGAGAGGGATTCCATTTCAACTGTGGCAGGGTCATACCATCACGGTCTCAGATTTCTCTAAAAAAATTAAGGGGGTGTTCCTTGATTAAAATAAGGAGACCCATATCTTTTCTTTCGACAAGAAAAAATTTTCCCTTTGAGACAGAGCTTTTCAAATCTTCCACCGTCAAACAAGCTCTCTAAAAAACGGTTATTTTTCCTAACTTCAGCGAGTCATTGCAGCAGAATTAAAGATATTTTGTTCTGGTATTTTTTATTACATTGTGTGTATAACGTATAATAATATGTGATGCTAATATTTTTTACACATCGTATGATTAAAATTTTAAAATTTCGTAAACTTCGATTTTAAAAAATTGAAATTTTTAAGATTTTTTTTAACTGGTTCAAATGGAGTTTTTTTTCTATACTCGCTTTTTTGTTAAAGACATACAAACGTGCACTTTATTTGCAATTTTTTATGTGTCTGTGAAACTGCTAGTTTCCGCAGCGTTAAAAACAGCCGATTTTGAAAAATCTCCAACTTTGCCAACGATTTTCTCAAAAAAGCCTTTTTTTTTAATTCTGAAAATTAAATCCCTGTTTTATTATCAACAGGAGAATATCTGTGTAAATTTTCACGGACCTAAAAACGCCCGTTACCGAGTTAGACGCGTTTGAATTTGGTTTGAAAACCTACGATTTCTCCGTGTTCTAAAGGCGCCATTTTGGAAAAATCTAAGGCGCAAAGTACGCATTCTCTTACTCGAATGAGAGTGTTGGATCCGTCCAACTCACCCTACCCTGAGCGATAACACGCCTAAAAAACGGTCTTGGAAAAAAAAAATCTCTATATATGGAGAATTGAATGTATGTCAATTTAGAACCATCAATCTTGGTATACTATCTCATGGTACCCTAACTTAGACCGTAGACGATTTTTGGAAGGGGGAGCCCGGGTCAAAGGGCCCCACGCAAAATTTCCGTAAAATCTTGTTTTCAATTTAGAACCATCAAATTTGGTATACTTTTTCTTGGCACCCTAACTTTGACTAGACGGTTTTGGGAAGGGGTCGGAAACCGGGGTCAAGCCCCCACCCCTACAAAATTTTCGTAAAATATTTTACAAAGTTAGGGTGCCAAGAAAAAGTGTACCAAATTTGATGGTTCTAAATTGAAAACTAGATTTTACGGAAATTTTGCGTAGGGCCCTTGACCACGGGCTCCCACCCACCCAGGGCTCTACCCCCTTCCAAAAACCATCTACGGTCTCAGTTAGGGCACTATAGTTTACAAGTATATTTTACGGAAATTTTGTGTGGAGCCCCTTGACCCCGGGCTCCGACCCCTTCCAAAAACCGTCTACGGTTTAAGTTAGGGTACCATGAGATAGTATACCAAGATTGGTGGTTCTAAATTGAAAACTGTAAATTTGTTTAGCAGACATACATTCAAATCTATATATATAGATTTGTTATTTTTTTTTCCAAGACCATTTTTTAGGCATGTTATTGCCCAGGGTAGGGTCAGGTGGACGGATCCAACGCTCTCATTCGGGTAAGAGAATACGTACTTTGCGCCTGAGATTTTTCCAAAATTGCGCCTTTAGAACACGGAGAAATCTAGGTTTTCAAATAAAATACAAACGTGTCTAACTCGGAAACGGACGTTTTTAGGTCCGTGAAAATTTACACAGATATTCTCCTGTTGATAATGAAACAGGGATTTAATTTTCAGAATTTTAAAAAAGGCTTTTTTGAGAAAATCGTTGGCAAAGTTGGAGATTTTTCAAAATCGGCTGTTTTTAACACTGCAGAAACTAGCAGTTTCACAGACATATAAAAAATTGCAAATAAAGGGCACATTTGTATGTCTTTAACAAAAAAACGAGTATATAAAACAAAAACTCCATTTGAACCAGTTAAAAAAAAATCTTAAAAATTTCAATTTTTTTTAAAATCAAAGTTTACGATTTTTTTTAATTTTAATCATACGATGTGTAAAAAATATTAGCATCAAATATTATTATACGTTATACACACAATGTAATAAAAATACCAGAACAAAAGATCTTTTTAATTCTGCTGCAATGACTCACTGAAGTTAGGAAAAATAACCGGTTTTTTAGAGAGCTTGTTTGACGGTGGAAGATTTGAAACCCTCTGTCTCGAAGGGAAAATTTTTTCTTGCCGAAAGAAAAGATATGGGTCCCCTTATTTTAATCAAGGAACACCCCCTTAATTTTTCTAGAGAAATCTGAGACCGTGATGGTACGACCCTGCCAGAGTTGAAATGGAATCCCTCTCTTATTACCAGCCAACTAAGTTGAAACATTTTTGAAAGCTACCTAGCTTTGAGACACCTCACCACTACGTGAGAGGGAGGGGGGAGGGTGTCAAAACTCCGCTGGTCTCCCATCGATCCAGGATTATCTTCTAAGGGAACAGAAGGCATGGGCAGTGCATGGTTTATCGTGGCCCAGGTGGAGATCACTACGAACACAACCCCCCCCCCCCGCTCTTAAAAAAAATTGAAATCTTTGAATATGTTTTAAACAGATAAAAACCTTTACACCATTATAAGCGCATAAGTTGTATATGAATTTTACTTGTAAAATCAGCTGATTGAACAGGAAATATACTCAACTTACATTTTATGAATAAGCACGCACGCGTATGTGTTAATTGTTATTTATTTAGTAGATTAGACAATTGCCATTACGTTTTGGAGAGGAGGTAAGCAGAGTTTCGGTAGCGACCAGCGCTATCAACCCAGCAGCGAGGTCAAGAGCATTGCACCTTCTCCCCCGTTCGTAGAGGACAAAACTCTCCTGAGCGAATATTTTACTATTACGAAAAACTGAGAAGTTAATTTTAGCAACTATAACAAAACAGCAACTGCTCTTCTGACAGTAGCCTACAATTAGCAACTCCCAGAAAAACTTGAGGGTGTTTAGCCATCGAAAAATAACTTACAGTACACGTGCCTGCACTCTTTTTCTTAAAATTGTTTCACAACAGTTTTCTACTCTTTCATAGTCTTTTCTTATGCGATGTTTAAGTATATACGTAAACAAACAAACAACTGCTGCCTTTCGCAACTCAACTTTGTTAGTGGAGCAGCAAGAATTTTCTTTATGTATTGGTTACCTCCCCCCCCCCCCGACAGTTTTATAGGCATGTCATCACTCTGGGAACTGACCCAATGCTCTCATTCCATCATTCGGGCAAAGAATATCTAACGCTTTGATTCGGGTAAGAGATAACGTACGTACTTTGCGCCGCCTGAGATTTTTCCAAAATGTCGCCTTTAGAACACAGGAAATCGTAGGCTTTCAAACCGAATTCAAACGCGTCTAACTCGGAACCGAGCGTTTTTAGGTCCGTGAAAATTTACACAGATATTCTCCTGTTGATAATAAAACAGGGATTTAATTTTCAGAATTTTAAAAATGGCCTTTTTGAGAAAATCGTTGGCAAAGTTAGAGATTTTTCAAAATCGGCTGTTTTTAACGCTGCTGAAACGCGGAAACTAGCAGTTTCACACACACAAAAAAAATTACAAATAAAGTGCACATTTGTATGTCTTTAACGAAAAAAACGAATATAGAAAAACTCCATCCAAACCTGTTTAAAAAACTTAAAAAATTCAATTTTTTAAAAATCACAAAGTTTACGATTTTTTTAAATTTTAATCATACGATGTGTAGCAAATATTAGCACTATATATTATTATATGTTATACACACAATGTAAAAAATACAAGAACACGATATCTTTTTTAACTCTGCTGCAATGACTAGCTGAAGTTAGGAAAAATAACCGTTTTCTAGAGAGCTTGTTTGACGGTGCAAGATTTGAAACCCTCTATCTCGAAGGGAAAAATTTTTCTTGCCGAAAGAAAAAATATAGGTCTCCTTATTTTAGTCAAGGAACACCCCTTAATTTTTTTAGAGAAATCTGAGACCATGATGGTACGACCCTGCCCGAGTTGAAATTGAACCCATCACAAAAGAGTTGTGTACAAAACTAAGCTTGTTAGGTTCTTTGGTGTTGGTGATTTAGGTGATGAAATTCAAAGGATTGTAGGCCCATCTGTCTCTCTAAATAGAAATGATTATTTGTGTTGCAATTGTGTGGCTTTTTACAAAAGAAAAATTTTGGAATGTGCAAATGAAACTGAAGAAGAAATTCCCACATCAGAGAGAGAGGATTTTTTCATTCCCAGTCATGAGATAGCAGTATTACAATGCTTGATGTTAATATGTCACCATTTAAAGCCCCTTCAGAAGTTAGGGAGGATAGGAGAGAAGCTTATGTGAAGAGGAAAACGTTGACATTAGAGAAAACACTAACAACTTCAGCTGTGCAGAAATTAGAAGACATATATGGAGTTGGTGTTTCAAGTCAGTTTTCTCTTGAGAAGGCTGACTGTTCTACTTGTAATTAGTGGTTTTCTAATATTAATATAGCACTTCATACTTGTAACTACACTGAAAAAGTGCAATTACTGGCATTGCTACCGCAGACTGTTAGTGAAATTGATTTGAAGGGAGAGTTACCTACAGTATCAAAGTACCTCATAGATAAATCACGCAAGGTAAAAAGAGAAAAGGGAATCTTGTGAGTATTGAGGATGAAGGTCCATCCGAAGACAAGTTTGGCCCCAAGCCACACTGTTTTAAAGTGGTATGATGAAAGGACCTGAAATCCAGATCATACACCATATGGAACAAAACTTAAGATTTTGAATAGTGTTGATTTTGTGAATAAAGTTTTAAAAAAATGTTTATTAACTATTTGCATTCGAATTAAATTGTTAGAATTAATCTGTTAGGTCATGAAAAGGTGAGTTATATCTAAATATTTGTAATCTATTCAGCATTACAATGTGACAGTTATAGGGATGAAATCAAAAATTTTCATGATTGACTAATGGAGGGGGGAACATGTTAAAGTTTCTTTTGTGTAACATTAATAAACTTTCTCTAGTTGATAATGCAATTTGCTAGTAAAAATAAGGCCACTAGCAAGTGTTGTCACTGCTAAAAAAACGAAATCAAGGTCTAATCTATTCCAGCGCCCTTATGCATCATAACTTACGTAAAAATGCTTCATTTGGGACAAAACTTTATTATGTTGCTCCGGAGGTATACTGAACCGGTTTTGCTGAATATCATCAAAATGGGGTCCAAGGTCAGGGCACAGGAGCGAGATTTATTCCACACCCATTATCCTCATAACTTGAGTAAAAATGCTTCTATTGCGACAAAACTTTAGTATGTTGTTCCGGAGGTATACTGAATGAATCAATAGTCAGGGTAGAAAGCAGGGTTTGTCTGCTTGTGATTTCTTGTGTGTTGAAAAGCGTAACATAATCAATGCATTGCATGATTTTACTACCTTGTTCTAAATTAGTATCATTACTAGTAATCCCTCCCCCTCATCTGTTCAACACACCAGTTGCACCATCAAGAAAATGATTCCTCCCTAGTTTCCCACCCCCACTTTGCCTGCCTTCTCAGTTTTGTATGTCTCGGGCTGTGAGAAAACACCGTCCCAAAAGACCAAGGCATGTTTTTTTAAAAATGCGTTATCTACGTCATAACTTGTGAGGAGAAATTCCTGTGACCTTGAGATCTGCTACAAAAGGGCTACTATAGGATACATAGGCATGCAAGCACAAACAAAATGGAGGGAAGGCAACATTTTCTTTTCTTTGACAATTTCGAAAGTTGGCGGACAGCATTATTGAAAAAAATAGCTGTTCTGCATCTAAAGGGGAGGGGGAGGGCAGATGCCTGCAATTTACAACTTAAATGTCTTTTATTGTACTTAAATCAAAGTAAAACCTACTAATAGCACTCTGTTTCATCCATTAAAAGAACAATATAAATATGCCATGGATTTTAATTCTCGGTGTACTGATAAGTGATTTCTAGCAAACGAGCAGAACCAAACTTGTGACAAAGCAGAATGTTTTTTTGTTTTTTTTTAAATATGAGAAACTGATATCATTCTCAGTTACAACCAGTTGCAATACTAAATTGCATGTATGGGAAGAATTGTACATACATATACATTATATTGACAAAAATAACAGGACACCTAGAAGAGAAACACAACATAGCATTTATTGTCATACATTAGTATGGTGTTGGTCCACCTTTGTCCTTAATGTATGCACTGACCCTTTGAGACATGCTTTCGACAAGGTTTTGGAACACAGCAATAGGTATGCGCTTCCATTCAGTACATAATGCTGCTGCTAACTGTTGCTTAGTAGTAGGCCTTGGTTCCAAACTTCTTATGCGGCACTGTAATTAATTCCATAGGTGCTCTATGGAATTAAGATCAGGGCTCTGTGCTGGCCAGTCCACACACAATACAGAATTATCATCAAACCACGCTGTAACAGTCCTTGCTTTATGGCTCGGTGCATTATCCTGCTGGTACCAACAATGCTCGGTTCCATAGCATTGCCACAGAGCTGGTAGGGCATAATTGTCCAGAATATCGAGGTAGACGTGCTGGTTAACAGGTTTGTCCACGATAACCAATGGGCCGGGACCATACCAGGAAAAATACTCCGACACGAGTACACTGCCAGCTCCAAACTTGATTGTAGGAACAGTACACTGTAGTAAATAGTGTTCCCCGACTGCCGCCTGATGGATTGTGTATCTGGATTCATCAGTCCATAGGACCCATTTCCATTGACCTATGGTCCACGATAAATGTTCCTTACAGCATGCTAAATGACGAGTAGTATTCCGAGTGCAGATGAAAGACTTACGAGCAGCCGCACGACCACGGTAACCCATGGAATGAAGTTCTCCGTGAATGGTACATACCGAGGTTCCAGCATTTTCACTCACCTGGACACTGAGGTCTTGTGCAGTACTCCATTGATTAGCTGTAATGACTCTCTTGAGGCTTCGACGTCCTCTATCACTGATTTTCTTTGGTCTGCCAGTATGTTTTGCTGCTTCAGGCACGCCATGTGTCTTCCACTTATTCAGAACATCCAAAACAGTTGACTTGGGTATGTTTAAAGGCTTTTCGGTTTCTCTTATGGACAACTCACTAATATAACATCGAACAAACTTTTCTTTCTAAAAGTCAGTTCTCACCTGCCACGACATTTTCACTCAACCTCACAGTGCAGTATGATAGCAGTCAGCTGCAAGTTTGTTTTTAAACCGTTTGCAGCTGTACCGCATATCTTAACAACGCAGTGGATCTGTTCATTTGCTTTTAAAGGGGTGCCCAGTTACTTTTGTCAATATAGTGTATGTCACAGAATTTTTATCTATGCCACAGATGTAAGGATGCATGTTTTTAATCTTAGGAATTATTACTCTATTTTAAATTTTGCTATACTTATTAAAATAATTAAAATAACTGCATGTCCAAAGAACAGACTTTTTTATTGTAATACAGTAACACCCCGTAAGTAATGCGTTCCGGAAAATGTTACGTAACTTGAATTTTACGCAAGTCGAATTTGTAATTTATGTTCATAAGAAACTGCAATATTTATTATTATATCTATGTACATGTATATTATTTATTATTATTTTATAAAAGAGACATCACGTAGCAGTATTTACTCTGATATACATAAACTACTGTATAAGAGAATGAAAAATATATACATACTTAAAAGAATATAAAAACAAACTGAAATACTGTTCATGTGTATTCACTTTTCAAATAGGTAAAAAAAAATTTTGAGGGCTAAGTTGGCTCCATAGGGGGAGAGTCAGCGCTGGGGATGGATGGTTGTGAAGAGAGATGGTGTTCTGCAGCAACTTCTACACCTTTCAATATCAAGTGAAACTGAATTGTGCTTACTGCGACAAGGCTGTCAAAGACGCAGCTGCACAAAGCCGCAAACGTGTTCCTACGTGCTAGTAAGTAGTTCTCAGAATTTTCATTTTATTACGTCAGGATGAAGATCACGGGTAAAGCAGCAAGTGCAGATGCACAGGCGGCAAGTGAATTTCTCGAACGTGCTAGCAAGTAGTTCTCAGAATTTTCATTTTTTTTTTTTTTACGTCAGGATAAAGGACACTGGTGAGGCAGAAAGTGCAGATAAAGGGGCAGCAATTATTACGTAACTGGGAATTTTCGTAAGTTGGGTGTTACTGTATAGTATATATTTTTAACGGCATTAAAAAAAACAGTTTTTTAGAAGTGGGAATGTTTAAGGTAGTCAGTTGCAACAAAATGAGGTGTGTGTGTGGGTGGGTGGGTGTGGGTGGGGGAGTGCTGTTTCTACAAGTCACAAAATAAATCTTGAAAAACATGTGAGAAGTATTTTTACTCCCTGTCTAAAAACTTACCATTACCAGTGGTCATAACAGCAGTTAGACAAGGTGGCACCTGCATCGTGCAATACTACACCATTAGTGGTGAGTGTGTCCTCTTATTGATTGCACAATCAATAATCAAGGAAGCTCTTCTTTCTGATTGCATTACGGTTTAACAGAGCACCATAATATGGTTTCTTCGATATATAACTTTGCATTAAAGGGATTACCAGAATGATACTTATTTACTGTTGTCAAATTTTTGGATTGTACACCAACCCATTGTTGGAACCGACTGAAGTGAGTACGTGTTTCCACTCATGCAATAATACCCAGCCTTTCTCTGTTTGCTAATTGCGGCACCTCTTCTTCTTTCAATTTGCAGACTTTGTTTCTTCCAACTTCCTTTTCACAAAGTGCTATTGATGTGAAAGGATTTTTATAAAGCCCCATTTTTCGCAAGTGCCTTTCTCTGAAAAGTACTTACTCCTACAGTCAAATAATTTCATTTAACAGCAATTAATGCATACTAAACATAACTTTTCATATTGCTAAATTATCTTGCAAAGCTGACAGCATACTGAGATTTATAAATGTTGTGAGTTAAGATTATTAAAATGGCAGAATAGCTGCAAAATTCATGTGGCTGCATATCACAGTTCCACGGCCAAAATGAAATAACTGAATGCATGACCACTTTTAGGATTGAAATCTTTGAAACTTTTTTTTTAACGTTTCAAACAGGATTTCGTAGAGGTTAATTTCTTACCTGCAACTGAATTTTCACATTAAAACCTTGCCCATCACTTGGGTTTCTGCAGAATAGATGTTTGCCAGCCATGCTGTAGTAATTACCTCACTGCTGTCATTTACTGTAGTTCTTTTCCTCCCTTTTATCGGTATGAAAAAGGGCTACTGACATCCACTTACTTTTAAACAATACCAATTTATAAAACATGTCTGTGTAGTTCTATTTCACCTGCCAAATTTTTATTTGCTGCCTAGTGTCTAGCCTCACGAGTTTACAGTGCCTTCCCATTTCTCCTGTCTATTTAAGTTTGCAATAGCACTACATATTATACATTACTCCCTCTGGTAGCACAGCATTATCGGTAAATGTGTACTTTAGCATCGTAAATTATTAATCGGAAAAATTTCACTGCGTGGGGAAAGTGCGACATACAATTTTTTAAGCATGAAAAATATTGGGGAAAGGTGCAGAAATACAGTGAACGTAAAAGAATTTTACTGAAGTATTACTTGCAAGTACGATGGTATGCAGCAGTTGGTGTGGGAGGTTTAAGCGATGCTAACAGCGACGACGTGAAGCTTCCGTGCTTCGGAAGGGACCAGGAGCTCGTACTGAATGCGCGGAAGAATACAATAGGAGTAGGTGCATTATTCTGAAGAGTGTGATGCGTGCTGTAATCCTGCGCAAGTGGAAGTAGTTTCACACTGTTTTCTTAATATTTGAGAAAGAAATGTGCGGAATGTCATTATTATTAGTTTCACAATGTCTCCGAATGGAAAGAAATGAAGGAATGTAAAGGTTTTCATGTACCACAGAAGTGTTGAGTAGGAACTCTTGGTTCCAGTTGAACCTCAAGTTTTGGTTATGGTTTCGAAGATGTACAGGGGCAGTTGATTTCTTCAAGCACTTCATTTGTAGTTGTGCTGTTATTCTGTACATCATAGTTAACATTTTTTAGTCCTGATACAGATATTTTTGAAAAGAAAGAAGTTTCTTCAATTCGGAAATCATACAATGGCAGGGAGGCCAAGAGCTTCTTATCATATTGTGCCGGATAAAGAAATTTTAAGCCCTGACGAAATCCGAAATGAAGTATGGAGACTAACGACTTTGGAAAGAGCCAGTAACACTGTTGAAAAAGCTACTAACATCGCTTACAATGCTGCATAAAGTCGACCTTTTTCCTTCAGTGTATTCCTACAAGACGCTTCTATGACTATGTACTGCTCAACCACCTCCTTTTGTATTCTTCCGCCCGTTACTTGCCTTTCTCAACGAAGCTCCCATTCACGGGACTACACCTTGATGCCGTGGCCGCTCCGTCGTCCTAGGCCTACCACACGTATTCTTCCATACCATTGTACTCCCAGGTAAATACTTCAGCAAAATTATTTTTTGCTCTCTACAAATACTATATTTTTGCACCTTTCCCCATTATTTTTTGCATGCTTAAAAAATTGTACGTCGCACTTTTCCCACACAGTTAAATTTTTCCGACGAAATAATTTAGGACACTAAAGTACACTTTACCGCATTATCTTCTGGTTGCTTAGGATTGGGTGTGATTTTCTTTTTATTTTATTGTTTAAGCTAGACACAAATCCCACTTTGAAATTCTGATTTATTTACAAGTAGTTTTCCAAAATGCCCCTGATGTAGGTGACCCTTCAATCACCTTGTATGTGATTGGGTCACTTGGCCATACACGAGACTGACGAAGGGAAAAAAAGCTGAACTTTTTAACCGCATGGGTGAAAAACAAGAATGTGCTGCGAAACAGTGTGAATATAACGAGCCGTGAGCAAGACAAAATTGTTTACTAAAATTTGTTATGTAAATATTAAGGTGGAGCACACCACTGTATTCAAAATAGGATTATTTTTATTTTATTTTTTTATGTTTGACAGCAACACAGGATAAATGTAACATCGCGGAGAAATAAAAAAATAAAATTACAACTACCGGTAAAATCTACGCTCTGTCCAACTTCCGTTTTAGGAAAGTTTTCCTCCATTTTGAAGCTTCAAAACAAATATTTATGGAATAAAATTACATTTAACACTACCTTGTAGAAGAAGCATTGCGAGAAAAAAAGATTACGATTACAGGAGAAACCTTCACTCCATCTAACTTCTGTTTCCGAAAGTCAGAATTCCACCCACCGACGGAAAACGACCCCACCACCAATCCCTCCCAAATTTCTGTTCAGTTCTGCATCGATCTCGAGAACCATCGAAATGACGATGGAAATGGCGGAATTCTTCGAATCCACAGCAAAATCTCGTGTCTGAAGATCACTGGGAAATTTTCGCGCCATCTTTCGTTTTTCAAATAAATTTTTCTTCCATTTCAAAGCTGAAATGCAAATATTTATGGAATAAAATTATATTTAACAATACTACTGTGCAGAAGAAACATCGCGAGAAAAAGAAATCACGACTACGGGAAAAATTTTCATTCCGTTTTCGAACGTTTTGAGAAAAAAAAACCCATCCCCAGATCAAAAAACGACACCCGCCCCCAACTAATCCCCCGAAATTTCTCTTCAGTTTTGCATCGATCTCGAGGTTAACCCAAATGAAAACAAAACAAAACGGAATTCCGCGAATCCGCGGAAGAATCTCATGTATGCTTGGTATGCAATTTTCTGTAGTTCCTCTATAGGGTCATAATAAAAGTTGTGCACACAATCTAAAACGGAAGCAGATGATGCAACCAGGAAAATGATTGTGTCATGTCAAGAGTTCAGACTCTCAGCAAAGCAGTGGTTTCAGAACGATGTGCTAATCATTTGCTGTGTGGACATGGGAGGGTGTGGAAATGGAAATGTGCAGCTCCTCAGGTTAAGTGACGCGTTAGACCAGCACTCATACATGAAAATAGAAACTCTGTGGGGGAAAAAAATCCAAAAAATTGCAGAAGAGTGGATATCCAAATTTCACCCTGATTTCCCAGTCGAATAATATGACCACACCCGGAATCATTGTGTACTCGCCCAGGCGTGTCACAGAGTGCTCGTTACAAGGTCGACCACACGAAGATATAAGTGGCTGGCCAGGACAGATGAGCCATAGTGCGCAACGTCAGCACAATGGACAGAGTTAGTGATTTGATGGACGTTAAAAAAGGAATGATGATCTGTTGCTGCGCTGAGAGTGAAAGCATCTCAGAAACAGCAGATTTCGTTGGCTGTTCACGAGGTGCTGTAGTAAGGGTGTACCAAGAAAGGACTGCTGCCACACCGAGTACCTCCCGACATTATAACTGTGGAGCCTGAAAGGCCATCGACACCAGAAGAGAACGTCGCCTCCGTCAACTGGCAAAGGGCAATCTACATGCAACAGCGCAGTAACTGACCACGCAAAGGAATACTGGGGCGCCCAGGTGCGTGTCCCCGATAACAGTAGAGTGAACCCTATTACGCGTGGGTCTCCAGAGTTGATGCCGTGTCAAGGCGCCCATGTAAACCCAGCTTCATCGGCAACGACGTCTGCAGTTCGCACGAGACTACCGTCATTTGACAGTGGGAGAGTGGGAAAAGGTTGCCTTTTCACCGACGAATCAAGGTTCCTACTCCACAGAAATATTGGACGGTGGTGGACACAGTGTCGGACACATGAGAATCAACACCCGGACACACTTGTCAGTCAAGTACAGGCCGGCGGTGGTGGTGTGCATGTCTGGGGGATGTTTTTCTGGTACCACTGAATGGATCCCTGAATGCCAATGGCTACCTGTCCATCTTTGCAGGCCACAGACATCCTTTCATGTTGGGCGTTTACCCTGGTGTTGATGGCGTCTAAACGACAACGCACCACATCACGCCACTAAAGGGGTGCGTGACTGGTTCCAAGAACAAAACAGAGATTTCTCCATTCTACCTTGGCCGGCGAAATCACCTGACCTCAATCCCACACAGCATTTGTGGGACTATTTGGATCGACAAGTTCGGTCTGCCGACCCACAACCATATCATCTCCGGAAGTCCATGCTCTGCTGCAGTCTGAATGGGCACGTGTGCCTTTGGGCAACCTTCCAGGGCCTTATTGCGTCCATGCCATGCCATCTCATCGCTGTTATCCGGGCCAAGGGTAGTTATTCCCTTTATTAGGTAGGTGCTCATATTATTCTGATACAACCGTGTATTTCTCTGGTGTAATGGCTTTCAAAATTAATGACACAGACCTAACATCAATGATGAAAGAAATTGTCATCAGCTGGTTTTCTTCCATAAAATGGTGGCAAATCATTGCAAAAAAGTCTGGAAAGGGTTCAAATCTAAAAATTCCTGCCTGGAGGATTTTGACTTTTTGTATGCTACATTCAGTACAAGCTTCATCTGCCTCCATTGAGAGAATTTTCCCCATGCTTTAACTAGTTTGGAATAAGTTACGAAATAGGCTTGGGGTAGAGAAAGCCACAAAACTTGTTCAGTTTATACATTTTTTAAGATCACAGCATGGATCAAAATTTTCTGTAAATTGGTAGTTTTGTTTCTTGCTAAAACTCCTGAGATTACATTAGTTATTTTAAATGTGGCTGTTTCACAGAAAAACTCAAGAGGTTTGAAAATATTTGAAAATTGTGTGGGTCACAAAAGTGATAATTTCAGCCTGCTTTTGAGGTTCTAGTAAAATACAAACCAAAAATACTGTATTATCTGTACAATTGTTTAATTTTTAGGAAATCATTGCAAATAGTCAAAAACCATTGCAGTTTACATGCCACACACAAATAATATCAGGAACATTTTATTTAAAGATAATATTTTAGTTAGAAGCTAAGCATGTTATATTCTGTTTCTCTATTTTTTTTTTTTTCTATAGTATGAATAGATAATGTTGGTCTATTCTATAGTTATTCTTTACAGGTTGAAAGATATTTATATGCAACTATTTATTATTTTCAGGATTATTGTTTATTTTTTTTATTTCAGATCAGTTGCTTTTGTCAGCTGATATGAATGGTTTGTTTTGTGTTGGTATATAATAAAATTAGTAAACCATCACCTTTGAGAAGAAAGTAAGAAAGAGAATCTAGTCATTATTCCTATTGTTACTGATTGTAAAAGAAAATATTTTATTGGGTGCTGATTAAATTTAGAATATTGTAGAAGTAAAAATAGAATCTAATTTTGAAAAAAAAAAAAAAAAACAGGAGGGTTTTTTCAACTGGGCCCACCCTGGTGAACCCTGGTACTATGGTGCATCCAGGACCTACCTCACTGCTGGCGAGCTGTCATTAGCAGTGGAGGGAAGTACACTGAACGGCAATAAGGTAAATTTTTTCCAGTACTTCACACTTTTCTCAAAAATGGACAGTGTGCAGAACTTTTTATAGGACCCCTGTAATTAGAGAATGGCATCACCTGTTGTTACATGTTACTTCAGCAGAAGGAGAACAAACTAATTTTAATAATTAATGACTTCATGGCTTCCTCTTATTACTTTCAGTATTATAAAAAATTTAACGGGAATTATCGAGGATAAATTTATTAAGGTACATTACCTCTCAAAATTTCGATCTAAACACTAGATCTTCGTCAGGAGTTCTTGCGTCTTACTACTTCCACAGGTCTGGCGACCAAGCCTGATGGATTTTCCATCCAGCATGGTCATTGATGTTGCCACCTTGTGTCTTGTAAATTTCCAGGGATTCCTCTAATTTCCGGATAATTGCATGGGATTGATGTTTGATCACTTTTAAGGAGTCCCAGTCCATTTTGTGGCCAGTTTGTTGAATGTGCCTGTCTAATCCTGTTTTATTTGAGATGTTCCTTATTGCTGCTTTGTGTTCTTTAATTCTGGAGGTTTGTTTAAAAATGCTACCTTGAGAAAGCTGAATAACTAATTTGTTTAAAGAATGCTACCTTGAGAAAGCTGAATTGAAGTATGAGGAATACAGTGGCATGCTTAGGCAGAAAGAAAGGAGGTGTTAGTACTTAGCTGGTGATAATCCAACTCTACTGAGCAGTAGAGTGTGATAATGGGAAAGATTTGTGCATACCAATTCCCAAGATCATGATTGCTACTTTACTTTATCACCTCAAAAATTCAGCAGCAAAAACTTCAATGCTACTTACTGTTCTAAATCTCTCTCTCTCTCTCTCTCTCTTATTTTTATCTCAAATTAAGTTCAGTTTTCTGTAGGTTAACATTATGCAGTCTGCATTGTATCTCTATAACAACAGTGGTACTGATCAGAATTGCTTCAGATTCTTCATGTGCTTCCAGAGTTGGCTAAACCCACTAATTTCAGCTTGATGAACTGTTTAGCATGCAACAGTAATATCTATTTTTTCATGGGTCATGCCCCATCCCTTTTCCTATTTTTCTGCCACTTTGACTCACCCGCTCATGTAAGTGGAAAAACTTAAGCAATCCCCAAGACAACTTTTCGACAATCGCAGAGCTTATTTCTTTTTTCTGTGGTTTAAATTGATGACTTTTTACACTTCTTTAAAACTGGGTGAGCAACTATATGGAAACTGATTATTTTTAATATTATGGAACTGGTGGGACTTTTCGTACACTGTGCCCAGCAAAACTTTGTGTTCAAAAGCTGATACTAGTAAAAATGGCAGATACTTATGCCACATAAATTACAGTAAATATACAACAGAATATGCCCATTATTTTAACTAAGTTTGACTCAGCATTTTGATGAAATAATTTTATATGTGCATAATTGTCATATGCCCATTTATCTTTTACATGAACAAACTTGACAATGGCCACTTTTTTGTGGTCCCAGCGGCAACTATTATGCAGAGGTTTCAGTGGATATTTGTGTGCAAAAATAATTTTTACAAAATGTCACATCACCTAAAATTTGACAAGTTGCTACAGTAAGTTTTATTCATGACTTCCTTTTACACGAAACACTCAATATCAGTTTATGCACTGAAAAGCAGAACACTTGTATAAAATAATATGGACTGATTGCTGCGAAGAATGAGACAAGAGTCTAAAAAGGTTAAAAAAAGTTGTTTTTTTTTGTTTTGTTTTTTTGCTTATTCCAAAGGTGGATCTAGAACAATGAAGTCAATTTTTATCAACCCAAGTTTCTTCAACAACTGTCTGTCTTGAGCCTGTTTACCCTCTGATACACACACCGTGATATAAATAAATATATATATATATATATTATACAGGGGTTGGACAACACCACGCTCAGTGATGTGACTTTTAATGCAGCTACGTATGTCGCAATACACGAAGGTATCCACCCCTTTTTGGTTGTAATAGCTTTGTTCAGAACCTCAAGGTCCTGTTTAAGTGCATTTAAAGTGTCTTGTTTCAAAATTTCTTTCAGGGTGACGACGAAATGAGGGCTAATTGTTGGTAGCCAGCTAGTTGGTGCCTCTGCGACAACAGTCGCCAGTGTAGTGGGGGCATCGAGAGCTACTGTGTTTAGCGTCATGACAGCATACTGCATTCCTGGCAAAACCTCATCTGCGAAACACACGAGCAGCCGGAAAACGACCCTGACTGATAGAGACAGGAGAACGTTAAAGAGGATTGTTACCCGTAATAAGACCACCACTGCGCTGGAAACTAGTGCGGAGTTCAATCTACATCTCCAGACCCCAGGATCAACGAAAACAGTGCTCAGAGAACTGCATAAACAAGATGTTCATGGCAGAGTTGCTATTGGAAAACCTCTGGTGACCAGGGTGAATGCACAACGGCGACTGCAGTGGTGCCAGGAGCATACAATGTGGACTGCTAATGCATGGAAGCGTGTAATGTGATTGGGTGAATCCACATTCACACTACTCCCCACCGCAGAATGTGTTTAAGTGTGGAGAACACCATCGGAAGCATACAACCCAGACTGTCTGCTCCTAACAGTGCAGCATGGTGGTGGTTCTGTTATGCTGTGAGCGGTCATATCGTGGTTTTCAGCAGGTCTCCTGATCACTTTAAAAGGACAGATGACTGGCAAGGCATATGAAGCCACTTTGAATGATAAAGTTCATCCAATGGCTCAGGCATTGTTTCCTGCAGGGGATACCATTTATCAAGATAACACCTCAATTCACAGAGCTTGGGATGTCCAATCACGGTTTGAGGAACATGAAGGAACTTTCACACCTTCCTTGGCCTTCCCAATCACCCAACTTAAACATCATCAAGCCACTGTGGTCTGTGTTGGAAAACAGAGTAAGATCCCATTATCCTTCTCCTGCATCTCTCAAGGCCCTGCAGCAGTTTCTGCATAAAGAATGGTATAACATCCCACTAACCACCATCCAGGATTTGTATGCATCCATTCCAAGGAGGATTCAGGCGGTTTTGAGTACCGAAGGTGGTCTACACCCTATTAGGTATACAAAACCTTCTTTTCCTAGGTGTTCAGATTATTCTGTCCAACCCCTGTATATATAAATATATAGTTTTGTATTTACAGAACACAATTCTATTAATTCTTTCTTTAATGTTATATTAATAATGTCTTGTTTCAGTTGATTTTTACCAGGGAAATCAAATATTGCATATTTTTGCAAAAAAAAATTCAGATCTGTTTATTCTTAAGGAATGGGGGATGGCCCAATCGCCCAATATCGGACCAGTCACTGGCTTGTTCACAATGACATTTCTAGTAGTTTTAACAGTTTCTGTCCACATTCATCTTGGAATACCGCCACTCAAAAAGGCTTAACAAAACTTTTGCAAAAATTCACACTAAATTACATATAACTTGCACACACACACATGAAAAGAAAAAAAAAAATGCTTCATATAGGTACATACTATATCTTTTAGGACCATCTTCAAGACAGAAGGTTAATGTTAATGTGGCATCATCTTCAAAAAATTCTGTGGCAAAAGCATCCCACCATAAGCTATCACTTTCCTGCAAGGAATAAATAAAGACAAGTTGATTTAGCTTGTAAGTAATGGAAATGAACATATTTTTCACCGGTATCATATACTTCAGAATGCAATTTACGAGTAAAGGAATTCCACAGGTACTTTATAAAAAACACTTCAAAATGTGATTCACAAGTACATAAATGCTTCCAATTAAAAACAAAATTAATGGCAACTATTTCTTCAGTGAGGCAAGAGCAAAAAACCACACTTTATCTTTCATGCATAATTTCTTTTTCAAACAATCACCTTCTACTTCAGTACATTTTGTCCAACATGTAAATAATTTTCAAAGCCCGTCCTTAAAAACATCAAAATTTTGTTTCTGAAACTACTGGCGCACTGCTGACTTTGTTTCTTCATTAGATGTGCAGAGATGGCCCCTAAAGTACAGTGAAGCCTCGGTTATATGTTTTCCGGTTTATATAAACTGAAGTACCTGCAAAAATAACCAATCACCAAAAAGGGTGTGTATGTGTTTTTTCATGCTGTTGGTTGATTAGAGTTTACATAATGCTTCTCTTCAGATCAAAGGAACATCTTTGTCATATAGTTATGTTTATTTTTCAAGCACATATACAGGGCTTGACAAATATCTGAAAAGTTACAAATTATTTACCTGCACAGGTAGGGAAGGCTACATGCCCAGGATAATGTATCTTTAAAGATAACAAATCAGAACCTCATTTTTTTTTCAGTTAAAAAATATGAACTTTTTATGTGCTTTGCATTTCTGTTTTAAGGATTTGTATTCAAAACGTTCATTGCACAAAAGTGTATATCTCAAGTTTTAAGATGATCTTGCTGAAATTAGTACGACGATGAAATTGGTAAATATTTGAGAAATTCAGTGATTCTGCCAAGTGCTTTTCATTGAAGTTTTTGCCCTCTGTCATTAAACACAGGAGGCTAGTTCCATCTAAGGCACATTTGTAAAGAATCTGAGAACATATGAGGCACTGGCTACTATTAAGTAGAAAATGAAATTGTGTATGTTCTGTATAAAACTAAATACAGAAGAACAAAGGCAAACAATGAACAGCAACAGACCCTTGTACTAGTCTAGAAGAATGACAACCTTGTGATCTGACAGGTCATTAGGCAGAAGATAAAAACCTGTTCCCAAACTAAAGGGACTGTTCCTTCTTCTACCCCAAAGCGAGTACAAGAGTAAACGAGAGAACTTAACGTTAAAAATAAGAGCCTTGAGACTCAAGAATTCTCTGCTTGCAGCGCCAATCGAAGCAGCGGCCAGGGGAAAAACAGAATGAGCACAATGCGTTGTGGAAGCACATGTCTGTTGAGCCGGAGCTAGGGTCACGTGTGCATTACAATTATCATACTTTGTTCATTATTCTTTTTGATTCTGCAAAAATGTTTATTCCTCTTGCGGACAAAACTTCTACAGCAACCTTCGCTTCTCGAATTGAGCTCATAGGATTCAATTTGGATTCAATAGTATCAGCTTCACACAAGCTCCACGTGAGTTCGTCAACAATGACAAATAGCTATTACTAAAGAAATAAATACCAAAGAAACACTTGACGATCGTTTCGCTTATGAAATCGCAAAAGGCTTAATTTGTCCTCATCTGTAGTTGAACAATCCTTAATATGACAACGTTTTTTCACCATGTGTTGATATACTCATTCACCAGATTGCATGCAAAATGTGCACTTCTAACCAAAGACCTGTAATCTGTTCCTTAGGACTGTCATGTGACCACGTTGGATTGCCCTCTTACCGTCAGATGGAACTGAGGTTTCCGGGATCCACCATCTCCATCGGAATTCCTACGCTTACCATATACTCACTTTGTTCTACCCCTACAACTTGCATTGCAGTAACCCCTTTTGCCCTGAAGCTCAAGAGACTACTCCCTAATTCCTATTCAAAGAGCCATACATGGCTAATCCCTACTTCTAGATTAGAATAAGATACATATACCCCCTATACTCTGTCAACATGTAGCATGCTTTGAGTTTTGTTTACCAGCATGAAAGTTTTTCACAAGGATTTAAAACTTGTTTTTTCACTTCAGCCACTTTGACTGATCATGTTAAAACTAATGCCTAAATCCAGTTTTGTTCAGTTTTAAATGGTGATATAAAAAGTAAAAAAAAAAAAAAAATTTTTGATTAAATCACAAATGAAAAAAAAATTGATTAATCAGTGATTAAAAAAAACATTTGATTTAAATCGTGCACACCCTGCATAAAAGTAATTTTAAAGAAATAAATGTTCAAGTTTTCTGATGTGATTGATATTACATGAAGAACAGTAAATACAGACAATTCAGAGATGTCCGATTGCTGTGTTAATTATCATGGCATTTTCCACGTATTATGAGAACAATATTTCTTCCACACTATATACATATTTGTCAAGCCCTGATTAAGACATTTAGCATTATTTAATGCTTACAGTGATCAAAATGAAATCTACACATAATTACCTCATTAGTATGTTATTAATTTACACACACTGATAAGAATTCCATTAGTAGCTATGAAATCATTGCGATATTGCAGTATGTGACGTACACTCTAACCTTCCTTTTGAGTTCTTGTTTTGAGTAAATTTGGTTCATTCTCGTCAAACGTTTTCTAAACTTAATGCCACCGATTCCTGTCCAATGAATTTGAATTTGGCAACTCTGACAACAGGTCAGAAGTTAATGTTGTATGTTCAAACTGCAAGATAAGAGCAACACTATGCTTTTCAATCATGCTATGTTTTACACTCTCTGTGCTTTTGGATTGCTCAGCTGAGTGCTCTATGCTCCATTGATTAGTATCAGCCCTTGTGAAACTGCTAAATTTCTACTAGCCAATGTGGCTAGTGGAATAAAAATTTTACTAGCCAAATGACAAAGTCTACCGGCCATGCAAAGTTTAAAAAATATATAGTTCAGTTACTTCTCTACTTACGTTTCTATGAAATTAAAAGGGTGAATGTTTTTTTTTTTTTTTCTTTCTAATGCGATATCCCTCCCCATTAACTTCATAACAGATGCAAAGCAGTTACTGCATGTAGGATCATTAGATTGACTGCAAATAGTGCATATGCTTTTGTTCCAAAATGATTGATTTTTTGGCAATTTATTTTCAGTGCTGTAACATCATTGCTCCATGCTAATTTGCACATAATTTATTTTAAGAGGCCATTAATATATAATATTTTCAATGCCATTAAAGTTAGATGTCTAATTTTTTTAATAATATTTAAAACAAAGGGACAAAAGCTAGGATATATGTACACTGCTGGCACTCCAAAATGCAACACCAAAAAGGAAGCATCCGATTGGCCTGAAATTTGCAGCATGCGTCACCCGCAAGAGGACATGCAAACAATTAGCATTATAGGGCATATGCAAATCATGTGCGCCCGGCATGCCACCGAGAAGCAGTATAAGAAGGGTGCACAGAAGGCGGGATGTAAGTAGTGGAAGTGTGTTGTGCTGCCGGACCTGTGCGTGAGAAGCTTCGTGATGCCTCGTCGCAGAATACGGCAGTCATTCAAGCACGTTTCGGAATTCGACAGAGGATTAATAGTGGCTTATCATGACAGCGGTTTATTGTATCGAGACATCGCCGCCCGTGTGGAACGACATCCAGCCACAGTGAGGCGAGTATGGATTCGGTGGGTGCAGGAGGGACAGATGGACCGACGTGAATGATTGCCGCAGCCATGGCACACCACCACCACCTGTGCCATGGCTGCGGCAATCACTCACGTCGGACCGGCATGTTGTGCGGCGGACATTGACGGCTCGCACCGCCACATCACGAATGTTAGCGCAGGAATTAAGGTGTGTCAGCACATACCGTTCGACGTCGTCTGTAGGAGCAGGGAGTTGTCGCACAGCGCCCAATTGCTCCAATTACCATTGACGTTACACCACCGGCGAGTGCGGCGGCAGTGGGCCGTTCAATGCCGCACCTGGACTACGGAATGGCACAACCTTGTTTTCTCCGACGAATTCCGCTTCTGCCTGCAACACCACGATGGTCGGATCTGCGTGTGGCGGCACCGCGGGGAGAGACTGTATGACACCTGCATTATGCATCGCCATACCAGTCTGTCGCCTGGCGTTATGGTTTGGGTCGCAATTGGATATGACACCCGCACCCCTCTGGTACGCATCGCCGGTACACTCAACAGCCACCGCACCATCTCTGACGCTTTGGAGCCTGTAGTCCTCCCTTATCTGTAGGATCTGCCAGCGGCCACGTTTCAACAGGACAACGCGCGCCCGCACGTGGCACGCATCGTGCAACAATTCTTCACGACCAAGCAGGCCCACCTGTTCTCTTGATATGTCGCCCATCGAATACGTCTGGTCGCTGATCGGCAACCGAGTGGCCCGGCAAGCACCACCCACGGCTACGCCTGATGAACTGTGGCAACATGTGGAAGCAGCCTGGACCAACAAACCCCAAGCCCATATCCAAAGCCTCTTTTGTTCGACACTGCGGTGTGTAGCAGCCGTTATTGCCGGCCATGGGGACCACACGAACTATTGATGTCTGCGTGTTCCGCAAGTCGCACGGGCCTGTAAACTCAATCGTTTCATCTTTGTATATGTTGTTATGTGTCCGGTAAATCTGGCTTTTGCTATCTCGTGTCCTTCTTGGTGTTGCATTTTGGGTGGCCCGCAGTGTATATGCATAAAGTGGCATTAATAATGCTGGTACAGTTTACCACTGATATGTACTGTGCCTGATCTTCCTATCAGAGGTGTCTGCCTACCACAATTGAATAGCATTTTGAGCATCAAAATCTTCAATTGAAGGGCCATTGCATCTAATCATCATTACGTCATTAAAGTGTCACTATTCAGACATGCCCGATCACTCGTTTTAATGAGGTTCATTTCTGAAAAGCCATGCTCACAAGGAGCAGTATTACTATGGCATTAGATGTAGCAGCTGCATCATCTTAAAAACATTGCCATTTAACAGTTTGTTTCTTTTTGTTCAGCATATGTGGCTAAACAGATATTCAAAGATAATTATTTTACCAGTAGCATACTTTGTGCAAGGCATGCCATGGCAAAGATACATATACCATGGCAAAGGTTGGTTTAGTAACCTTGACCTTTGGTCGCTCCAGGCTGATCCATCAGCAGATTAAGTTTCTCTCGAATCCCAACTTCACTTCCATTCATTTTCGAAGCAGCTGCAGGAACACGGGCGAAAAAAACTGAACTCAATTTTCATTCACAAGTGCAAGGAAAAGTTGGACAAAATATAGTTGCTCACTTGGGGAAAAAAATCTACTGGCCATCGTTGGCTACTATATTAAAAAATTTACTAGCCACTGCAAAATATTTGGTTGCCATTTGGCCACTGGCTACAGACATTTGCAAGGGCTGATTAGTATGTGCTAGGCAATGCTGTTTGTCTAAGCAATCTTCAATGAACTACTTTGATAACAGTCAATGTTTATACATTTGATTTTAAAACAATTTCTAAAATAACCTTTACTAGTTGATTCTTGCTTACTGTTTGAGCACCAACTCACAAGCAAGTAAAAATCATATGCTCTTGAATATAGCGAGCAGAGATTATTTATATGGGGACATACTGTTAAATCTTATTCAAGGTCTCTGAAAATTGTGGCTAAGTGTGAGTCAAGTGGAAGATGTACAATGAGCTACGTGTTAATAAACAAGTTAATGATGTAATTTGATTTCCTTTTGATCTGACCATTATGTGAAGTTCTTACATGCTGACTTACGACTTTCAGCTGCAGCGAAAAGTAAAGCTATCTGGTTTTAATTCAATGTAATTCAGTAAAAGCAGCCAAGTTACTATGGCAAGTTTAGGTTATGATAACATGATAACAGTTACAACCTACAATTCATTATCTAACTATTATTCAACTAATAAATTTTTACTTTAACTGAGGTTTTGAATATAAACTTTTGTGCCAACATGTCAGAATGCCTTCCAAAATGTAATTTTAAGTTTTATATGTGATACTGAATTTTTTTATCTCTCTCCCTCTTTGTCTGTCTCTCCCCCCCCTCACTTTCTCTCCCTGTCACTTTCTCTCTCTCTTTCCTTCTCTTTCTGTCTCTCAGAAGTTATTGCTAATCCTACAGCATTTTTAACTAGCCCTTCCTTCAAAGGCTCCAAGCAGAAAGGAGTTGAAAACATAGAAGTGAAAGGGTGTACTGTATTTTCCGATTGTAACACAGGGGCATTTAACTCAACTTTACAAGTGTGAAGGTCTGAAATGCAGCATTTAATTAGGTGCACTAATGACCTTTATTCAGTAACATATATTTCAACCATTATGGCAGACACTGAGCTATGAAGAATTTGGAGTGCTGACTCTTCATTGGTTATTAGCACGGGAGCCTAGTATTTGCACAAATGAAGTCTCAAAACCTGTGCGGTTATATGTGAATAGGTAATGTGAAAAATGGCAAGGATTCAATCTGGCCTTTTGTTCTGCATGCAAGAGGTTTACTATTTTGAAAATCTTTATTTAGGATTAATAAATTATGCTTTAGCACCCTTCTTACTCTTTTGGTCAGTCTTTTTTCTTATCTCACGCTAAAGAGGGGAAAATGTGGATTTATTATTGGCCTTATGCAGAGCACAGTTGGTGAGCCTGCAACAGGTGCCGTAAAACCACAGAATATTACATGCTTCAACTATCACACACTTCCTCACATGGAAAATTAGAGTGGTGTCTCCCTCTTTCTGAACACATAAACCACTGTTAGCGTCAGCCACAGGCTAAACAACCTCATCTCCTGCCGTGCCATATTGATCACACCTCCACATTGTGAAACATGGTCTTTAACCCATTAGGAGGAAGAGTTACACAAGTACAGCAATGCAGCAGTGGTGACGACTGCCATTCACTGCTCAATTTATAAGCGACAATCCAGCCATTCACTGCCCAGATTATAAGGGACAATCCAGCTGTTATTAATAATTTTACCACGTACAGTTGTGGTTGCACCATTCTTTCTACGGCGATATAAAGGATACCCGCCCGGTGGCGGCTCGTGGTAGGAAAAATAGGTGAAGAGCTACAAGAGCAATATGAAAAGACATCTACTGTCTTAAATGAAAATCAGTTAATGAGAACTTACCTATTTTTTTATATATTAGATCAATTCTTCTTCCCTTTAAAGCTGGAACTTTGTCGATTATGTCGTCAGAAAATGGGTGTTTCTTCGTGACATCAAGAAAATGTCTAAATTCTGAATAGAAATATTTGCCAAAGAAGCAAGTTTATCTGGAGAAATAGTGTTTCTAGAGTAAGTTTGCATTCTTTTAAGGCAAGAAACACTTTTTTCCACTGAAACACTTGCAGATGCAATTGTTAAAATCAGGGAAACCAATTTATAAGCTTCTGTAAAAATGCCTTTATCTCCATGAAGCACTCGAAGAAGTTCATGAGTCGATATATTCCTTAATTTTTTCATCAGCATATACAAGACTCGGTTCATCTTTAAGGCGCTGGTGTTTAGTAAAAATTTTTCTGTAAAAATGTTGTAGATTTTCAAAAGCGTGAGAGGGAAAGCATGAATTAAATTGGTCTAATTTGGTTGTGTCAGCAAGCCAGGCAAATTGAAGTTTAAGTTTCTCACAGTCTTGAAATCTTATATCCATTTCCATAAGAATGTGGTACAAAATTCCAAAATACAATTGTTTATAATTTTGAAAAATTGTTTCTGGTGTAAGAGCAGCATATTCCCGTTTAGATCTGCTTATTTCTGTGATTTTGCTAGCTTTTCTAAACAGTGTTCCAAATACCTCATCGTTCCTTTTATGGCTCAAAATTTCATAAGTTGTTTTTCATTTGAGTAACAATTTGAGTAACAATTTCATAAGTTGTTTTTTAATTTGAGTAGTTTATGTCTATTGATTTTTTCTGCAAAATTTCGAATAATAGATCGGTGAAGTCAAATATTTAATTAAATACTATTCCCAAAAATGTAAATTCAAAAGTGTTCATATCATTTAAAAACCCTTGGGCAAGTTGAATTGATTTTTTTTTTCTGATTGGTCACTATTTGTGAGAAATTCGAATACTTCCTTCAATTTATCCCAATCTTCAACTATTACACATACTAACTTCGAAGTGGAGGACCATCGAGTTTCCGTTATGGTTGGCATGCATCTCGCGGTTGTTGATGTGAGTATATTGTTTTCACCACTCAGCGAAGCGATCGCTTTGCTGAGTGGTGAAAAAACAAAGGAATTACACTGAGGCTTGCAAAAAATGTTCGACACTTAGAAATTTTAGAAAAACTCTGCTGTAATACAAGGTTCATACGATGTACTAAGCAATAACAAAAACAGCTTGAGAAGCTTTATGCTTCATTTGTTTTCTGGAGTCCAGTCAAGTGTCCAGACATTACGTTTGCCCCATCGTAACATTATCCTCTTCCTTTATGATTGTCCTATTGACTTGTGTTGATAATCACACTGTTCCAAAACTTTGTCTAGCATTTTGTATAAAGCTTCTGACGTTCTATCTTCACTCACACCATGGAAACCCAAAAATCGCTCAACCAATACACCTTCCGAATCAACAGATCTTATTATTAAAGAGCACTCGGAAGTCTGGCTATGTCTTCCCATCTACTTGAATATAAAAGCATTGAACTTCATTTATTTCATTTTTGACGTGATCGTTTATATATTCAGAAATACATTCAATTAATTCATTTTGAATAGTTTTTGAGTCACCTGTGAAGACATTTTTTATCGTTTTGTATTGATTTTGAATTTTTAAAGGAGTTCTTGATATCAACAGTGAAAGCAATTCCTTGAATTTCTACAATTTATCGAGTCAATGCCTTCGTCATTGTCACAGAATGCTAGTACTTGTTTACTCAAATACAGTACTGCATCAATCATTGTCTGCAGGAAAAGTCTATTTAAACGAACGCTTTCGCTGAAATGCATTTTCAAAAGCCTAGCATTCTCCCTCGGGGCATCAGCAATGGTATTCTGATTCTTTTCAAAATTATTCAGCATTAATTCGCATTTCAGGTGTTTGCTAGAATCCCCACGTTTGTGAAGTGACCGTTTTATATTTAAGAAATCTGAAAATTGTCTTTATTCCACACCAAATTTTATTACTAAAAAATAAGCAGGGCCAACAAAATAGTTTTTGTAACACAGAAGGGCTACAAAGCCATTTATATTCAGTAAACCAACAATTTTTAAAATTCATATTGTCAGATTTGCCGCTCTTCTTGATGTCTTTCTTGGCAACAATTGTCAGTGAATCCGTCGGTTGTCGTTGAAGTAAAATGTCTCTTTTATTTTCATCTTTCCACCGATTGAACGGAGTTTGCAATAAATTACAGAAAATGTCGTTCACAGGATACACACTGAAAACTAAAACTATCACTGTCAGTTAAACTGTACACAAAACTAAAGTAACTAATGAAGTTTTTAACAAATAATCACAAAACACAAAAAAACAAATCTCTTTCGGAAAGTATGTACCGAAACACTGCAAAGCCCTAGCTAGTGAATTGCCAAGAATTCCCGTTCCACTGCGATCTCTTCGGAAGGTCACGACTTCAGGTGCAGAGGCTTGGCGTCTCAAGCTAAAACACTTCACTTGCCCGGCAGATAGGGAGGGTGACCTCACAGTTACCATTGCAACTCGGGCGAAAAGTGCAGACTTCCAAGCATTCTCATTTCAGCTCTTCACTTGAAATGTTTTACATATAAAGACTTGTTTTCCGTATTGGACGCGCATTGTGAATTGATATCTAATCAAAATCTTGTGTATTTTAGCACGCAATAAAGGCAAGAAAAGAATATATTATACGAAATTGTGAAATGAAACCTTATTTCAAATAAAATAGGTGAAGAAGCACTTCACCTACTTCACCTGAAAAGCCGCCACTGTACCCGCCTTTGTTAGCTACTGTTTCATTTTGGAAGGACTTCGGAAATTGCTTGGTACATTTGTCATCTTCCATACAGGGTGAATTGTGATTATTTCACCACACGGGCCATGAACCCTGTGTTTCGCAACAGTTGCATGTAAAACTGGTAAATGCTCTTTATCTGGTAGTTCGGACGATATAATTTGGTCAGTTTTCTCAGGCAATGTTGGTTTGTCCTCTTCTTTCTTGAAATTTAATCAAGAGCATACGAGCATCGGGAAGCCCTCTTTTTTGGAATTCGATTACATGAACTTTGCCCACCGGAACTCCAAAAATATGCCTTTTGGTTATATCATTCATTAATTCTTTCAACTTTAATTGGAAGACTCTTGCAACTAAATCTGGACGGTTTTCGACAGATTGACCGTTCCAAGTTTTCAGTAATTTCTTCCCATTGCTGGCTGCAAGTCATAGTAAGGAAAAGATCAAGCTTGACATACTTTCGACTATCGCCATTGCATCCATCCTAATAATTTTGCACCATATTTCGTGGACTACCTTGAAATGAAGATAGCAAAATAAGAGCTTTTCCAGGAAGAAACTCATCATCTCCAGCATTCTGAATTTGGTCCATCAGACCTTTATACCTTTTGACACTTAACTGAGAATGATTTTGTCACACGTAATTCAGTGTATTAGCTTCCATTTTTACATATGCACCAACATTGTATTGCTGCGTAAACTTTCCTTCGCTTAATAATAGATTAAATTCGTCACAGATCGAAAGACAATGTTGATAACAAAAGATTTGGAGCAGTTCATTCATGGACATGGTAGACATTTAGTGGAAAGAAATCCCATGAGATTGAGAGAATGTCATTTCCCTGATATATACCTCCAACTGCCAAAAGATCTGATCCCTGCAGAAAATGTGTTGTGTGTTGCTCCCAGCAGAATGAGAATGGAAAAAGAATAAGGAAAAAACCCAGGACCTATTGCAAAGAATGTGACGTTGGACTGTGTGCGGTAGGATGCTTCAAAATATACCACACAAGAAAGGATTTTTTAAATTGAAGTTAGGCAGCTCGGTGTAAGTTACATTTTATCATATATTGTTCAAACATATTTCATGTAACAATTTTATTAAACTGAAATAATAAATATTATTGAATTCATAAACATCTTTCAAGTCAGGGGAGAAATTTGGTTCAGCTGAAAAACCTCTTAAAATTCGCATGAGCAACGCAGCTTCGAGAGGTTGATTTCACTATATATTCTCATAGTTTTCTATGCTACAGTTTTGAAGAAATTTATAACAGGTTTCTCATGTGATAAATATAAAGTCAGTTTGGTTGTGAATTGTGGATTATTGACAGTCTATAAATATAATACAAATGTAATCTTTGAACATATCGTAGTTATTTTCAGCACTTATGATAAACCACTAAAAAGTATCTTGAAGGCTTATATAAATTTACGTTCTTTCTTCTTTTTTTTTTAAGGTTGTGTGGTACTATTTTGGTATAAGTGTTATTGCAACTAAATATAACAAAAGCCTGTAGTAATTACGAAATATTTTATAGTAGATTACGAAATTTATGTAAAGTATATTTATGAATTAAAGGCATTCCAGAATTCTGGATAGAAAATGCTAAAATATTTCCATCATAATTAATTTAAGTGTTTAACTTAGGTATTTCAGATAAAAGGATTTTAATCTCATGTTTTGAGGTGGGAATTACATTGTTGACATTAATATAAAGTGATACGTTAAATTTTAATATACTGAATTGTGTATTGACTGAATGCTAATATTTGTTTCAGACGTATCCTGAAGAACAACATGTGATTTAGCTTTAAGCAAGTTAGTGAATCACTAATTCAGCGTCGTGCAGTGAAGCTGACCGTAGAAACGGGTGACAGTTTCAGGGTTGCAAGACCGGTTTCCGCGCTGACGAAATTTGCCTCTTTCGCTCGTAAAATGCCCGTCTTTGACGCGGCTGCTACGGATCTCAGTGGCGTTTTCAAAGCAGCTGAATCAGATTTTATGAGCCGGTCTGAGGCTTAAAAAAATTATTTTGATATAATTTAAAGATATACATAAGATTCTTAAACATATTTGCAGAATTCTTCCCTTTTTTTTTTTTTTCTTTTGGTCATTATTTAGATTGTTCTCAAGATTGATGCAAAACTGAAGAGAATTTGGGGGTGGCTCATTTTCTGTCTGGGGACGGTATTTCGTGTTTAAAAGCTTTCGAAAACAGTAGTTAAATGGAGTACAAAGAATTTGCCCTAATCGTAATTTTTCTCTCCCGATGTTGTGTTTGTGTCTAGTATTCTTGTTAAATATCATTTTATGGCAAATATGTTTGTATTTCAGCTTGAAAGTGTAGGCAAAAATTTTTGGAAACGAAAGCTAGATGCCGCGAAAATTTCCTCCTAATTTCAGGCATGAGATTCTTCCGCGAATTCGAAAAATTCCGCCTTTTTCGTTGGGGGGATGTTGGTCAGAGAACAGAATTCCATCTTCACGAAACTTTCGAAAACAAAATGTCTTTTTTCTTGTGATGTTGCCTGTGTCCAGTATTTTTAAATATCATTTCACTGCCTAAATTTTTGCATTGCAGCTTGAAAATAGGAGAACAATTTCCAGAACCAGAAGTCGTTGGATGGATTTCCCGCAATCGTTACCCCCCCCCTTCCGAGATGTTCCCACTCTCCAGCATTGTTAACTATCCCCCGCCCCATATGTTTTTGCATTTAGTCTTGATAAGGGAAGAAGGAAATTCCCAGAAACAGCAGTTGGGAAATTTGTAAAAATTGAAGCATGGTGTTCAAATGTAATAATATTTCCAAAGTTATACCATTTATCTGAAATAGTTGAAGCTTTGATATCATATGCTCATAGTCCTCAGGCAGATGGTTATCAGAGGGCACAAAAATCAAGAAGTGACAATGAAGAAGTAGGGAGAGAATGATATCAGCAGAAAGAAAAATTAAGCAATCGATGCTGTACAGTTGCAGAGTCAACAAAAGACAGACTAACATTAGTCTGCATTCTTGCTGTCTGTTTTGATTTTTCATCAGTTAAAATGTTCAGCTTTCTCCCCTCCACCCCACCCCCTAAAGATTAAAATTGATGATTTTTTTGAGTGGCCATTGGCCAGTGGGTGGACAAAATCTAGTGGCCACTTTCCTTACGGCTATTTCGTGTTGTATACACATTTATCACTGAACTGAATACTTTTCATTTATTTAGACATAGTTAAATTTAAGCTTAGTAGTTACAAGGACACACTGTCTATTTTCCAGTGCAATTAAATGAATAAATATAATCTTAAAAGTTATATTTTTCTTCAACCACATCAACCAAATTTTCAAGACAGTTTTTATTGGAAAGATAATTTAGTATTATAAATAGTTAACGGGAATTATCGAGGATAAATTTATTAGGTACATTACCTCTCAAATTTTCGATCTAAACACTAGATCTTCGTCAGGAGTTCTTGCTTCCTTCTACTTCCACAGGTCTGGTGACCAAGCCTGATCACCAGACCTGTGGAAGTAGAAGGAAGCAAGAACTCCTGACGAAGATCTAGTGTTTAGATCGAAAATTTGAGAGGTAATGTACCTAATAAATTTATCCTCGATAATTCCCGTTAACTATTTATAATACTGAAAGTAATAAGAGGAAGCCATGAAGTCATTAATTACTAGAAGATAATTTAATCATTTTTATTTGGTCTCTCGCTATGTTCACAAAAAAATCTCTCAATCTCTCCACCATAAATTGATCGCAGTGGATGGGTCAAAATTTTCAAGCAGTACTTACTTTTGCTTACTTTATTTAATTTGCTGTATTTTCTAAAGTCATTCTTTGCATGAGCTTTGTCTTGTCATAATAGAATAATAGCTATATACTATACTCACTACTGTTTCACACGTTATATACGTTCTATGCGTTGCGTGCATATTTGCAGCAAAATCATCTTGGCATTTATACATCATATGACTAGGAATATTATTATAAGTTTAAATTATTATATTATCAAGGACTCACCTTGTATCGCTATTCCAAATTAGTAAGCTTCATCTGGTATCTTGAAATAAAATATGTATCTAGCGTGTCATTAGCCACGTAGAATCATCGTATTGCAAATAGGCCCAATTGAAATTTGCGACCAGGGTTTAAATTCAAATAAAACATGACTATGGATATCATACAAAGAGAGTGTGAAAGAATTATATACAATGCTATTAAAAAACCTTTACCATCAACAGGTATCGTCAATCTTTAAAAGAAGGAATGGATATAATAAACGACATTACAAACAGACCTCAAATAAAATTTTCGTCAATTATTGAACAATGCCCGACAATCTCTGCAACACGCACACGACTCCACATAAACCACCGGACATGTTTCGGCACGACTGACTTTTGGCCATTATCAACGGTATGCATCCTGGATCAATGTTCAAAGTTGTTATATATCTAGGTCACCTCGGCATCACCTCCGCTATAGTTGTTCCACGTCGACGTTTTCCGTCATCATTACATGTACGTGTATTCACATGTGAGTCACATCCACGCCATCTATTGGGTTAATTCCGGAATTGCTGTCGCTGTTTTTATTTTGTAAGTATATGTTATTTCTTTTATTTTCCTTTTTGTTGTTATATTTCGTATTATTTTCTTGTTGTATTAGATATTTCCACGGATACGGGATATCTTTCGGAGTAGACGTATTGCAATTGGATCTTTGGGTTTTCTCAATTGTTATAGCTTCAGACCACAAAATTTGATTATGTTTATTGTGGGAAGTTAAGATTTTACTATTTCCCAATCGGGTATTAATTCATTTATCATACAATGTTGTATAAGTGATGTTTTTTCTTCTTTTTTAATCCAATTATTATAGTGCTCATTCAACCTCCTTTTAAACCTTCTTTTAGTACTACCGATGTAATATTTGTCCTGCTTATTTTCCTTTGGGTCTATTGTAGGAATCATGTATACACCTGCCTTATTTAGTGGATTTTTATTGTAACCACTATTTGTCAGTAATTTAGAATTATCAGTAACTATTTCAGCAATTTCAATATTGTAATTCTGGCATTCTTTTCTTATAATATTGCTTAGTGGAGGTAAATATGGTATACTTCCGTAAAACAACGTATTTCTTTTTGTTAATCCATTGTTGTGCCTCTGTATACCAGCTCTTCTTATTTTGCGATATAATGAATCTATCAAGCCAACAGGATATCCAAAACATTTAGCAGTGTCTTTAATCCATTTTATTTCCTCAATAAGTGCAATTTTCGTTGATGAATGTGTTATAGCTCTATTTATGAATGATCTGAACACTGAAATTTTATATCTCCATGGGTGACAGGATTCTTTGGGAATTATAGCAGGAATGTAAGTAGGTTTTCGATATACACTAAATTCAATTTTATTTTGATGCCTAAATAAAGAAATGTCAAGAAAGTTAAGTTTGTTGTCAATTTCTTTTTCATACGTTACTTGAATAGTTGCGTACATACTATTGAAGTTGTTTATGAAGATCTCCATATCATTTTCCGAGTGTGGCCAGAAGATCAATACATCATCAACATATCGTAAATACAGTATAGGTAAGTTACTAATAGATCTGTTATTGAATATTTTCTTTTCTATGTCTTGCATAATAACCTCCGCAAGCAAGCCAGATATTGGTGATCCCATTGGTACGTCATATATTTGTCTATAAATTGTATTATTGTAAGTGAAGTAATTATTTTCTGTTATAAGCTTGAGTGCACATACAATGCTTTCAATTTTCGGAAATCGTCGACGTGGAACAACTATAGCGGAGGTGATGCCGAGGTGACCTAGATATATAACAACTTTTTTTTTTTTGAACATTGATCCAGGCCGAAAGTCAGTCGTGCCGAAACATGTCCGGTGGTTTATGTGGAGTCGTGTGCGTGTTGCAGAGATTGTCTGGCATTGTTCAATAATTGACGAAAATTTTATTTGAGGTCTGTTTGTAATGTCGTTGATTATATCCATTCCTTCTTTTAAAGATTGACGATACCTGTTGATGGTAAAGGTTTTTTAATAGCATTGTATATAATTCTTTCACACTCTCTTTGTATGATATCCATAGTCGTGTTTTATTTGAATTTAAACCCTGGTCGCAAATTTCAATTGGGCCTATTTGCAATACGATGATTCTACGTGGCTAATGACATGCTAGATACATATTTTATTTCAAGATACAAGATGAATCTTACTAATTTGGAATAGCGATACAAGGTGAGTCCTTGATAATATAATAATTGAAACTTATAATAATATTCCTAGTCATATGATATATAAATGCCAAGATGATTTTGCTGCAAATATGCACACAACGCATAGAACGTATATAACATGTGAAACAGTAGTGAGTATAGTATATAGCTATTATTCTATTATAGAATACCACATATTTTTATTTTTGGTTATTTTACTAACCAAAATCAATTATTTCATTGTCTTGTCATCAAGAACATTGCCCACAATGCTTGCATTATCTTAACTTCTGCATTGCTTGGCATAACAGTCAGCAATATTGAGTATTTCAACAATTTGTGCTATGACCTTTATGTACTAAAAATTGCTTGTTTTTAGTTTCTCTAGCAGTTTTTAGTGAGTTATTGATGGTAAAAAATGTTCAGACATGTTTCGAAGCTGCTTCCATTCTGCTAAATTTTTCTTTTCATTCCATTTCTTATAGCAGAATCATTTTGTGGTACAGAGCTCTGAGATTGGAAGAAATGTGATACCAACCTGGTCACTTTATTTTACAGACTTGCAATGATTCCTGACCTCTAACAGAAAATATTCAGTAATTTCCTGGGTTGTTCTAATAAATATTACATTAAAAACATTGATAAACCTTCACAAGTGTTGAAAAAATAGTCATGACGAAATAAGAACACTTGCAGAGTATCCTGATTCCATCATATTCTGTCCGGTTTTCGAACCCAGTGTCAGCTTTTTTTTTTTCTTTCGGAAAACGTTCAGTTTTGATAGAATTTTAATGATTTGTCATTTTTCCTGTTTGCCCACCACAGACCTTCCAAATACTACGAATTCCTCATAGTCATTACGAAAATCGTCGATCGCTGCGGAGTACGGGAAACATCAAACAAATATACTACGGAAATAAAAAAATCTGGTTGTCGGGTTTTTTCTTTTCAGAAAATGTTGTTTTGGTAAAATTTTAATGATTTGTCATTTTTTCCTATTTACCCACCTCAGACCTTCTAAATGCTATGAATTCTTCACAGTTGCTACGGAAATCGTCGATCGCTGCGGCGTACGGGAAACATCGAATATCCTACAGAAATAAAAAATCTGGTTGTCGGTTTTTCCCCCCTTCAGAAAACATTTTGGTAGAATTTTAATGATTTGTCATTTTTTCCTGTTTGCCCACCTCAGATCTTCCAAATGCTACGAATTCTCCAGAGTCACTACGGAAATCGTCAATCGTTGAATACGAGAAACATCAAATATACTACGGAAATAAAAAAATCTATGAAATAATGTTAATTCAAAGTTTATTTTCATGTTTTCAAAATTCTAACATTCATCAAACATTTTTGGGACTGTTTATTGGATGTTTTTAATGTCGCTACATTTGTCCGATATAATTTGAGCATCTTTCATGCCGTTCGTCGCCTGAAAATTATTATTTTAGCACCGATGAAAATGTTCCGTAGTTTTCTAAATTTCAAATTTTTCTTACCCCAAGATGCACTTTTTCACTTTCCGGTTATATTCTTATGTTATATATTTTCTGATTATGTTTCTCGTTTTTAATAGCTTCAGTAACAGTGAAAAAGAACAATTTCGTATTTTAAAAGTTTTTTTCTAGTGAAGCACAGTTTTTGTTATTTCTAACAGCCTATTCTTGAAACCAATCAATACAGAAAGTGTTTTTTTCTTTTCCGCTTAAACACTGGCGGAAAGTGAAAAAATAACACCAAGAAAGAATTGGCGGACGATCATGAAATTTACGTATGTTAATGGGGTCGAGTTTACGTAGGTGTGATGTTAATTTCGGGACCAACCTATGAGCGCTTACGCCACAGCACGGCATAATATGCAAATTATCGTCGGTGGTATTTAAGGAGTACGGCGAAGTGAATGTAATCAGTCGTCGGCGTACTGACACGTTCGAAGACCCTGAAGAAGCTGCAATGCCTGGACATAGAAGACGTGTATGATTTCAGCAGATATCGGACTTTGAGCAAGGTCGTATAGTCGGACTCTGCGAGGCCGGGTGGTCGTATCGTCGTATTACGGAGCGAATTGGACGGGAAGTATCGGTGGTGGTACGATGGTGGCGTAGATGGTCCGAGGAACATTCCCCCACGAGAAGACTTGGAACCGGGAGTCACAGACGGACTAATGAGCAGACCGATCGACGCATAAGAACGGCGTTGTCAAGCAGAACATCCACTGCGACACACGTTGCACCTCAGGTGACTGTGCGAACAATCCGCAACCGTCTACTGGATGCAGGACTACATGCAGATGTGCCTCTGGCATATGTACCTCTGCCTCCAGCCCACCATCAGGAACGGCTGCAGTGGTGTCGCCAACGTCTGCACTGGAGAACGCAATGGCGATCTGTCGTGTTCAGCGATGAAAGCAGATTCTGCTTGGGAGCCTGTGATGGCTGTATGCGGGTTCGCAGACGCACAGGGGAGATGGAAGGTCTCCACCCTTCTTGCATCCTCCAGCGACACACAGGGCCTACACCTGGTCTCCTGTTGTGGGGAGTGATCAGCTATCACTCCCATACACAACTAGTATTTGTACCGGGTACGTTAAACAGCACCTCCTACATCCACATCATTCAGCCCGTTGTTGTGCCATTTGTAAGGTCGGTCCATCGTGGTGTTTTCCAGCAAGATAATGCACGCCCACACACAGCACGTGCAACACAACATGCACTTCAGGGTGTGAGACAATTTTCATGGCCTGCACGTTCACCGGATTTGTCCCCCATTGAGCATGTGTGGGGTTTTATGGGACAACGACTTATCCAGTCTCCACGGCCAGCCACGACCATCCCCGGATTTACGCGTCCAGGTTGAGGATGCTTGGAACTCAATACCTCAAACTTACATCCAACATCTGTATGACAGACTCCATGCCAGAATTGCACAGTGTGACACAGTTCATGGCGGTTCAACCTCGTACTAACCATGTCACATGGAAATGTTATTTTTCAGTTTACCAGCAAATACAGCTGTATTTTGCCATAATGTTTTGATCACGTTATCCTCTGTATTCCGTTATTATGCTGTATAAATTTCATTGGTATCAGACGTCTCCTTCTTGGTGTTCTTTTTCACTTTCCGCCAGTGTATAAAGCTAAATTAAATTTCAAAATCGGTACTTTACTTATTCCACCCGTCATCGAATCGGCCTTTTCCGTGACCCGTAAAAATAACTATCACGGCAGAGTGAACACAATACAGTACTTATTTTTTATATATAATTTCTCTAAAAAACTTGTGTTTACCCATTCCTTAGTAACATTTTACTGTATTAAGGGGCAGACAAGAGCTTTTTTTATTTTGTTTAAAGCCAACTCCACATGTGCAAAAGGAAACGCGACTCTGCGTGGAATGAAAGACGGCGTGCGCCGCGGAAGGCGAAGTCCCGATTTTCTACCTTTGATTATTTCTTTTTGTAAACAAAAGAGAAAATGCTTGCCCATTTTATTTGATGATAAGCAAGAAGTGCCTAAGCAATGGAAAATCGTGCATTTTCAGAGAAACCAAACTTTAAAAAACGAGCTGCTGAAGACGAGTTGTGATGCCACAGTTTCATCTAAAGCCACAGGTGTCCATTCCCGATATGGTTACTATGTGCACCAACTTAAGTGGAAATACAAACAGTCCCCCCCCCCCATTTTTGAAGAGTGAATCTATAAATAGATCGTACCCATTTATTTGCAGAGGAAAGGGCTGTTTTTCACCGCGCACGATTTGTATGATTTGAAAATACATTTCGTATAACAGGAGCGTTTTAAAAATGCAAATTAATTCTTTTGCAATGAAAAAAGGCAAATTTTTGAGCATGGCGACTGAAGTTATTTTTTCTACTGGACATTTTATTTTATCCAGTCGCCATGTGGTGAGTGGCAACCACTAATTTTAATCTTTACCCCCCCCCTTTTCTTTGGTCTCATTTTGTCTTCAACTGCAACTGCTAAAATTCTGGCTGCGTCAACGTAACCTAGTCTTGACAGTGATCTCAAAATTATTTTAACTCATCACCCCCTTCTTGTAAGAATTGTGCTGATGTTCGTATTTGTGTTGAAGTTTGAACGTGGAATATCTTTAATGACGTGGTACAACACCAGACAAGAAGCATAATAGATTGCAAGCCGGAAGGATTGAAACCGGAGTAAGGTGAGCGCAATACGTCTTGCTCCATTTGCTTCATTGCCGTTTTTATGTCTCACTAAATATAACCTATGTGAGGTTCTAACATTTAAATACTGTACATAAACAAATATTCTTAATTTCAACTATAAATATTCCATTATCATTGAAGTCAACTTGTCTATTCGAAACTCATATACTACGTGTGTAACAGTATTATAGAGGACTTTGTCCTAATATACATTGCAATTTTAGAGGCAGTATGATCGTATGGTAAGTGGAGGTTTGTGCACTGGGCGTTCATTTGCTTGGATTTCCTGTCTGTCAAGCACTGTGGAATTCTGAACACATCTTACTGATCTATATTTTGAGGTTACTCACCTTTAATCCCTAACTCTTTCAGGAGGTTTTCGTCTCTACACATTTCCAACACGTATTTTTCTCATTTACATCATGGTTTGAGGCCACAAAAAAAAAAAAAAAAAAAAAAAAATAAATAAATAATAATAATAATAATAATAAATAAAAATCTTTTTCAACTCACACAAATTTCACTCCCTTCCTTTCTTTTCACTATGACCCAAATTCTGATTCAAAATAATCTACCACAAATATATACAATTGAACTCCCTAAAACAGAGGCTGAAAGTGCTAGGATATTAAGCTTGTTTCTGAGGGGAGAGAGGTCCGTATTCGTTGAATATTGTGGTTGTGTCAGGTATTTGGGTTTATTTTCATTTGGCACTGATGTGCAATTGTAAATAATTTTAGGTTACAGCTTTTTAACTTTGACGTTTTAGGAAATGTGTAAATAGGTTTTTATTGATTGAAGTTTTAATTAATGTGTTTTAGGGAGTTCAATTGTATATATTTGTGGTAGATTATTTTGAATCGGAATTTGGGTCATAGTGAAAAGAAAGGAAGGGAGTGAAATTTGCGTGAGTTGAAAAAGATTTTTATTTATTATTTTTTTTATTTTTTTTTATTTTGCTGCCTCGAACCACGATGTAAATGAGAAAAATACGTGTTGGAAATGTGTAGAGACGAAAACCTCCTGAAAGAGTTAGGGAGTAAAGGTGAGTAACCTCAAAATATAGATTGTCTAAATAGCACGTGAATAATTAAGCAGCTAGATGACATTTGCAATGCTGTATGAATACATGACATCTTACTGATTTTTACTGGTGGAAGTTCAATTTGAACTTAAATCTCACAACTGTGCCCACACTGGGGAATAAATTTTGTGTTTCGCACGTGGTAAGTCTGTTTCATTAGTCCTTGTTTGTTGTAACGTTCTGTCGGGGCATATATTTGTTTTTTACAAAGAGATGGATCATTTCGTAAAATAGAGTATGTATGCCACGCAATACTAGTTATTAGTAACAAGGCTATTATTGCCAATGTTGGCAGAAATGGATTGTCGCTTTTTTTTTTTTTTTTTTTTTTTTTTAATATCATGGTCTAACACATGCTGCCGCAGATTATGTGACGGAAAAAACCGTTTGTCTCAGAATTTCACGATCTACAGATCATATGGTAATTATGCGTGGGATGTATTTTTTTCACAGCTTTTCGATTATACAAAGGAAAAAAAAATATGGTATTTTGAATTAACATGCACAAAATATGACCCATAAATAGTATTTTAATAAAATCGAAATCTGAAATTTTAATTTTTTTTTTTTTGAGATCATTTATTAAAGAATGGAAAAAAGAAAATTATGAAGCAAATTGGAACTTTATTTTGCAATAAGTGGTTTGGGTAAAAAGAAAAAAAAATTGACAACAAATATGGTTTACCAGTTTTCATTCCAGCATCATAACCAAACATGTTTTAGTTCATGTGTTGTTGACTTCGTTTCACCTGGCGCCTAAATTTTGGAGCTGGCTCCAAGATCTAGAACATATTTGTCAAGCCCTGCTCTTGTTAATGAAGCAGTACCACTCTACATGAAGCATCTATAACTGCGAGCAACTGCTATTAGTCTGGGAAAGCTGGTGGTTTTCAAGACTATTGCAATGTGTTTTGTGTTAGCTGCATTGCATCACATTCTTTCATTGCAAATGTTCCTGATTTGCATCGTAACTTGTAGCTAATGTGTGAAAAAATGCTGGGTTTATAAAATTCTTACTTATTTAAACTCCTGCTCATTTTTATTTTAAATTCAAACGTGAACGTTAGTGTGAATTCAAAACAAAACATAAAGTTAAAATTGGAAACTTCCCTCATTTATGAAGTATAATTCATTCTGGTTTGATACCAACACGATTTCTGCAAGCAAAAACCTCACAATTCCCAAATACCCACAGTACAAAGTACATGGGTATCATGTAAACAACCTCAAATTCCCACACTTTGTGGCTTCATGGTTAAGAGACTCAGGACATCTCCAGAAGTATTATTCTAACCTCATTGTGTACACCCATTCCCCTATCTAAAACATGGAAGTTAAGGAAATTTAGACTACCTAACAAAATTTCAGAATCACTGCAAACTTTATGTACAGACTTTCAAAATATTCTGATATCTGGTGCAATGGAGGGTGGAGAGTATGTTGAGAATTTGGAGAGTACACACTACCAACTGATATTAGGCATTTAACCTATACTCCTACATTATTTAAAGGGTCACAACTGGAAAATATTGTATTAATCCTCACATGTGTGAGAATCCTATAACAGTCAACTCAGTTTTTCACCTTTGCATCAGATGGATCTGTTTTCATTAAACTTATCACTGTTTACTATATTCATGGGATGTAAGGTCAGGTGATGCGTAACATCACAGCCTCTCCTTGACAAATGTCAACCCCGCCTTCTCGTGGTGCATCCTGTTCCCACTAAAGGGGCTCTGACGACTGCCAATAGCGGTATAACTATACCATCGGGATTAGAGGAAATTCTATCCCACACTCACCAACCCGCTTGGCCAGCGTGGTGAGTTATGGCCAAACCCCTCCAAAATGATTCCACAACTTAAATCTTGGCCCTCAGTCTCCGGCAGCTGGAATGTACCTGGCCAAGGCAGCGGCCAGTGCGACATGAAGGCAGAGGGTGCTAAGAATCCCCGGAGGACCGGACTAGGCTGCCATCTGATGCTGACCTTGGCTACGTACAATAGACGCTCCCTATCTTCTGATTCAAGGCTTCTTGAATTGGAAGAGGAACTACAAAGGATCAAGTGGGACACCGTGGGGCTAAGTGAGGTAAGGAGAAAAGGAGAAGATCTCATCGAACTGAAAAGTGGACATCTCTTCTACTATCGTGGGACAGATACTGGCAGAACTAGTGGTGTTGGATTTATAATAAACAAGAAACTGAAGGATAAAGTGGTAGAAGTTGAAAGTTCCTCTGACAGAGCTGCACGACTTGTTATCCAACTCTCAAAAAGATACCAAGCTCAGATTATTCAAACTTATGCACCCACCACAAGTCATCCTGAAGAAGAAATTGAAGAATTTTATGAGGAAATTTGTCATCTAAATAATAAAGGTAAGCAGCACTTGAAAATAATTATGGGAGATTTCAATGCAAAAATAGGGCAACGGCAACAGAATGAAACTTCAGTAGGTAAATTCGGTCACGGCAACAGAAACCAGCGTGGAAATACTCTCGTTGAGTTTGCAGAGGCAGAAGGGTTTTTCATCTTGAACTCCTTCTTCAAGAAAAAGCCACACAGGAAATGGACATGGAGACATCCAAATGGGACGACAAGTGAAATTGATTTTATTATGTGTAACAAAAAATTCGTCATAGAAGACTGCAGTGTGCTAAACAAGTTCAACACAGGTAGTGACCATAGATTGGTGAGATGTAAGATGCACCTCAACACTAAACTTGAACGTGGCAAGCTCATAAGACAAACAAAATGTACTGACATAACCAACCTTAAAAAACACCATAATACCTTCAAGTTGGAACTGAAGAACAGGTTCTCTGCTTTAGAAGGCCTAACATCGGAAGAAGTGGACATATCTGAAGTTAACAGAAAAGTAACCAAAGCTCTTATGGAAACAGCAACAAAATTAGCTGGGTCTAAGAATAAGTTGCATGTAAACAAATTATCAGGAAAAACGAAAATGTTGATGCAAAAAAGAAGAGAGATGAGGACAACTAAAGAAGATGTGACTTCCAAAGTGGAATATATAGAGCTATGCAAGACAGTAAGAAAAAGTATCACTGAAGACGTAAGAAAATTCAACTGTGAACTAGTGAGGAAAGCAATTGAAAACAACCAAAGCCTAAAGATAGCAAAGGGACATCTCAGTAAGGGAAGAAAACAGATTATGGCACTGAGAAAAGAAGATGGTTCTGTAACAAGAAATAGAGGCGAAATTTTGACAAGAGTGAAAGATTTCTACTCCAAATTATATGAAAGGGATGATACAATGCACTCCAGACATCATGAAAGATACCAGTACCAGAGTTCCTCCAGTCCTTCCAGCAGAAGTTGCACATGCAATCAAGAACATGAAGCAGGGAAAAGCTCCAGGAGAAGATGGAATTACTGTAGACATCATACAAGAAGCAAGTGGAGAAATCGAAACAGTACTCGCCCAAATTTTCACTCGATGCCTTAATGAAGGAAATATTCCTGAGGATTGGAACACCGCTACAATGATCCTGCTACATAAGAAAGGTGACATTGAGGATCTCGGAAAGTACAGACCTATCAGCCTCTTATCAGTAGTTTATAAAATCTTCACTAAAGTTCTTTCACACCGCTTGAAGGTAACACTGGACATGGCTCAACCGAGAGAACAAGCTGGATTCAGGAGTGGCTACAGCACAATAGATCATATCCACGTGCTGAGAGAACTAATTGAAAGAGCAAGGGAATATGAACTTCCATTGTGCATGACTTTTATCGATTATGAAAAAGCCTTTGATTCGGTGAAACCATCAGCAGTTACAATGGCTCTGAAAACCTTCGGTATTGAAGATGCATACATTAATATTATTAATAACATCTATGAAAATGCAAGTGCAAAGATTAGGCTGTTTGAAAATACAACACACGTAAAAATTGGAAAGGGAGTGAGACAAGGTGACACCATATCTCCGAAGCTCTTTAATGCCACATTGGAGGGTGTTTTTCAGTCGCTGAGCTGGGAAAACAAGGGGATAAAGATTAATGGAGATTATCTAACCCACCTTCGTTTTGCTGATGACGTAGTCATTTTTGCAACTACCCCATCAGAGCTGCAGAGTATGGTCCAGGAACTTGCTGACAAGAGTAAAGAAGTGGGATTAAAAATGAACTTTCAGAAGACAAAAGTGATGTTCAATGCTTTTACAAGAAATGAAGATTTATCGATATTGATGGAGAAAAGCTGGAGATAACAGACACATACGTTTATCTTGGACAGCAGATATCAAGTGAGGGTCACATTGATGAAGAAATTAATCGGCGTACAAAACTTGCCTGGAGAGCTTTTGGAAGAAACAGCATAATTTTCAAGAGCAATATGCCATTATGTCTTAAAAGAAAAGTGTTTGATCAATGCATCCTTCCAGTGCTTACGTATGGTACAGAGACGTGGACCTTAACTAAAAGAGACATACAAAGGCTGCAGACAACTCAAAGAATCATGGAGAGGTGCATGCTTGGTGTAACCAGGAGAGATAAGAAGAGGAACACGTGGATCCGAAAAATGACAAGAGTGGAAGACATCATGATCAGAGTTAAATCCCTGAAATGGCAATGGGCTGGACATACTGCCAGAAGAACAGACCATCGATGGACAGCCGAAATTTTAGATTGGATTCCAAGGGACAGGAAAAGACCCAGAAGAAGACCACATGGAAGATGGGTGGATGAAATTCGAAAGTATGCGGGAGTGACATGGAGGAGACTGGCACAAGACAGACCGTTGTGGAGGAAACTTGGGGAGACCTTCGTCCAGCAGTGGATTGATAATGGTTGACAATGATGATGATGACTATATTCATACTGCCCATAAACTTAATTGCTTTACCTTTTAATTCTTGCATAACAATTTCTATGGTTTTACACACCATTAACATCCTTCTGATTATTATCTCTTTCACTGCTGACTCAAAGAAGGGGTTAAATATATTTTCCAACACCAATGGAACAATATTATAAGAATTAAGAATTAGGAGCAATCTAAAAAATGTAAAATCTTCAGTGAAATAAAAGCATTAGCCTCCAACCTTTTAGTGCTATATGCACCACAGCAGTTAGCCCCCAAAATTATAGTGCTTCATTTCAATATAACATTATACAGTGGAACCTCATTTACACATTTTTCAAGAAATCAAGTAAAATTAATGCATAATTAAAAAAACTTATAAACAAACCAGGAAAATTTTAATATTAAGGGCAATACAGAAGTTTTAGATTGGGGACATTTTACGTATAAATGAGAAATTTATAAACGAGGTTAGTTATACCAAAATGAAACTTATTGGCAGAGTTGTATAAAAATAAAATGTATCTGAGTATGCAACCATTGAAAAAGAAAACGAAGCTTAAACTATGGTAACAACAGAATAATTTTTTAAAAATTCATATAACAATAAATTGTTATTAGAACATTACAGATCCCAATGAGAAGAAAAAAAGTACATTAGAATTGAATGTGCAGCAATATATGTGAAATGGACCTTTACGGCAAAATACTGGACTATGAACCCCATAGAAACAAGAAACTAATTAAAGAAAGCTTTTACATCCAGAAAAACAGTTCCATTAATGAACCTTCAAAAATTATAAATAGCATTTTCAACTAATTAATTCAAAATTAGTAGACTTACAAAATACATAAGGAAAAGATTTTAATTTAATAACTGACAACTGCAAGAGGAACATGCAAATAAAATTTTAATTCTTTCTGTGTAAATGGAACTTTTGATACAGTTCCTATCCATTCAGAACAGGCCTTGATAAAATCTAGAGGCCAGGAACGTCTGTAAAAACAAAAGAATTCAGATGTAAAAAGTAACTGAAAGTTCTTCAAGTTAAAATAGAACTAAGTATATAAATCTCAGTAAAGCCTTGAGTAAGTGTTTTAATTGCTGTAAATAGCATTTGTTTGTTTACCTACAAGCAAAAACTATCTGCAAAATCTGCTAATAATTTGGAAACTATCCGTGTACAGCGTACGTCTACATTCTGCTACTCTGCTTATTGGCAAATTGATAAGCATAAAAGCTATGCGGATAATCTCTTGTTTCAGAATAGCTGCCCCCCCCCCCCCAGAAGAGAGAATGAACCCAAACAACCTCAACATCAATATATATCACCTGGCATGATACGTTTACACAAGTTACTATCCTAATTCACTCTGAAATTCATGAAAAAAACATTTCACATCAAGAAAAGAGTTACTACTGGTTTGACGCCTAATTTAACAATAAAGGAGTTGTATTTTGAATTTATCAGTAACATCTAACTAGCCATTCCAAAACTAAAACCTAACCACCGCAGTCTTATGCTCGACGTGTTCATCATAAAAATATTTCTATGGATATGCCATAAATAATATTTCTATGCATGCCATAAAAATTATAGTAATATAAAGTATAATGAGCACTTTAGGGCAGTAACATACAAAAATAAAATTACACTCTTACATCAAAAGAAAGTTACTAAAAATTGTTTTAAACTTACATCTGTCCTCTGTTGCAGTCTCTTGTTCATTTCATATATCCTATAGTCTGGCTGCCCAAAATAAGGCGTATGCCTCCTAAAATAAGACGAGAAAGGAGAAGAGTAGAATGGATCCATAGCTGGACCCCCAGGCATTGGTTGGCTGAACATTTGCTTCATTTGACAATATTATCAGTATCACTTCTCAAGATTTCTTAAAATATCACATCAGAAGAAACTAGTAAACAACAATACAGTTTAGTTGATTTTCACTATCCCAGCTATTTACTTTTCTCGTTTTAAACGTTGGAAATATATGTAAAAACACACACATACACACGAGACTAAAATTTCATTGCACTTAATGATTTCACATTATGTTAGGCACACGATTCTGTGGGAAATCGCTCGTTTCATTTTTCATTGCCTCGAAAACAAAATGACTGTACCAGAAAACAAAATGACTGTACCACAGCTGTAACTTAATGAATAATTTCATTGACTTTCATTTTCTTATATTTAAAATACTGCAGATTAATACTAGATGAACTACTAAGATTTCGCATGATGTCTACTGCAGAGCTTCACCCTCCAACATACACAATTTTCGAATGCGAAAGAGCGGGGTCCCAGTCACGGGACTCCGAAAACACAATGCATCAAAACAAACTGTTTCAGAAAAGTATGATGCAAACAAACATTTTTCTGCGTTCGAAACTTCAGGCCATCTGTCTCGGTATATTTAAAAAGTAACACCACCACATCAATCGATCAAACAACAGACCACAAGAGCACCATTTTACTCAGTACTGCGGCGCCATCTGTAATCACGGAGAGAAAATGTAGAGCGATGATTTCAGTTCACCTATAAAATCAATAATATTCAAATCAAGTCAAAGGCGGTTAATGCTTGTGCACAACTACTAGCTGGTGTGTTTTTCCTCCACAGATTTTTTTTTCCACTGTGTGGTTTTTACAGCAAAAAAAATAATGATAATAAACGAACACACACTCATATGCACAAGAGATGATGGGCATCTAGGCAGGCGCACAGCATTATTTAACACCCAAGATAGGTGGATATTCCATATTCTCGAACTGAGGATAAACAGGGATAAATAGGACCCTAGGAAACTTAAGATGAAGACTTTTATCCACATTTACGAACATTGCAATAACACGAGAGCAATGTAGCCATTTTCTGGAGTGGGTTAATGAGTGAATATGAAGTTGAAATCTTGGAAGCCATTTCAAGAATTATATTCTGTTACTGTATCGATATGGATTTTAACATTCTCTTGAAACTACTTTTATTTTAGTTTCTTGTAGCAAAAACATGTCACAGTGATGTAATTGCTAATGCAGGAAAGTAAACAAGTTGCCAAGATTGCGTGCCTCGCTTGGAGCCACATTGCATCAGAGACAGAAATAATGTGCATGCGTGCAAATAGAACACAAGATGTGAGCCAAACGTTATTAGAGAAGTTCCTTTTTGTTGCTATTATTGGACCAAAAACGAACGAAGAGAACGGTAAATGCAGAATAAATACACGTTTACACACCCAAGATAGGTCGATTGTAGAAACCAAACTAAACGTTAAACGCGAAAACTTAGTCTAAATTGAAGCGCGATAAGAATAAGCGAAATCACTTAACACTATGAGAAGGCGAGAAATCGCTGCGCCTTTCACAGCAGCGGCTGAATGACTAACTAATTGCAATAATGCCGGGAAAATAGCCAGAAGCAACTATTCTGCGTATTGTACCGATTTAGCTTATAGACCTGTTAGTTTTTAATTTCGAACTCACAGCTCTAATGACGTTTTTCTGAAAAGGCATCAAAGCGACACGACAATATCCGAAATAATTTCTACTGTGAGAAAGTAGTGGAGAGAATTATGTAGATTTTATTTTGCAATCAGCAGCATGGCATGGCGGCTCATAAATCAAGCACACCGGACAAAAAATGAGTCACCCCTGTCAAAACTTACCTAATAACGGGTGACGGCGCCTCTTGCCTTGATAAAAGCATGAATCCTGTGTGGTAGAGACTCCATGAGGTTGTGGATGTATTGAACATCGATTTGCAGCCACTCGTGCGTCAATTGGTCCAGAAGTTTCGCATGAGTACGTGGGTGTCTATTCCGGTGTTTTACCTTCTGTTCTAAATGATCCCATAGACTTTCAATAGGACTTCGATCTGGGGATTTGGCGGGTCAGTCGAGGTGAGACAGTGATGCTGATTGTTCGTCGTGCCACTCAGACACAGTTTTAGTCCTGTGCATGGTGTACGATAGACAGGTGATTCAACTCCGTATGACCGTCGTGCTGGAAAAAAGGTCCCTTAATGTAATGACCACTAGAGGGCGTTGGAGGAAATGCGGGCCACTTGAATCTCCGTCCTCTGTGACTCCAATCGTCATGTGAGTAAACAAATCGAAGAAGGTATTTGTTACAGGAGGTCAGAACAAGGTAAGTAACTCAAATATTTGCCTTTTCTATTTCTTGACCTACTTTGAAATCAGTGAACTGCATTATTTCTCTTGTCGGTTGTTGTTTTTTACTGAAGCGTTTAGTGCCGCCCCTGTGGCGCAGTTGTCTAAGGCGCTGGCCTCTGATCATTCGTCCGAAAGGAGTCCGGGTTCGAATCCCGTCAGGCATGGATGTTGTGTTTGTCTTACGGCACTGGCTCTCTCCCTTCCCTGGAACCAGTGACCCTAAATTAGGGACGGGCGACTGCTTATAGCCCATTGAGTTGCTCACGGTGGTCGTTAAACCTCGAATCAAAAAAAAATCGCGATTTTGAACGGAGTTTTCGGACCCTACTCTACCCATGCAGGCATGAAAAAAATTGAGGCTGAAATATTCATTCGCATAATAAAATATTTCCAGAAAAAACAGGAAAATATGTGTTGGTATTTCTTTAAAAAATTGAACAAAATAATGATTTTTTGAGCGGAAGTACATAGTGCCCATGGTCACTTACTGCCCGTGTGCAAGTAACCATGCATACTGCCCATGTGCAAGTAACCATGTTTAAAATATAACCAAAAGCCTAATGTTAAGAAATAAGAAGTCCGAAATATTCCTTCTTTCCATCCTTGGTTTGCATGCACTAAGCAAAACTTCTTAAGCCACAGGAAGTGACGTCACGTTCCCGAACTCTCGCAGCGCAGACTCCCACCACCTCAGAGAGAGGACAGAAATAGCTGATCTGTTTTGGCTTCACTCAAAACGGTCCCTTCACCCCCTCTTCTTCTAACCTCCTTAGCTTGTACGGATGAAACGGCGTGTGTCCTATGTAAGCAACGTTAATTAAGCTCTTTTAACTGCGCGAAAGAAGAAATTTTACGTTGTTTTAATACTGCGTATTAATGTTTTTTCAATTTTTTCTGCGTATTAATGTTTTTTCAATTAATGTTTTTTCACTAGACATTGCGCCTTTTAACTTACGATTAAAGAAAACATCATTATCGTAATGTTTTTTTTTATTGGAGGTTTAACGACCACCGTGAGCAACTCAATGGGCTATAAGCAGTCGCCCGTCCCTAATTTAGGGTCACTGGTTCCAGGGAAGGGAGAGAGCCAGTGCCGTAAGACAAACACAACATCCATGCCTGACCGGGATTCGAACCCGGACCCCTTACGGACGAATGATCAGAGGCCAGCGCCTTAGACCACTGCGCCACCGGGGCGGCTATCGTAATGTTGGGGGATATGAAATAACTGAAGGAAAACGTCTCTTGTCCTACGTGTAAAATATATTTCGGCTTCAGTTGTTTGCAAACTGCGTGATCTAGTTGCATGAAATTCGTATTTCACACTCTAAGTAATGTCAAAAAACATTTTAATGTGGCCATTTGTTTATTCTTAAGAGAAGTTGCCGAGAACAAAATTTTTAATTTTGGAAGTTTTTCCCGCAGTATTATGAGTTGGTAATAGCTACTAAACGGGAGAAAAAATAAGTAAAATTAAATATGATAGAAAGAAATTCCCTCTTCATATAATTTAGAGTTTAGACAATTACAAATCTCGAGGATGAAAAGTCTAGGGCCGCCCCCCGGTGGCGCAGTGGTCTAAGGCGCTGGCCTCTGATCATTCGTCCGTAAGGGGTCCGGGTTCGAATCCCGGTCAGGCATGGATGTTGTGTTTGTCTTACGGCACTGGCTCTCTCCCTTCCCTGGAACCAGTGACCCTAAATTAGGGACGGGCGACTGCTTATAGCCCATTGAGTTGCTCACGGTGGTCGTTAAACCTCCAATCAAAAAAAAAAAAAAGTCTAGGAAAAGAAACACGAGTTAGCAACCATCTGTAGATTTAACCAGAAAACCTTCACTTTAGAGCCATACATACTCTGGTGAATGACACAAGGATATAGTAAAAATTAAGTCCCTCAATTTAATATTTAGATATCAAATAAGTGAACAAGGTTACAAGCTAACTATCTTGCATTTAAAATAGTAAAACAACTCTATTATTTCCAGGGAAAGATTAGAAAAGGAGGTGAGAAGCCTAGAATGAAATTGCAAGTCACTGTAAATGTGTTATTTATTATTATTTATTGGAGGTTTAGCGACCACCGTGAGCAACTCAATGGGCTATAAGCAGTCGCCCGTCCCTAATTTAGGGTCACTGGTTCCAGGGAAGGGAGAGAGCCAGTGCCGTAAGACAAACACAACATCCATGCCCGACCGGGATTCGAACCCGGACCCCTTACGGACGAATGATCAGAGGCCAGCTGTAAATGTGACAAGGTTCTAGTAAGAACTGGGTACCTTAACTTAATGTTTGGAGATAAAGTATGTGCAAAAGGTTACTTGCTAACTATCCTGCACTTAAAATGCTAAAACAACTCTGATTTCAAGGGAAAGATTAGAAAAGGAGGTGAGAAGCCTAGATTAAAACTGCAAGTCACGGAAATGTGACAAGGTTCTAGGAAAAACTGAGTACCTTAAATTATGTTTAGAGATCAAGTATGTGCAAAAGGTTACTAGCTAACTATCCTGCACTTAAAATACTGAAACACCTCTATTGTTTCAAGGGAAACATTAGAAAAAGTGGTGAGAAGCCTAGACGAAATGTGACAGATTCTTGACATACAACACTAAACTTCGAATGTCGCCCGGTTAACTTACGGTTTTCCAGTCTATGTATCTTAAAGGTCTTTGGTCCCTGCAAGTTTCGAAAGACAAGCATAGCTGGGTGTCCTGCAGTTACTGTGTAAAGTGCGATAATTTGCGGTCGGTTTTTATAAAAATTTGAAGCCAAAATGCCTAGATTTTTCGGCATTATTAATTGCGGTAGTAGAGGAGTTTATTTTTAAGTCCTTTTTAGGCGACCAGCCGCTGTCTCTAAAGGTAGTACCGAAAATAATTTTTTTATTGGAGGTTTAACGACCATCTTGAGTGGGCTATAAGCACTCGCCCGTCCCTAATTTAGGGCCACTGGTTCCAGGGAAAGGAAGGGAGCCAGTGCCGTAAGACAAACACAACATCCATGCCTCACCGAGATTGGAATCCAGACTTTATTCGGACGAATGATCAGAAGCCATCGTTTAGACCACTGCGCCACCGTGGTGGCCCGAAAAGATTCACTTATCTGCCAAACGAAAGGAGATCGCTTTCCATAGCGTAGAAAGCACTTTTTATTTAATAATTAGATCCTTCAAAGGCAGAGAACCTTTTAAAGGTTAGTTTCATTCAGAAATCAGTGATTTCTGGTAAGGCAGATAATATCTTTTTACTTGTTCAAATGCTTTTGGCGTGCAGTGCTTTCACTCATTGGGCCAGGCAAGTTTTCAAGTTGAATTTAAAATGTGTTGACAGCTGTTTTTTTGGGTTTTTTTTTTTTTTGCGTAGGTTTTTTTGCTACTGACTATTTTCTTATAGGATACTTTGTAGAGTTTATCTCTTAGTTAAACATTTTCTTAATGCAACGCCTCGGTACCCAATCGGAACTTCTGGGCAATTGAGTTTTTCAACCCTCCCACCCTCGTAGATCAACAATGAACCTATTCAGAAGGTTCATTGTTGATCTACGACTGATGAAACTTTTTTTAGAGCTTAAAGTTTATTTGTTAGCCAACCTAACTTTTAATAAGAATGAAATCTCCTTGGCTGTTGGATTTTTCGGAGAGCTCGAGCATCCGTCCCCCCTGACTCACTTTTTTTGCGAGTTTTCGGCTTTTTATTTTGTATTTTCGCTTTTAAGGTTATTTGGCTCTCGGTGTTGGGGTTTTTTTACTTTACTAGTTTGTTCTATATGATATTTCATCCCCAAACCACCGTTGAGTTTATTTTTAGTACACCTGGATTTTTACCTGAAGCTAAAGCACACTTTTGCGGAAAAAATACAAATAATGGCTAAGATTATTGTTCAAATAAAATTCTCTTTGGTGTCTAGGTCTGTTTACAGACCGGCATTATGCTGCTAAATTTATTTACGGATAAATAAATAAGGGCGCAAATCCCAGCAACATTACTGTGTTGTTTTTGCCACAATTTTGCGTGAAAACCCAGATTTTGCTCTAAAATTTTCTAAGTGTTGGAAATAGCTTCCCAGAGCTTAATATAACTCTTTTCATTGAAGAGTTGAACTCTAAAAGGCAGAAAATCTTTCAAGGGTCAATTTTATCCAGAAATCAGTGATTCCTGGAAATGCAGAGAACCTATTTTTTTTATCCAGGGCTCCACACCTCGCAGGGCACAGAACCTTACTTATTAAGGCAGTGTACCAATTTTCTCACTAAATTGCTAGTTATTGCAAATTTCTCACTAAATAGTGATCTCACTAAATTACCATGCAAAAGAATATCCAATGTAAGAAATTGCTATAAGCTTCGAGACTTTTATATGCCTCGAATTGTTCCGCGGTAAAGTCGCTTAGACCAAAGACGAAGTAGTAGAAAATATTTATTATTTGCATTCTCGGAAAACTTTTCGCATCATCTTCGAAGATACTTGCATTCAACACACACGAGTCTTTTCCTTCAATCACTTAATTTTTTTCCAAATTCCGTTTTTGTTACTCGGAAGTTAAACTTTCAAAGTAAGACGCTATCATTTCAACGGGAACTGATTGTCCTTCACTTACGTTACTCACGCTCGTTGAAACTCCTCCGCAGACTTCGTTCAAAAAAATAGCTAGCTTAAAACTTAACCAGACTAATATTTAGAGTTCTTTCGTTGTCGTCTCTTTGCACCACTCTATCCCGTAAGCGAAGCTTGCGATAACTTAGAAGACCTAATACTGAAATTTAACCAACACTCTCCTGAAAGAGTGCAAGAATTAAGGAAACATAAAACCTGGTCACCAACAGCAACTATTTCTGCTATGAGGGAGTCATATATAAACAGACCAGAAGAGCCACCCATGGGTTCATCGATCTTGGGAATCTTAGCAAAAGCTATACTACGACCTACGGAGGAAAATATATTCTCGAGCTGTGCCTTAAAACCAAAAGCCTGGTTCAGATATGTGGATGATATCTTTGTTGTATGGCAACATGGAGAGCAGAGCCTAAAGAAGTTCCACGAAGAGATAAACTCCTTCCACCAGTCCATCGAATTTATATATGAGAAGGAAAGCAACGGAGCCTTGCACTTTTTAGACGTTTTTCTTACCAGGAAAAGAAATGGCCAACTAGACACGGAAGTATTCTACAAACCATCAGCGGTTCCTAACGTCATCCTCCCCAGCTCTTTCTGCCCGATGTCGTATAAAACAGCTATTTTTAGATCATGGTTCATAAGAACATTTGTTAATTCTTCGACCATAGAAGCCAGACAAAAAGAAATAACAAGCATCGTCAACAAGTGGCTTTCAGCTGGGTTTTCTACCCAAACACTAGATTCAATATTATGGAGGGTCCACATGTCCAAACTCAGGACTCCTAATACCAAAAGCAACAACAATTTAAGATATTGTGGGCCCATAAACGTATTATCCTAAGTTCTCTTTCAAGTTCAAAAACATCTTTAAAAAGTATGGAATAAATGTGGCCATCAAATCTCCTGCGTCTATACACGGCACGGTATCTACAAGAAAACCGCCTATAACCCTTTAAGCTGCTGGAACGAAATAACTCGGGGTATTTTTTCCTGGCCCGGAACAGCTCACCCAAAGCAACTCGGGGTATGATTTTGTGGCCCGTAGCGGCTAGCCCGAAGTAACTGGGTGTTAAAAATCTTTGCATTACCCAGCTCGAACGAGTGGCCTCGAACTCAGGACAACAGAGAGCATTGCATTCCCCCTTTGCTTTGTTATTCAAACTGCTCGTTTTAAAGGATGGTTGACACTAATCCTTTCTGACTGATTACCTGCTAAAGGGTTCGCACAATGGCACTGAACCAGAGATGTTTGAATGTCATTGCAGTTTCTACATTTTTTTGTCTTGGAAACATGAAATCATGAAATGCGTCGATTAAAACTGAAAGAAAACTTTAGAGTATTTCAGTAATTCTTTCTCTAATCAACTTGGCAAGAAAAAAGATTACTTCCGGGAACACAATCTTTTAATTTTAAAATATTTAATCAATACGATTTTGTTCAAAGAAATAGGGAATCCACTGCGAAACTGATTTTTCGGTTTTCAACAGCGACGTAAAAAAGAATTTAAAGGATAAGACATTATTTTTTTACATGAAATTTCTCATTAGGTGGTACTGAAAATAAAAATTAAATTTCGAAATTACTTTATTTTAGGACTTTTCAAAAGTGCTTTGCTATTTTAAATGAAAACAGCAGCGATTTCAACTATTAGTGAGAACAGAGAGTAATAAAAAGTAGATAAAACACACAACACACAAAGACAATTTTCTTTAATTTAACAGGAGGTCGGTTGTCGATCAGCATGCTTTGTACGAAGAGAGTTGCAGAAAAACTTCTATCTTTTCTTCTCCCCATTTTCTTCAATTAAAATATTTAATATTTGTAGTCTATTTATTTTCCCTTTTCCGAGAGTTTCTTCTGCGTCTGCAGCCCCTTTTTTCTTAACATATCTATGCAATTAAAAGATAAATTGAGTACTCCGATTTAATTATATATATATATATAAGGGTCAGGTGATGCGTAACATCACAGCCTCTCCTTGACAAATGTCAACCCCGCCTTCTCGTGGTGAATCCTGTTCCCACTAAAGGGGCTCTGACGACCGTCAATAGCGGTATAACTATACCATCGGGATCAGAGGAAATTCTATCCCACACTCACCAATCCGCTTGGCCAGCGTGGTGAGTTATGGCCAAACCCCTCCAAAATGACTCCACAACTTAAATCTTGGCCCTCAGTCTCCGGCAGCTGGAATGTACCTGGCCAAGGCAGCGGCCAGTGCGACATGAAGGCAGAGGGTGCTAAGAATCCCCGGAGGACCGGACTAGGCTGCCATCTGATGCTGACCTTGGCTACGTACAATGGACGCTCCCTATCTTCTGATTCAAGGCTTCTTGAATTGGAAGAGGAACTACAAAGGATCAAGTGGGACATCGTGGGGCTAAGTGAGGTAAGGAGAAAAGGAGAATATCTCATCGAACTGAAAAGTGGACATCTCTTCTACTATCGTGGGACAGATACTGGCAGAACTAGTGGTGTTGGATTTATAATAAACAAGAAACTGAAGGATAAAGTGGTAAAAGTTGAAAGTTCCTCTGACAGAGCTGCACGACTCGTTATCCAACTATCGAGAAGATACCAGGCTCAGATTATTCAAACTTATGCACCCACCACAAGTCATCCTGAAGAAGAAATTGAAGAATTTTATGAGGAAGTTTGTCATCTAAATAATAAAGATAAGCAGCACTTGAAAATAATTATGGGAGATTTCAATGCAAAAATAGGGCAACGGCAACAGAATGAAACTTCAGTAGGTAAATTCGGTCACGGCAACAGAAACCAGCGTGGAAATACTCTCGTTGAGTTTGCAGAGGCAGAAGGGTTTTTCATCTTGAACTCCTTCTTCAAGAAAAAGCCACACAGGAAATGGACATGGAGACATCCAAATGGGACGACAAGTGAAATTGATTTTATTATGTGTAACAAAAAATTCGTCATAGAAGACTGCAGTGTGCTAAACAAGTTCAACACAGGTAGTGACCATAGATTGGTGAGATGTAAGATGCAGCTCAACACTAAACTTGAACGTGGCAAGCTCATAAGACAAACAAAATCTATTGACATAACCAACCTTAAAAAATACCATAATACCTTCAAGTTGGAACTGAAGAACAGGTTCTCTGCTTTAGAAGGCCTAACATCGGAAGAAGTGGACATCTCTGAAGTTAACAGAAAAGTAACCAAAGCTCTTATGGAAACAGCAACAAAATTAGCTGGGTCTAAGAACAAGTTGCATGTAAATAAATTATCAGGAAAAACGAAAATGTTGATGCAAAAAAGAAGAGAGATGACAACTAAAGAAGATGTGACTTCCAAAGTGGAATATATAGAGCTATGCAAGACAGTACGAAAAAGTATCACTGAAGACGTAAGAAAATTCAACTGTGAACTAGTGAAGAAAGCAATTGAAAACAACCAAAGCCTAAAGATAGCAAAGGGACATCTCAGTAAGGGAAGAAAACAGATTATGGCACTGAGAAAAGAAGATGGTTCTGTAACAAGAAATAGAGGCGAAATTTTGACAAGAGTGAAAGATTTCTACTCCAAATTATATGAAAGGGATGATACATGCACTCCAGACATCATGAAAGATACCAATACCAGAGTTCCTCCAGTCCTTCCAGCAGAAGTAGCACATGCAATCAAGAACATGAAGCGGGGGAAAGCTCCAGGAGAAGATGGAATTACTGTAGACATCATACAAGAAGCAAGTGGAGAAATCGAAACAGTACTCGCCCAAATTTTCACTCGATGCCTTAATGAAGGAAATATTCCTGAGGATTGGAACACGGCTACAATGATCCTGCTACATAAGAAAGGTGACATTGAGGATCTCGGAAACTACAGACCTATCAGCCTCCTATCAGTAGTTTATAAAATCTTCACTAAAGTTCTTTCACACCGCTTGAAGGTAACACTGGACATGGCTCAACCGAGAGAACAAGCTGGATTCAGGAGTGGCTACAGCACAATAGATCCTATCCATGTGCTGAGAGAACTAATTGAAAGAGCGAGGGAATATGAACTTCCATTGTGCATGGCTTTTATCGATTATGAAAAAGCCTTTGATTCGGTGAAACCATCAGCAGTTACAATGGCTCTGAAAACCTGCGGTATTGAAGATGCATACATTAATATTATTAATAACATCTATGACAATGCAAGTGCAAAGATTCGGCTGTTTGAAAATACAACACACATAAAAATTGGAAAGGGAGTGAGACAAGGTGACACCATATCTCCGAAGCTCTTTAATGCCACATTTGAGGGTGTTTTTCAGTCACTGAGCTGGGAAAACAAGGGGATAAAGATTAATGGAGATTATCTAACCCACCTTCGTTTTGCTGATGACGTAGTCATTTTTGCAACTAGCCCATCAGAGCTACAGAGTATGATCCAGGAACTTGCTGACAAGAGTAAAGAAGTGGGATTAAAAATGAACTTTCAGAAGACAAAAGTGATGTTCAATGCTTTTGCAAGAAATGAAGATTTATCGATTGATGGAGAAAAGCTGGAGATAACAGACACGTACGTTTATCTTGGACAGCAGATATCAAGTGAGGGTTACATTGATGAAGAAATTAATCGGCGTACAAAACTTGCCTGGAGAGCTTTTGGAAGAAACAGCATAATTTTCAAGAGCAATATGCCATTATGTCTTAAAAGAAAAGTGTTTGATCAATGCATCCTTCCAGTGCTTACGTATGGTGCAGAGACGTGGACCTTAACTAAAAGAGACATACAAAGGCTGCAGACAACTCAAAAAAGCATGGAGAGGTGCATACTTGGTGTAACCAGGAGAGATAAGAAGAGGAACTCGTGGATCCGAAAAATGACAAGAGTAGAAGACATCATGATCAGAGTTAAATCCCTGAAATGGCAATGGGCTGGACATACTGCCAGAAGGACAGATCATCGATGGACAGCCGAAATTTTAGATTGGATTCCAAGGGACAGGAAAAGACCCAGAAGAAGACCACATGGGAGATGGGTGGATGAAATTCGAAAGTATGCAGGGGTGACATGGAGGAGACTGGCACAAGACAGACCGTTGTGGAGGAAACTTGGGGAGACCTTCGTCCAGCAGTGGATTGATAATGGTTGACAATGATGATGATATATATATATATCAGTGGATTGATAATGGTTGACAATGATGATGATGATATATATACATATATATATATATCATCATCATCATTGTCAACCATTATCAATCCACTGCTGGACGAAGGTCTCCCCAAGTTTCCTCCACAACGGTCTGTCTTGTGCCAGTCTCCTCCATGTCACTCCCGCATACTTTCGAATTTCATCTACCCATCTTCCATGTGGTCTTCTTTTAGGTCTTTTCCTGTCCCTTGAAATCCAATCTAAAATTTCGGCTGTCCATCGATGGTCTGTCCTTCTGGCAGTATGTCCAGCCCATTGCCATTTCAGGGATTTAACTCTGATCATGATGTCTTCCACTCTTGACATTTTTCGGATCCACGAGTTCCTCTTCTTATCTCTCCTGGTTATACCAAGCATGCACCTCTCCATGCTTTTTGAGTTGTCTGCAGCCTTTGTATGTCTCTTTTAGTTAAGGTCCACGTCTCTGTACCATACGTAAGCACTGGAAGGATGCATTGCTCAAACCCTTTTCTTTTAAGACATAATGGCATATTGCTCTTGAAAATTATGCTGTTTCTTCCAAAAGCTCTCCAGGCAAGTTTTGTACGCCGATTAATTTCTTCATCAATGTGACCCTCACTTGATATCTGCTGTCCCAGATAAGCGTACGTGTTTGTTATCTCCAGCTTTTCTCCATCAATCGATAAATCTTCATTCCTTGTAAAAGCATTGAACATCACTTTTGTCTTCTGAAAGTTCATTTTTAATCCCACTTCTTTACTCTTGTCAGCAAGTTCTTGGATCATACTCTGCAGCTCTGATGGGGTAGTTGCAAAAATGACTATGTCATCAGCAAAACGAAGGTGGGTTAGATAATCTCCATTAATCTTTATCCCTTTGTTTTCCCAGTTCAGTGATTGAAAGACATTTTCCAATGTGGCATTACAGAGCTTCGGAGATATGGTGTCACCTTGTCTCACCCCCTTTCCAATTTTTATGTGTGTTGTATTTTCAAACAGCCGAATCTTTGCTCTTGCATTTTCATAGATGTTATTAATAATATTAATGTACGCATCTTCAATACCGCAGGATTTCAGAGCCATTGTAACTGCTGATGGTTTCACCGAATCAAAGGCTTTTTCATAATCGATAAAAGCCATGCACAATGGAAGTTCATATTCCCTCGCTCTTTCAAATAGTTCTCTCAGTACCTGGATATGATCTATTGTGCTGTAGCCACTCCTGAATCCAGCTTGTTCTCTCGGTTCAGCCATGTCCAGTGTCACCTTCAAGCGGTGTGAAAGAACTTTAGTGAAGATTTTATAAACCACTGATAGGAGGCTGATAGGTCTGTAGTTCCTGAGATCCTCAATGTCACCTTTTTTTATGTAGCAAGATCATTGTAGCGTTGTTCCAATCCTCAGGAATCTTCCCTTCATTAAGGCATCGAGTGAAAATTTGGGCGAGTACTGTTTCGATTTCTCCACTTGGTTCTTGTATGATGTCTACAGTAATTCCATCTTCTCCTTTAGCTTTTCCCCGCTTCATGTTCTTGATTGCATGTGCTACTTCTGCTGGGAGGACTGGGAGAACTCTGGTACTGGTATCTTTCATGATGTCTGGAGGGGGAACGGGATGCAACACGAGAAGGCTGGGTTGACATTTGTCAAGGAGAGGCGATTTGTTGCGCATCACCTGACCTTGCATCCCATATATATATATATATATATATATATATATATATATATATATCAACCCAGCCTTCTCGTGTTGCATCCCGTTCCCCCTAAAGAGGCTCTGACGACCGCCAGTAGCAGTATAACTATATCATTGGGATTAGAGGAAATGCTATCCCACACTCACTAATCCGCTTGGCCAGCGTGTTGTATTATGGTCAAACCCCACCAAAGATGCTTACACAATTTCAAACTTGGCCCTCAATCTTCGGCAGCTGGAATGTACCTGGCCAAGCCAACGGCCAGTGCGACATGAAGGCAGAGGGTGCTAAGAATCACCGAAGAGCCGGACTACGCTGCCATTTGATGATGATTTTGGCTACTTACAGCGGACGCTTCCTATCTTCTGATTCAAGGTTTCTTGAATTGGAAAAGGAACTACGAAGGATCAAGTGAGACATCGTCGGGATAAGTGAGGTAAGGAAAAAAGGAGAAGATCTCATTGAACTGAAAAGTGGACATCTCTTCTACTATCGTGGGACAGTTAATGGCAGAACTAGTGGTGTTGGATTTATAATAAACAAGAAACTGAAGGATAAAGTTGTAGAAGTTGAAAGTTCTTCTGACAGAGCTGCACGACTCGTTATCCAACTCTCGAGAAGATACCAGGCCCAGATTATTCAAGCTTATGCACCCACCACAAGTCACCCTGAAAAACAAACTGAAGAGATTTACGAGGAAATTCGGAATCTAAATAACAAAGGCAAACAGCACTTGAAGATCATTATGGGTAATTTCAGTGCAAAAGTAGGGCAACAGCAACTGAATGAAATTTCGGTTGGTAAATTCGGTTACGGGAACAGAAATCAACGTGGAAATACTCTCGTAGAATTTGCAGCAGCAGAAAGGTTTTTCATTATGAACTCCTTTTTCAAGAAAAATGTACATAGGAAATGGACATGGAGACATCCGAATGGGACGACAAGTGAAATTGATTTTATTATGTGTAACAAAAAATTCGTCATTGAATACTGCAGTGTGCTAAACAAGTTCAACACAGGTAGTGACCATAGATTGGTGAGATGTAAGATGCACCTCAACACTAAACTCGAACGTGGCAAGCTCATAAGACAAACGAAATGTATTGACATAACCAACCTTAAAAAAACTCCATAATACCTTCCAGTTGGAACTGAGGAACAGAATCTCTGCTTTAGAAGACCTAACATCGGAACAAGTGGAAATTTCTGAAGTTAATAGAGAACTCACCAATGCTCTTATGGAAACAGCAACAGAAATAGGTGGTATTGAGAACAAGTTACACATGAAGAAAATTTCAGGAAAAACAAAAATGTTGATGCAAAAGAGAAGGAAGATGAGGACAAATAAAGACGTAACTTCCAATGTGGAATATATACACTGAAGAACAATTGAATTAGAGATACCTGTCTAGTAACGTGTAGCACCACCTTTCGTCCTGATGACGGCGGCGATTCGTCTCGGCATGGACTCGACAAGACACCGGAAGCGTTGGGAAGAAATACGGATCCACGACCCCGGAACAAGCTCCCACAATTCACGAAGATTTAATGGAGGGGGTAAGAGCCTCGAACATCTCTCTCCATGGCATCCCAAATGCGATCGATGGGATTGAGGTCAGGCGACCTAGCTGGCCAAGGAAGCGAGGTCACGTCGGTGGAGTGTTCATCCAACCATTCGGATACAATCCTGGAGCGAAGGCACGGTGCATTGTCTTGTTGCAGGATGAGGTCTCCAGTGGGATGTTGAAGACGCACAAACGGGAGCAAATGGTGGTCCAGGATATCCCGGTAACGTTTATCTGTGAGAGACGATAGCACACGTACAAGGGGCTCCATTTCAGTCCACGTAAACAGTCCCCAGACAAGAATGCCACCTCACACCAGCTTGAAGAGTACCCTGCTGGCAAGAAGAATCCATCGCTTCATGTGGTTTGCACCGTACTCGTATCCTGCCATCCGCATGTACCAAAGCAAATCTCGACTCATCAGTCCAGGCAACATTTTCCCACATGTCTAGGGTCCAGTGGCGATGTTCCCTCGCCCATGCTAATCTTTGCACCCTGTGATGTGTGGTCAGCAGCGGTACCCTCGTGGGACATTGGCTTCTCTATCCCATAGCGAGGAGATGGTTCTGTATGGTGTGGCTGCTTACACGTTTTTGCGCACCAGCGTTAAATTGCCGAATGATTTCTTGCACTGTGGCCCGTCTATCCGCTGTTACAATGCGAGTTAGCAGACGACGACCCCGCTCATCCACACGCTGTTGTCCACGGCTGCAGGGATGGCTTTACAGGATTCGATGTACCCACGGTGTACCCGTAACACAGTGGCTCGTGAAAATCCTAGTTCCTGCATGACTTCCGAGATGGAGTGACCCATTCGTCGGGCCGCGACAATTTGCCCACGATCAAATGCGCTTAGATCCTTCGTCTCACCCATACTGCGTGTGACTCTTACCGATTCCCGTCGCATCACTCCTTATATTGTCGGATCGCTGCATACGTCATGTTGTTTCCGTTTACAGAGCCTCCCACAGATCCACATTTGCATAACGCCAGCTGTCTCTAATTCAATTGCTCTTCAGTGAAGAGCTATGCAAGACAGTGCAAAAAAGTATCACCGAAGAGATAAGGAAATTCAATTGTGAACTAGTGAGGAAAGCAATTGAAAACAAAAAGAGCCTGACGAGAGCAAAAGGACATCTCAGTAAGGGAAGAAAACAGATTATGGTTCTGAGAAAAAAAAATGGTTCTGTTACAGGAAATAGAAGCGAACTTTTGACAAGAGTGAAATATTTCTACTCAAAACTATATGAAAAGGATGATGCATGTACTCCAGACATTACGAAAGGTACCAGTACCAGAGTTCTTCCAGTCCTCCCAGCAGAAGTTGCACATGCAATCAAGAACATGAAACGGGAAAAAGCTCCAGGAGAAGATGGAAGTACCGTGGACATTATACAAGAGGCAAGTGCAGAAATTTAAACCACACTCGTCCAAGTTTTTACCAGATGTCTTACTAAAGGAAAGATTCCTGAGTATTGGAACAATGCTACAATGATCCTGCTCCATAAAAAAAGGAGACATTGAGGATCTCAGGAACTACTGGCACATCAGCCTCCTGTCAGTGGTTTATAAAATCTTCACTAAGGTTCTTTCACATCGCTTGAAGGCAACACTAGACATGGCCCAACCAAGAGAACAAGCTGGATTCAGGAGTGGCTACAGCACAATAGATCATATCCGCGTACAGAAAGAACTAATAGAAAGATCGAGGGAATATGAACTTCCATTGTCCATGGCTTTTATCGATTATGAAAAAGCCTTTGATTCGGTGAAACCATCACCAGTTGCAATGGCTCTGAAATCCTGCGGTATTGAAGGTGCATACATTAGCATTATTAATAACATCTATCAAAATGCAAGTGCAAAGGTTCGGATATTTGAGGATAAAGCACAAATAACAATTGGAAGGGAGTGAGGCAAGGTGACAACATATCTCCGTAGCTCTTTAACGCCACATTGCAAAATGTCTTTCAAACATTGAACTGGGAAAACAAAGGAATAAAGATTAATGGAGATTACGTAACTCACCTTCGTTTTGCTGATGACATAGTCATCTTTTCAACTACCCCTTCAGAGCTGAAGAGTATGATCCAAGAACTTGCTGACAAGAGTAAAGAAGTGGGATTAAAAACGACAAAGTGATGTACAATGCTTGTACAAGAAACGCAGATTTATCGATTGATGGAGAAAAGCTTGAGAAAACCGATTCCTACATTTATCTTGGGCAGCAGATATCAAGTGAGGGTCACATTGATGAACAAATTAATCGGCGTATAAAACTTGGATGAAGAGCTTTGGGAAGAAACAGTACAATTTTTAAGAGCAGTATGCCCTTATGTTTCAAAAGAAAAGTGTTTAATCAATGCATCCTGCCAGTGCTTACGTATGGAGCAGAGACATGGACCTTAACTAAAAAAGACATACAAAGACTGCAGACAACTCAAAGAAGCATGGACAGGTGCATGCTTTGTGTAACCAGGAAATATAACAAGATGACCTTGTGGGTAAGGAAAATGACAGGAGTGTACGACATCATCACCAGAGTGAAATCACTGAAATGGCAATGGGCTGGACATGTTGCCAGAAGAACGGACCACCGATGGACAACCGAAATTTTAGACTGGATTCCGAGGGACAGGAAAAGACCCAGAAGAAGACCCCATGGGAGATGTGTGGATGAAATTCGAAAGTATGCTAGAGTGACATCGAGGAGACAGGCTCAAGACAGACAGTTGTGGAAGAAATTTGGGGAAACCTTCATTCAGCAGTGGATTGATTATGGTTGATAATGATGATGATTATATATATATATATATATATATATATATATATATCATCATCATTGTCAACCATTATCAATCCTCTGCTGGACGAAGGTCTCTCCAAGTTTCCTCCACAACGGTCTGTCTTGTGCCAGTCTCCTCCATGTCACTCCCGCATACTTTAAAATTTCATCCACCCATCTCCCATGTGGTCTTCTTTTGGGTCCTTTCCTGTCCCTTGGAATCCAATCTAAAATTTCGGCTGTCCATGGAGAGTCTGTCCTTCTGGCAGTATGCCCAGCCCATTGCCATTTCAGAGATTTAACTCTGATCATGATGTCTTCCACTTTTGTCATTTTTCGGATCCACGAGTTCCTCTTCTTATCTCTCCTGGTTATACCAAGCATGCACCTCTCCATGCTTTTTTGAGTTGTCTGCAGCCCTTGTATGTCTCTTTTAGTTAAGGTCCACGTCTCTGTACCATACGTAAGCCCTGGAAGGATGCATTGTTCAAACCCTTTTCTTTTAAGACATAATGGCATATTGCTCTTGAAAATTATGCTGTTTCTTCCAAAAGCTCTCCAGGCAAGTTTTGTACGCCGATTAATTTCTTCATCAATGTGACCCTCACTTGATATCTGCTGTCCCAGATAAACGTACGTATCTGTTATCTCTAGCTTTTCTCCATCAATCGAAAAATCTTCATTTCTTGTAAAAGCATTGAACTTCACTTTTGTCTTCTGAAAGTTCATTTTTGATCCCACTTCTTTACTCTTGTCAGCAAGTTCCTGGATCATACTCTGCAGCTCTGATGGGCTAGTTGCAAAAATGACTACGTCATCAGCAAAACGAAGGTGGGTTAGATGATCTCCATTAATCTTTATCCCATTGTTTTCCCAGTTCAGTGATTGAAAGACATTTTCCAATGTGGCATTAAAGAGCTTCGGAGATATGGTGTCACCTTGTCTCACTCCCTTTCCAATTTTATGTGTGTTGTATTTTCAAACAGCCGAATCTTTGCACTTGCATTTTCATAGATGTTATTAATAATATTAATGTATGCATCTTCAATACCGCAGGATATCAGAGCCATTGCAACTGCTGATGGTTTCACCGAAATCAAAGGCTTTTTCATAATCAATAAAAGCAATGCACAATGGAAGTTCATATTCCCTCGCTCTTTCTATTAGTTCTTTCAGTACGTGGATATGATCTATTGTGCTGTGGCCACTCCTGAATCCAGCTTGTTCTCTCGGTTGAGCCATGTCCAGCGTTACCTTTAAACGGTGTGAAAGAACCTTAGTGAAGATTTTATAAACCACTGAGAGGAGGCTGATAGGTTTGTAGATCCTGAGATCCTCAATATCACCTTTTTATGTAGCAGGATCATTGTAGCGTTGTTCCAATCCTCAGGAATCTTCCCTTCATTAAGGCATCGAGTGAAAATTTGGGCGAGTACTGTTTCAATTTCTCCACTTGCTTCTTGTATGATGTCTTCAGTAATTCCATCTTCTCCTGGAGCTTTTCCCCGCTTCATGTTCTTGATTGCATGCGCAACTTCTGCTGGGAGGACTGGAAGAATCCTGGTACTGGTACCTTTCATGATGTCTGGAGTACATGTATCATCCCTTTCATATAATTTGGAGAAGAAATCTTTCATTTTTGTCAAAATTTCGCCTCTATTTCTTGTTACAGAACCATCTTCTTTTCTCAGTGCCATAATCTGGTTTCTTCCCTTACTGAGATGTCCCTTTGCTATCTTTAGGCTTTGGATTGTTTTCAATTGCTTTCCTCACTAGTTCACAGTTGAATTTTCTTACTTCTTCAGTGATACGTTTTCGTACTGTCTTGCATAGCTCTAAATATTCCACTTTGAAAGTCACATCTTCTTTAGTTGTCCTCATCTCTCTTCTTTTTTGCATTAACATTTTGTTTTTTTTTCTAATAATTTGTTCACATGCAACTTGTTCTTAGACTCAGCTAATTTTTTTACTGTTTCCATAAGAGCTTTGGTTACTTTTTTGTTAACTTCAAAAATATCCGCTTCTTTCGATGTTAGGCCTTCTAAAGCAGAGAATCTGTTCTTCAGTTCCAACTTGAAGGCCTTATGGTGTTTTTTAAGGTTGGTTATGTCAATGCATTTTGTTTGTCTTATGAGCTTGCCACGTTCGAGTTTAGTGTTGAGGTGCATCTTACATCTCACCAATCTATGGTCACTACCCGTGTTGAACTTGTTTAGCACACTGCAGTCTTCTATGACGAATGTTTTGTTACACATAATAAAATCAATTTCACTTGTCCCATTAGGATATCTCCATGTCCATTTCCTATGTGATATATATATATATATCATCATGATCATTGTCAACCATTATCAAACCACTGCTGGACGAAGGTCTCTCCAAGTTTCCTCTACAACGGTCTGTCTTGTGTCAGTCACCTCCATGTCACTCCCGCATACTTTCGAGTTTCATCCACCCATCTTCCATGTGGTCTTCTTCTGGGTGTTTTCCTGTCCCTTGGAATCCAATCTAAAATTTCGGCTGTCCATCGATGGTCTGTCCTTCTGGCAGTCTGTCCAGCCTATTGCCATTTCATGGATTTAACTCTGATCATGATGTCTTCCACTCTTGTCATTTTTCGGATCCACGAGTTCCTCTTCTTATCTCTCCTGGTTATACCAAGCATGCACCTCTCCATGCTCTTTGAGTTCTCTGAAACGTTTTTATGTCTCTTTTAGTTAAGGTCCACGTCTCTGCAACATACGTAAGCACTGGAAGGATGCATTGATCAAACACTTTTCTTTTAAGACATAATGGCATATTGCTCTTGAAAATTATGCTGTTTCTTCCAAAAGCTCTCCAGGCAAGTTTTGTACGCCGATTAATTTCTTCATCAATGTGACTCTCACTTGATATCTGCTGTTCAAGATAAATGTACGTGCCTGTTATCTCCAGCTTTTCTCCATCAATCGGTAAATCTTCATTTCTTGTAAAAGCATTGAACATCACTTTTGTCTTCTGAAAGTTCATTTTTAATCCCACTTCTTTACTCTGTAACGTACCAGGAGATGTGACGTACCTGCCAGAAGGACGCACACGACATAAAGGCAGATAAGAATCGGAATAAACGTCTGCTTAGCTCAATTGGTAGAGTGACTTATTCCGGAATGAGAGGATCCGGGTTCGAATCCCGGCGTAGACGAAAAATGACGTAGAAATTTACTCTACCAATTGAGCTACGCGGACGTTTATTCCGATTCTTATCTGCCTTTATGTCGTGTGCGTCCTTCTGGCAGGTACGTCAGATCTCCTGGTACGTTACAACTCTTGTCAGCAAGTTCCTGGATCATACTCTGCAGCTCTGATGGAGTAGTTGCAAAAATGACTACGTCATCAGCAAAACGAAGCTGGATTAGATAATCTCCATTAATCTTTATCCCTTTGTTTTCCCAGTTCAGTGATTGAAAGACATTTTCCAATGTGGCATTAAAGAGCTTCGGAGATATGGTGTCACCTTGTCTCACTCCCTTTCCAATTTTTTTGTGTGTTGTATTTTCAAACAGCCGAATCTTTGCACTTGCATTTTCATAGATGTTATTAATAATATTAATGTATGCATCTTCAATACCGCAGGATTTCAGAGCCATTGCAACTGCTGATGGTTTCACCGAATCAAAGGCTTTTTCATAATCGATAAAAGCCATGCACAATGGAAGTTCATATTCCCTCGCTCTTTCTATTAGTTCTTTCAGTACGTGGATATGATCTATTGTGCTGTAGCTACTCCTGAATCCAGCTTGTTCTCTCGGTTGAGCCATGTCCAGCGTTACCTTTAAACGGTGTGAAAGAACCTTAGTAAAGATTTTATAAAACACTGAGAGGAGGCTGATAGGTCTGTAGCTCCTGAGATCCTCAATGTCAGCTTTTTTTATGTAGCAGTATCATTGTAGCGTTGTTTCAATTCTCAGGAATCTTCCCTTCATTAAGGCATCGAGTGAAAATTTGGGCGAGTACTGTTTCGATTTCTCCACTTGCTTCTTGTATGATGTCGTCAGTAATTCCATCTTCTCCTGGAGCTTTTCCCCGCTTCATGTTCTTGATTGCATGTGCAACTTCTTCTGGGAGGACTGGAAGAATTCTGGTACTGGTACCTTTCATGATGTCTGGAGTACATGTATCATCCCTTTCATATAATTTGGAGTAGAAATCTTTCACTCTTGTCAAAATTTCGCCTGCATTTCTTGTTACAGAACCATCTTCTTTTCTCTGTGCCATAATCTGTTTTCTTCCCTTACTGAGATGTTCCTTTGCTATCTTTAGGCTTTGGTTCTTTTCAATTGCTTTCCTCACTAGTTCACAGTTGAATTTTTCTTACGTCTTCAGTGATACTTATTCGTACTGTCTTGCATAGCTCTATATATTCCACTTTGGAAGTCGCATCTTCTTTAGTTGTCCTCATCTCTCTTCTTTTTTGCATCAACATTTTGTTTTTTTCTGATAATTTGTTCACATGCAACTTGTTCTTAGACTCAGCTAATTTTGTTGCTGTTTCCATAAGAGCTCTTTGGTTACTTTTCTGTTAACTTCAGAAATATCCGCTTCTTTTGATGTTATGCCTTCTAAAGCAGAGAATCTGTTCTTCAGTTCCAACTTGAAGGTCTTATGGTGTTTTTTAAGGTTGGTTATGTCAATACATTTTGTTTATCTTATGAGCTTGCCACGTTCGAGTTTAGTGTTGAGCTTACATCTCACCAATCTATGGTCACTACCTGGGTTGAACTTGTTCAGCACACTGCAGTCTTCTATGACGAATTTTTTGTTACACATAATAAAGTCAATTTCACTTGTCGTCCCATTTGGATGTCTCCATGTCCATTTCCTGTGTGGGTTTTTCTTGAAAAAGGAGTTCAAGATGAAAAACCCTTCTGCCTCTGCAAACTCAACGAGAGTATTTCCACGCTGGTTTATGTTGCCGTGACCGAATTTACCTACTGAAATTTCATTCTGTTGCAGTTGCCCTATTTTTTGCATTGAAATCTCCCATAATTATTTTCAAGTGCTGCTTACCTTTATTATTTAGATGACGAATTTCCTCATAAAATTCTTCAATTTTTTCTTCACGATGACTTGTGGTGGGTGCTTAAGTTTGAATAATCTGAGCCTTGTATCTTCTCGAGAGTTGGATAACGAGTCGTGCAGCTCTGTCAGAGGAACTTTCAACTTCTACAACTTTATCCTTCAGTTTCTTGTTTATTATAAATCCAACACCACTGGTTCTGCCAGTATCTGTCCCACGATAGTAGAAGCGATGTCCACTTTTCAGTTCAATGAGATCTTCTCCTTTTCTCCTTACCTCACTTAGCCCGACGATGTCCCAATAGATGCTTTGTAGTTCGTCTTCCAATTCAAGAAGCCTTGAATCAGAAGATAGGGAGCGTCCATTGTACGTAGCCAAGGTCAGCATCAGATGGCAGCCTAGTCCGGTCCTCTGGGGATTCTTAGCACCCTCTGCCTTCATGTCGCACTGGCCGCTGCCTTGGCCAGGTACATTCCAGCTGCCGGAGACTGAGGGCCAAGATTTATGATGTAGAGTCATTTTGGAGGGGTTTGGCCATAACTCACCACGCTGGCCAAGCGGGTTGGTGAGTGTGCTATAGCATTTCCTCTAATCCTGATGGTATAGTTATACCGCTATTGGCGGTCGTCAGAGCCCCTTTAGTGGGAACAGGATGCACCACGAGAAGGCGGGGTTGACATTTGTCAAGGAGAGGCTGTGATGTTACGCATCACCTGACATATATATATATATATATATATATATCCAGAGAAAGAGGAGACTCTTGCTTTCTGGAAGGCCATCTAGGAGAACCCAGTAAACCACAACAAAGAGGCCTACTGGATCATGGATTTAAATAAGAAAAGCAAGAAAAGCGAATATATGGAAAACATCGTAATAACGGGAGAAATGGTTCAAAAGCATGCAAAGACTGTTAAGAATTGGAGTGCACCAGGGCCTGATGAGCTACATGGGTTCTGGCAAAAGTACTTCACAAGCCTACACCTCCGAATTGCCATTCAATACAATTCCATACTCCAAAACTCTACTACTGAAGGCTGGCTGACAAGAGGGCGTACATTCCTTATAAAAAAAGACTTAGACAAGGGCAATGAACCCAGAAACTTCCGCCCAATAACCTGCCTCCCAACAACTTTCAAGCTATTTTCTAAAATCTTGGCTACGACAGTTTACAATCATCTAATAGCAAATGCCCTTTACCCAGTCGAACAAAAAGGGAGCTTTAAACAATCAAGGGGCACAAAAGATCAGCTCTTGATGGACAAAATGAAACTGAAAAACTGTACGCGGCGCCAAACGAACTTAAATATGACCTGGATTGACTACAAAAAAGCCTTCGATCATTGCCACACTCATGGATCAACAACTGTCTAGAGGTGTATGGAATAAAAGATACTATCCGAAAATTTGTGAAAACCAATATGCGGCAATAGTCGACTACACTTACAACAAATGGCACTGAACTTGGCCAGGTTCGAATACGACGTGGTATATTCCAGGGTGACTCATTGCCTCCCTTGCTGTTCAATATCGCTCTGCTTTAATTTTCTACACAGTTAATAATATGATTCTGACCAATGAAAGCCTTTTGGAAGTTGGCTAGAGGATGCATATTAACTACAAAAAGGAACCTTAGTGCTATGGACAAGAAGGTCCTATTAAAAATAAAAAAATAAATAATATAGACAAAATCACAAAAAACAACAACTTAAAAATCTGTTTATAAAATAAAATAAAAATAAATATAAAAGAAAACTAGTTATTCACTCACTAGAATAGCTATACTAAAAATAGTAAAACTAACATTAAAATTAATAGGATTCTGAATAGTCTACAGAAGCTCACTAAGGTGATTAAATACATGCAAAGATTATTAAATACACTACTTGTGTATTTCATAATATTGCTCACGTATTCTGGAGAGTTAATTCTGCTCTTTCTGATCAAACAGTTCCACAATCTTAATTATATTTTTCTCTAGTTAAAATCTCCGCGAGTAGGATTTTTCAGCGTGTGGAGGCCTTCAGCCTTACCCACACTACCCCCAGCGACTAGGGAGTGGCAGGAGTGTTTGCAAGTTTGGGGTAAAAGGTCGGCCATGTTTCCTCAAGAGTGGAAGAAGTTAAGTTGCATAAGAGGTAAGCTCTCTTCATTGTCTTTGGGTTTCAGGTTTTCCCAGTTCAATGTTTGAACTTCTAGAACATTTTTCTTTTGTTTTGCTTTAAGCATTTAGGCACTAGCAAGTCTATTAACTTTTTTGCGGATTTTAACTCTTTCTTTTCTTGGTAACTTTGAGCGTTTTTTAGGGAACTAAGGCTAAGCAGCCGGCCATTCCATTGTTCTTGTAGTCTGCGTTGTGTTTTCAATGTAGTTAAGGTCTTAATAACTACTTAATTATGCACTTAAAGCACTTATGAAATACTTTGTACATATTGCAACTAATTGTTTATGTCATATAACCTTCACAAAGCATTTCTTTAGTTTATTATTGTCTTTATTTTATTCTCGTTTTTGTGTAGTCAGAAGTAGTGGAGTAGGGGTTTTTTATAAACCAGTTTTCTTTCAAGAATCTGTGCTTTAGAAAAAAAAATTTATATTTCCTTTTTTGTTGCAATGTTTAAGAATTTGTAGTACTTTTGTATTGCTATTCAGGTTTAAATTCTCGCTCAGGCGACAAGGTAACTTGGCAATTTGTTATTGCTGAACATTATTTCTGATTCATTATGTCACTCTTACAACTTGAGTTTTCTATAATCATCTTCTTTCTGTTTATTAGTAACAGATGAAGAGCATGGGTCGGGCCAGGAAAGTTATGGATGCAATCTAAATTGTTAACTGAAGCTTGGTCATACAACTCTGTGGAGGTTATGACATATATATATTAAAAAAAATTTTTTTTTTGGTGGGCTTATTACTTGCATCTATGACTTTGCAGAAACCCATTTCCAAATAGGTCTTTGTGGAAGTGAGAAAATGCAGAGTTTTTGCTGGTCCTTGATAAAGCCAAGGCTCAGTATTCTCAACACTTTCTACATTCAGTTGTTCTATTTTTTTCTCTTTTTACTCACACCGGTCAATACATAACCTTTTCTATGTTGTACTTGGTATGAGTCAAAAATTTTTTTTTTGCTTCAGTCTCTTCTTAATAGAATATATATATATATATATATATATATATATATATATATGTAACAAGAAATAGAGGCGAAATTTTGACAAGAGTGAAAGATTTCTACTCCAAATTATATGAAAGGGATGATACATGTACTCCAGACATCATGAAAGGTACCAGTACCAGAGTTCTTCCAGTCCTTCCAGCAGAAGTTGCGCATGCAATCAAGAACATGAAGCGGGGAAAAGCTCCAGGAGAAGATGGAATTACTGTAGACATCATACAAGAAGCAAGTGGAGAAATCGAAACAGTACTCGCCCAAATTTTCACTCGATGCCTTAATGAAGGGAAAATTCCTGAGGATTGGAACAACGCTACAATGATCTTGCTACATAAAAAAGGTGACATTGAGGATCTCAGGAACTACAGACCTATCAGCCTCCTATCAGTGGTTTATAAAATCTTCACTAAAGTTCTTTCACACCGCTTGAAGGTGACACTGGACATGGCTCAACCGAGAGAACAAGCTGGATTCAGGAGTGGCTACAGCACAATAGATCATATCCACGTACTGAGAGAACTAATTGAAAGAGCGAGGGAATATGAGCTTCCATTGTGCATGGCTTTTATCGATTATGAAAAAGCCTTTGATTCGGTGAAACCATCAGCAGTTGCAATGGCTCTGAAATCCTGCGGTATTGAAGATGCATACATTAATATTATTAATAACATCTATGAAAATGCAAGTGCAAAGATTCGGCTGTTTGAAAATATAACGCACATAAAAATTGGAAAAGGAGTGAGACAAGGTGACACCATATCTCCGAAGCTCTTTAATGCCACATTGGAAAATGTCTTTCAAACACTGAACTGGGAAAACAAAGGGATAAAGATTAATGGAGATTATCTAACCCACCTTCGTTTTGCTGATGACATAGTCATTTTTGCAACTACCCCATCAGAGCTACAGAGTATGATCCAGGAACTTGCTGACAAGAGTAAAGAAGTGGAATTAAAAATGAACTTTCAGAAGACAAAAGTGATGTACAATGCTTTTACAAGAAATGAAGATTTATCGATTGATGGAGAAAAGCTGGAGATAACAGACACGTACGTTTATCTTGGACAGCAGATATCAAGTGAGGGTCACATTGGTGAAGAAATTAATCGGCGTACAAAACTTGTCTGGAGAGCTTTTGGAAGAAACAGCATAATTTTCAAGAGCAATATGCCATTATGTCTTAAAAGAAAAGTGTTTGATCAATGCATCCTTCCAGTGCTTACGTATGGTGCAGAGACGTGGACCTTAGCTAAAAGAGACATACAAAGGCTGCAGACAACTCAAAGAAGCATGGAGAGGTGTATGCTTGGTGTAACCAGGAGAGATAAGAAGAGGAACACGTGGATCCGAAAAATGACAAGAGTGGAAGACATCATGATCAGAGTTAAATCCCTGAAATGGCAATGGGCTGGACATACTGCCAGAAGAACAGACCATCGATGGACAGCCGAAATTTTAGATTGGATTCCAAGGGACAGGAAAAGACCCAGAAGAAGACCACATGGAAGATGGGTGGATGAAATTCGAAAGTATGCGGGAGTGACATGGAGGAGACTGGCACAAGACAGACCGTTGTGGAGGAAACTTGGGGAGACCTTCGTCCAGCAGTGGATTGATAATGGTTGACAATGATGATGATGATGATGATGATGATATATATATAATAGAAGACTTAAAAAATCAGTAGGAAGCATATAAATGTAACATGATCACTGAAAAACCGCGCCTAGCTGCAGGTTTCAAACGTAATCAGTATAGCAATAGAGTCAGCCACAAGAAATTTACATTCCCAATAGAATACTATCGAAATAAAACCGTAAAACTCCTAAGATAATCTCTGATTCTCTTTTCAGGATTTTTAGGGTTTTATTTCGATAGTATTGTATTGGAAATGTAAATTACTTGTGGTTGACTCTATTGCTATGTATATATATATATATATATACTTAAGAGCAAAACTGAAAACTAAGGAAAAACTTTAGAATTTAAAACGAAGGTTGCAAAATAACCTGAAAATCAAAACGCGCAACGCAGCAGTTTTGAAAATTCAGAATTCACATTCTATAAAGAAGATACCTAAGCAAAAAAATACATATATAATTTTGACTCACACCTAGTACAACATAGAAGAGGTTATGTATCTACCTGTGTGAGTAAAAGGAGAAAAGATAAAAAAATAAAATAAAACAACGGAATGTAGAAGGTGTCGAGAATACTGAGCCTTGGCTTTATCAAGGACCAGCAAAAACTCTGCATTTTCTCACTTCCACAAAGACCTAGTTGGAAATGGGTTTCTGCAAGGCCATAGATGCAAGTAACATTCCCACCTAAAATAGTTTAAAAAATATATATAAGTCATGTCCTCCGTAGAGTTGCATGACCTAGCACAAGTTAACAATTTCGCTTGCATCCATTAACCTTCCTGGCCCGACCCATGCTCTTCATCTGTTACTATAAAACAGAGAGAAGAAGATTAAAGAGAACTCAAGCTGTGAGAGTGACATAATAATTAGAAATGATATATATATATATATATATATATATATAATTTCACAACAGTCTTGTTCCAAGAAACGCAGCAATTTTAATATTTCGTAAGTGTGAACTTGAAATCAAATATTATCAAGAAGCAGTAACGCACTGAACCTAAAACGCTTACAAAATTCCTATGCTTTGGACTTTTTAAGAAAATTTAACTTTTACAGTGGAGTTTTAAGGTAAGGTGTGTTCAAATATACATTCTAAAATTGGTATAGGAGAAACAGTACTAGTACATCAACCCTTAGATGATTGCATCAACAAAAAGGTCTAAGGCCTTTTTACGACGTCTTCCGTTAAATGCTTGATATTTCATTTATGTATACAGATGATAATTACCAATAAAAAAAATTATGCTACACATGAAACTCGTGCAAAGCCCCTATGCTTTTTCAGGAAAATTTTTGGTACAATCATAATATTTGATATGTTTAAATAAATAAGAAAAAGTGATAAATAGATATCAATGATCGGATGTTTGAAGCAATATATCAGTTATCAGGTGTTTGCATCTCTCAAACTATTTAATGCCATATTGCAAATATTCTTCAGTCACTGAACTGAGAAAACAAAGAGATAAAGATTAATGGAAATTATTTAATTCACCTTCGTTTTGCTGAAGACGTATAGTCATTTTCGGAACTGGCACTTCAGAACTGCAAAGTATGTTCCAAGAACTTGCTGACAAGAGTGAAGAAGTGGAATTAAAAATGAACTTGCAGAAAAAAAAACGGATGTGCAATGCGAATTTTGAAGATATGAATCCGTTTTTTGGTGTAAATATGACATGGATGGTAAGTCGGATAATATCCGAAAACTTGAAAATTTCGTCGTCCTGCAGGAGGAATCGAAGCCGTATCTCTTGGTGAATCGAACTCGCGTCACCTGATGAAGCAAACCAGCGTCTCCTGATGAATCAAGCCCGCGGCACCCGGATAGCGCTCGAGTAACTCGGACGCTATCCGGGAGACGCGTATTCGATTCCCGCTCCAGGACGACGAGATTTTCAAGTTTTCGGATATTATCTGACTTACCATCCATGTCATATTTACACCAAAAAACGGAATCACGTCTTGCAAATTTGTATTGTATGGTGTAATCTTCTATTCCATTCATGATGTACAATGCTTTTAGAAGAAATGAAGATTAATTGATTGATAGGGAAAAGCTGGAGATAACCGATACCTACATTCACCTTGGACAGTAGATATCAAGCGAAGGTCTCATTGATGATCAAATTAATCGGCGCATAAAACTTGATTGGAGTGCTTTTGGAAGAAACAGTGTATTTTGTGAGAGCAATATGCTATTATGTCTTAAAAGAAAAGCGTTTAATTATTGAGTCCTTCCAGTGCTTACATATGGAACGGAGACATGGACCTTAACGAAAAAAGACATGCAAGAAATACAGACAACTGAAAAGAAGCTTGCTGTAACCAAGAAAGAAAAGAAGTGGATCTCATGAATAAGGAAAATGACGTGAGTGGAAGGCAGCATGATCAGGATAAAATCCATGAAATGGCAATGGGCTGGATATATTGCCAGAGAGACGGACCATCGATGCACAACCGATATTTTAGACTGGATTCCACGGGACAGAAAAAGACCCAGAAGGAGATCGCATGGGATATGGATAGATGAAATTCGAAAGCATGCGGAAGGGACATGGAGGAGACTGGCTCGAGGCAGATCATTGTGGAAGAAACTTAGGGAGACCTCCATCCAGCAGTGGATTGATAACGGTTGACAAATGATGATATGGATGGAGGAGAAGTGGCCACCGAAGAACTGGCCACCCTGAGAGCTGATCACCGGATAACTGGCTACCCAGAGAACTCTACACAAAGATATTAATGGACCGTATAATAATCGTCCATTTGACAGCTCCGTGTAAACATTCCGAGTTGTGACTCATAAGAACTCTCATTATTTTGTATTCCTTTTAATTGAGATATTTTTTGTGTATTATAGAGCTGTGAGATTCTTCCTCAGTATTTATTTCTGTGTTATTACTATGCGGTTTGTTCCAAAAGTGCAAAGAACGACAATTCTGATCTTTGTTTCTTTGATTGAAGGTTTTTTTTTTTTTTTTTTTTTTTAATTGGAGGTTTAACGACCACCGTGAGCAACTCAATGGGCTATAAGCAGTCGCCCGTCCCTAATTTAGGGTCACTGGTTCCAGGGAAGGGAGAGAGCCAGTACCGTAAGGCAAACGCAACGTCCATGCCTCACCGGAATTCTAACCCGGGCCCTTCACGGATGAATGGTCATAAACCATCGCTTAGACCACTGCGCCACGGGGCGGCATTGTGATCTCTGCCAGATTTTGAAGGTTTTCAAAGTACAACTCGACAAAAGCTCTAGAGCGTCCGCCATACATTTGCAGCCTTTGAAGATCGTGGTAAGGGGACAAAACATTCCGATTGGGGGCATATTTTATGCGTTTATGAAGTAAAGCTTAACAAATTCCTTACGGGCATCAGCTACCGATAGAAAGATGTGTGTGCGTGTGTGTAAGGGTACGGGCGGTAATATCAAAGACATACAATATAAAGCATTTCCAGACTATCGGCAGCAGATTTTCAAAGTTTACAAACCACACAATTCAACAAATTCTCTGAGGGAATCCGGTACCACAGAAACCTGTGTGTAGGTAGGATGGGGGGGGGGGGTGTGCCAAAAATATGAAATGCAAAGAAAATCTTGTCCCATCGGGAGATTTTCACCGTTTACAAACTCCAACTCAACCAATTCTCTACGGGCATGTGCAAACAAACGCAAGAAACTTTCGGGAGTGGGGGGGAGCAGTTAATACCGAAAATATAAAGAATTTGTAGCCTAATCTGGAGCACATTTTCTGCGTTTACAAATTGCAATTCTACAAAATTTGTGCGGGCATGTGCTTCCGCAGGAAACTTGTTTGCGGGAGGGGGACTCAGCCCCGGCATATTTCCCGCAGAGAATTTGTTGCCAACAGGTTTCCTGGGTTAGCACATGCCCACAGAGAAGTTGTTGAGTTGCAGATTGTGAACGCTGAGAATCTCCCGATCAGACCAGAAATTATTTGTATTATATGTTTTTAGTATTAAGGCCCCCCCGACACACACACACACACACACAGGGTTGGTGCTGTAGCGGTTTGAATTGTAGTGACCATCGCAAATTGCGTTAATGCAATAGGTTTTGAATTACATTTCTTTTTTACCTTTCAGCTTAGAGAAATTGTTTACTGGCGAAGAAAATTAACAAAAGAATGAAAATGCAAAGAAAAACTTGCATATAGTTTTTCGTTGAACACAGTCCCCCAGAGATAAGTCTTCATCTCACCTCCCTCCCCCCGGTTCTCAGTCCTAGCAAGGGCTCTGTAGAGACCTTTCACTATAAAAAGTCCAATTCCTTAGGATCCGAGCCATTTACATATATTTAACCTCCAGTGCAGTATAAACAACATCTCGCAGGGGTCACACACCACCCAACTACCATAACGGATCTCCGAAAAACTGAAAGTAGTATAAGTGTTTCCATAATTTATTTTCGATATTTTTAACAATTTCGGAATTTTTAAAATAATTTTCGGGATCAAACGCTTAAATCGTCTTATTTGGCGAGGTTTTCTTTGATTTCCCAGACTTCAAAGAGGGAAAAAATACCTCTGTAGTTGCCTCTAATAAACTTTTTCATACACCAGTAAAGCGGGAAAACCATTATGCAGTTTAGCAAGTACGTGTTACGTTTAGGAACTTCAATTTCAATGAAAACAAGAATGATGATACCGAATTTTCGGGTTTAATAAGCACGTCTTTTGAATCCGTTCTGACGCAAATTAAATTTATCAAAGCTATTCAAAGTCAATGGAACCGGAATTGAAAACAATAGTATCTGACGGAAAAAAGAAGTTTTTCAATCGGGTTTTTAATTCCTCAGATATTGCTGTAAACAGAATCGTGAGCTTACGCCCTCTGGTTGCAGACTTGTGCGTTAAGAAAAACATGAATTTATGTGATAAACATTTCGCACCGGAAACGCTCTCCAACATCGAAAGAATTTTTCAAATCGAACTCTTAGAAACAGAGATATCGACAAAAAAAAAAAGATGTGACTTTACGTCCCCTGGTGGGAAAACCATGCATTATTTTAGGAAGAAAGTATTCTCAAAAGGTTTTTTCCATATGAGCGTTATCGGTCCACGAAAAAAAAAATATATATATAGTCGAGTTTTCAGGAGCCCAGATTTTGCTGCAAATACATCAGAAGCAGAAATTAACACTTATGCCCCTTGGTGGCCAAACCATTCTTTACCAAACATTGAAAATTATGAGAAAAGTATTTTCCGTCTGATCTTGTATGCGATACAGGAAGAATTTTTCAAATCGGAGTCTTAAAAGCAGAAATAACGCAGAAAACGAAATTTACCTTTGTGGCCCCGAGCAGAAAGTCTATGATTTATTTGAAATTTTTGAATTTATAGGAAAAACATTTCGCATCGGAAACACTATCCAACAAAGAAGGAATTTTCTCCAAACGGACTCCTAGAAGTAGAGATATCGACAAAAATAAGATATACATCTACGCCCCCTGGCGTAGAAACCATGCATTATTTCAAGAAGAAAATGTTCCTAAAAGGTTTGTCGACATGAGTAGTATCGGTCAACAAACGACTTTTTTGCAATCGAGATTTTAGAAGCTCATATTTTGCTGCAAATACATCAGAAGCGGAAATTGAGATTTACGCCCCTTGCAGAGAAACCATTTTTTTTTATAAAAATTAGAAATTATGTACAAACGATTTCTCATCAGGAGCTGTAACCGGTGCAGAAAGAATTTTTCAAATCGAAGATTTAGAAGTAGAGATATAGTGGGAAACGCAATTGCCCCTAGTGGAAAGTCTATGAATTACTTGAACATTTTAAAACTATATGAAAAACATGTCACACTGAAAACGCTATCCAACAAAGAAGAAATTATTCAAATCGGACTCCTAGAAGTAGAGATATTGACAAAAATAAGATATACATCTACGCCTCCAGGCGGAGAAACTTTAGAAATTACGTACAAACGATTTCTCATCAGGAGCTGTATCCGGTGCAGAAAGAATTTTTCAAATCGGAGATTTAGAAGTAGAGATATAGGGGAAACGTAATTGCCCCCTAGCGGAAAGTCTATGAATTACTTGAACATTTTAAAATTATATGAAAAACATGTCACACTGAAAACGCTATCCAACAAAGAATAATTTTTTCAAATCGGACTCCTAGAAGAAGAGATATTGACAAAAATAAGATATACATCTACGCCTCCAGGCGGAGGAACTGTGGAATATTTTAAGAAGAAAATATTCCAAAAAGGTTTATCGATGTGAGTGGCATCAGTCCACGAAAGAATTTTTTCAATCGATATTTTATAAGCTCAGATTTTATGGCAAATACATCAGAAGCAAAAATTAACACTTACGCACCCTGGTGGCCAAAGTATTCTTTACCAAAAATTTGAAATTACATGCAAAATATTTTCCATCAGGAGGTGCATCCGTTGAAGAATTTTTTTTTCAAATCCGAGTTTTAGAAGAAGAGTTATCGGGAAAAATGTAATTTACTTTTACGCCCCCTAGCGTAAAATCTGTGCGTAATTTGAAAAAAAGTAACTATATGTAAAATACTCTTCGACTTAAACGGAATCGAAATATAAAAGAATTTTTTTAATCGGGGATGTTTAAAACCAAATATGTGAAATAAAACGCATTTTTGAATTCGACATCATCTGCATTTACGCCCTCTAGCGGCAAAATTGTACAGCGTAAAAAAAAAAAAAACCCGAAACAAACGATCATCATTCGCATATTTTAAGCTTCCCAATGCAAAACGAATTTTTCAAATCGGACTAATAGTTGCAGAGATATCGTGGGTACGGACGGACGGACGTACGGACAAACCGATAACATAAGCACGACCTTCTTTTACAAAAGACGTGCTATAAAGCCCCCAAAAATTCTGTAGTTGCTTCCAATAGACTGTTTCATATATTAGCACAGCGGAACACCCACTGCGTATTTTAATTACTGAAAGTACGTTCTATAGCTATAAATTCCAATTTCAATATATTTCACCGTTCGGACTTTGCTTCAAATTGTGATCCACTACACTTTTGCTGCAGTGTAGTGGGCCGCCGCGCAGCTCAGAAAATGGGAAATACAAGACAACATTCTAAGAAATAACGTCCATTTCTCTTTATCTGCTTTCAACGAAATCATTCCATTGCATTTTGATAAAATTCCTGTTGTTTCATGTGGACAATTTTCATATATTTTCAATGATGTAAAATAATCAAGAACAGTTTTGTGATGATCAACACTGTTTCTCCAATTTCTACCAAAGTCTGGCTAACACATCGTCTTGATAGTTTTAACAGTGTGACTTATGATGACCATAAACCATTCATGCACATACAAAAGAATAGACAAAGAGACACAATCGTGAAAATTGTATTTCCATTAAAATACCGAAGAGGAACTTTCCTGTTTCCCTTGTTATTTCTCACATTAACGTATTTATGAGAAGAGAAACTTTATGAAAAAACATAGGATGCAGTGAATTTCAGATTTTATCAAAATGCCTTACTGAAAACATATACAAGAAATATTATTTTCTAAAAAGACGGAATCTTTTTTTTTTTTCCAAACAGTCCGCCCTTCAATTTTATTAAAGGCTTTCGATTATTTAGGGAAGAAGAGGAAAGAATGGCATCTTTGCTACTCATGCTAATACTGCGAAATTATGTCGCATCTTGGCTACTCATGCTAATACTGCAAAATTATGTCGCATCTTGGCTACTTATGCTAATATTGCAAAATTATGTCGCATCTTGGCTACTCATGCTAATACTGCAAAATTATGTCGCATCTTGGCTACTTATGCTAATATTGCAAAATTATGTCGCATCTTGGCTACTCATGCTAATACTGCAAAATTATGTCGCATCTTGGCTACTTATGCTAATATTGCAAAATTATGTCGCATCTTGGCTACTCATGCTAATACTGCAAAATTATGTCGCATCTTGGCTACTCATGCTAATACTGCGAAATTATGTCGCATCTTGGCTACTCATGCTAATACTGCGAAATTATGTCGCATCTTGGCTACTCATGCTAATACTGCAAAATTATGTCGCATCTTGGCTACTCATGCTAATACTGCGAAATTATGAACATGTGTTCGATAGATTGTATTCTTTCTTGGCATCTGCGTCGCGAAAATCAAAATCTTTGCCTGTTGCCGATCAACTAGGCGGGAGAAATTAATTTCTATCAATGTTGCTTTCTTTTAAATTGATTTCATCTGCTGAGTTTTCTTCCCCCCTCTCACTCTATCTTTGAACATTTTCAAAAGCTGCTTGGTTTGACATTTTGTCATTTGTAACTATCCAGTGGGTGCTGGAAACAACCTGGTTCATGGAAACCAGAAATTTATAAAAATAAACGTGGGACAACCCAGTCTGTTCCTGCAGCCATATCTCGTTTTCCGAATTACGGATGACGTCCGGGGCAGTCCTTTGTTATCTACTGATTCTAATCTCCTCATACAATATGCGCTATCTGCTTTGGTTTTAGGGTGAGTCTTGTTTTGTTGTCTCATAGGCGCCTCTGAAAATCTTTGGGACCAAGGTGCTGGCGGCACAATTCTGAGTTTCAAAAGCATTGGTATTAACATATTCGAAGAAAATCCGCAGAACAAACCATCTACCCCTTCTGCGGGGAAGTATAAAGTACTTGCAAGTAAAGACACTGCACACCTAGTTACATCAAGCAGGTACACATTCACGAACTTCAGAAGAAACCAGAGGATTACCCTTGAAATTAATTTAATCTCCTTGGTCGGTTGCCGTTTCCTGGGTTTCAGTATATTAGCCAGGGCTTAGTAACAAGGGCTGACTCATTGCTTTGTCTTTCTGGTCGTTGAAGTGGTCCTTGCCTGTGCCGCTCAGTGACGTCATCGTTTTGTCTTTCTGGTAGTTGAAGTGGTCCTTGCCTGTGCCGCTCAGTGACGTCATCGCTTTGTCTTTCTGGTCGTTGAAATGGTCCTCGTCTGTGCCGCTCAGGTCCTCGCCTGTGCTGCTCAGTGGTCAGTGCGCGATGTAAAGCGCTCGGTGGATGCTGTTAACCCACGTTTGTTACATTCGCATTAGTAGTTATCTTCTGTTTATTAGGTTGTATTTCTGACATCGAATTTTTTTATTTAATTTTTTTAGCATATCGTTTTCGTACAATGGCTTCTTGCGCTGTTGCTACGTGCCGAACTACCTGCGGGAATACGAAAGGGTGAAACATAAGTTTTCACTGTTTCCCTAGAAACGACCCAGTAGTTACAAAAAACTGAGTTAACAGGTGTTGCAGAGCAGTTTCGTTTAATTTGAAAAATGCCAGAATTTGAAGTGAGCACTTTTTAAATAGTAAGTACGAAGACGATATGATGAATCACCTGCTTGGTTAACCAGTCAAAAAGATATTGAAATCGTCGGCTATACCAACAGTCAATTTACCGAGATCAAACGTTGAAAATGTCACTGCAAGAAGTGAAAGACAAAGAAGGAGGAAAATACTGCATGATGCTTTTGATAGACTTAAAAATCTTAGTCCCAAAAAAGTTCTTTTGCAGAAAAGGTGGCCCCAATTCAACCTGCATCAGATGAAGAGACAGCATTCTGCGTGAAATGTGATATGTTCAAAAAAAAAAAAAAAGGAAATTTTTTAAATGACAAATTGTCAGTAACTGAAAAAGAGCTAAACTTTCTGAAAACAGGTTTAAAGAGCTGTTCTAGCAAAGCCAGAAGATGAAATCGTTCGCGTCGGCGTTTATTGAAACACATCAGAAAACTAAAAATTAAGATAAAATAACAAAATACGAAAAATCAAAAATTGAAAAAAAAAACAACAGACAAATGCTTTCGAAACATACTTACAAAAACACAGTAACCCTCTTGTAGGGGTAAAAGTCGAATTACATGGACACTTGAATATCCGAAACGTTTCACAAAAATTACAGTAGACGAGGTTTGAAGAGAAATTTCTGCGTGAAATGTGATATGTTCAAAAAAAAAAAAAAAAGAGCTTAACTTCCTGAAAAAAATATCGTTCGCGCCGGCTTTTATTGAAACAAATCAGAGAACTGAAAATTGAGGTAAAAAAAAACAAAATACGAAAAACCAAAAATTGAAAAAACAATTACAAATGCTTTCGAAACATACTTACAAAAACACAGGTAACCTCTCTTGTAGAGGGTAAAAGTCGGATTAAATGGACACCTGAATATGCGAAACGTTTCACAAAAATTACAGTAGCCAAGGTTTTGTTATTAACAAAAAAGCATTATTTTCGCGTTTGATGGAAGTAATACACACATATATATAAGAGGAAACAATCAATAATATATTCTGCTTCACTCCTTCTGTTTCTTTAAACCATTTCACCATTTTGTTTCATATTCGGCAGCTCAGTAGTTGTATTTATCATCAGGGTTCCCCGCACAGAGCAAAGCAAACGCGATTCCTGACACTCAGCAATGCATCGCAGCTACATCACCAGTCGCAACTTCCGGGGACAACTGAAACCTGCCGTATGAGCCAGCCCTTGTATCTAGAGCCCTGAGCATTAGCAAAGTTTAGCTGCTTTGTCTGGTTGGGGAGAGTTGAGAAGAAGCCAGAGAAAAATTATTTCCATAGGATTTCGCACAAAATAGTTGTGAAGTTCTCTTGCTGTCAGCAGTACCTGCACCATTGAAACACTACAAAGTTATAGCGTTTCAATAAAAGAAAAAAATGCGTTTTTGACCGCTTCGTAGCCACATCCCCAAAGGTTGATTATCTGAGTCACATAAAGTTTCCGTAATTTCGTATTTTCTTAATAGCGATAGTTAATGTTATTATTTATAAAAAAATGTTTATAATCTACAAAGATTAAAATGCGGAAAATTTCGCAATCGGACCAGATATTTTTTATATTTTAGGAACTAAGTGTAGTTTGTAAACGCCGAAAATCTCTCGGTTGGGCTACAAATTCTTTACATTTTATTTTTTCGGTATAAGCCCCCCCCTCCTCCCGATAGTTTTTGCACGCGTCCTCAGATAATTTCTTGGATTGTAGTTTGTAAACGCTAAAAACTTCCCAATCGGACAGGAAATTATTTATATTTTCGGCATCCCCCCCCCGACAGGGTTTCTGGGTTTGCACATGCCGCAGAAAATTTCTTATGCTGTAGTTTGTAAATGCTAAAAATTTCCCAATTGGGCTACAAATACTTTATATTTTCGGTCCTAACTCCCCCCCCCCCCACGACAGGTTTCCTGCGTTAATATATGCCCGCAGAGAGTTCGTTGAGTTCTAGTGCTTGTAAACACTGAAAATCTCCCAATTGAGATACAAATTCTTTATGTTTTATACTTTCGGCTTGAACCCCCGCCCATTTGCAACCGCTGAAAGTCTTCGGATCGGACCAGAAATTCTTTATATTTTATATTTTTGGTATTAAGCCCCCCACCCCACCACGGACATGTTTCCTGCGTTTGGGAGAATTTGTTGAGCTGTAGTTTTTAAACCGTGAAATTGTTTTGTTGAGTTGTAGATTATAAACATTTTTTTATAAAGAATTACATTAAATATCGCAATTAAGAAAATACGAAGTTACGAAAACTTTATGTGATTCAGATAACCAACCTCCGGGGAGGTGGCCACAAGCAGTCGAAAACGCAATTTTTATACAATCGCTTAAAATTTTTGTTGCCAGATTTTTTTAATTTGAGGTTTAATGACCACCGTGAGCAACTTAATGGGCTATGAGCAGTCTCCCGTTCCTAATTTAGGGTCACTGGTTCCAGGGAAGGGAGAGAGTCAGTGCCGTAAGTTCGAACCCGGACCACTTTCGGACAAATGATCAGAGGCCATCGCTTAGACCACTGCACCACCAATTTTTTTCTGTGGGTATTCTTTCCTCATACCGTTTTTACTGGTGTAAGGGCACTTTTCAGAATACATAACATTAATTCAACATGTTTCAATGCAATCTTCACACAAACAGAACTTTTTCTCAGTCGTAATTTTTTCATTAATCTAATAAATTCTTCCCTGCAAATGGTGGGAAAAGAACATGCTCACCTGCTGCAAGCAGTCCCTTGTCCCTAAATTTGAGTTCCAGGGAAGGGTAAAAGCCAGTGACGTAACACACCTACACCACTTGTGCATCATCCAGGATTGGAGCCCGGGCGTGTGTTTCATAAGTCTATACGTATACGGAATCGCAATTGAGGCTATTCCGACCACGAGATTGATTAGATGGTGATTTGTTGATAGTGTGTAGGCGGATCGTATAATAAGTCACGTGACAGGAACATGTACTACTTGCTGTACTATCATAAGTCATTCAATGCTTTGGTGTTTTCTTGCGATGATTACTTTTACTTGTTCAACCCGTACAGTGGGAATGAGACAGAAGGTAAATAGAGATATTACTTTATGGGTAGGGGACCTAGGAGTTCTCACATTAAGATGCTGTACATCACGTTTGTTGATTGATCTTCCGAAGTAGTCCCCCCCACCGATCTACTTCTCGCAGGGTCGAGAGATGGCAGCACGTCAGCGCTGACTCCTCTCCTTTGATTTTATGCTCTACTCGTTAGCTCTAGATTACTACAGGTGTGTTTGTAGCAAGTGAGAACCCATAAGTTTTTTTATTGTTGTTGTTTGGGGGCGGGGGGTGAGTTTGGGGGCGGGGGGGTGAGTTAAGATGTAGAGTTGAAATAATTTCTTGATGAAATTTGTAGCTACGAAAATATAAGGAATTTCCTAAAACAATATACAATATGACAGATGACATACTATTTAATCAGGCACAATATATGACAGACCATATTCTGGAATATTTATTCCGGCGGAACTGTGGACACTGCTTTTATGTGCTACTACTTCGCATCATTAGACAGTTCTTCCACGGCAGAAAACCAGTCTAGTTGATTTTTTCTGCTAGACAGACATCTTTACATTCAAGAGGGGGAAAAACAAAACAAACTTTAACGCCAGAATAAATATTTCCGTGTGGGGAGGCATTTTTCAATGTTAGAGGGCCTTTTAAGGGTTAACCAAAATCTAGCAGTTCGTTTTAAGGCACTTTCTCAACAAAACCAATTGCCATGGGTACTCAGCTAACGAGCTGCCATATATTTTCCGATACTGAGTCTTTGATATACGATTAGTCATTTATTGAAGTCGTCCTCAGTTGTAATATAGGGTGTCCCGCTCGGAATTGGACCCGGCTTTTCCCGCATAACTTGCGAAATAACCAACTGATGGACATGTATATAAAGGTGGATTTACCTTGGTCCATGGGATGAATGATGCCACCAAATGAAGTGCTGGAAATGGCCGCCGTCGACATGCAGACAATGCTTGAACGCGACGCTCCGTGTTATCGAAGGTTCGCACCAGCTGTTCGGCAGTCACAATCCCCATTTCACAGCGATTGTTGACTTCCAGTGCCGCGAGAGACCGTGGCTCGTTCCGATACACTGTACCTTTCAACATGCCCCACAGGAAGAAATCAGGGGGTGAAAGCTCAGGCGACATCGGTGGCCACCATCCTTCGAGATGACACGATCAAGGAAAAAAAGGCTCGATTAGAGCCATGCTCGCTTTGGAGATGTGACACGTTTCCCCGTCTTGTTGGAAGTAGCCGGTAGTGAACTCCTCGTCATCCAGTTGCTCCACAAAGGTAGTGAAGATGTCCATGTACACAGCCGTTATCACCGTTGTGTGGGAAAAGATTGGCCCGATGATGCGGCTCCGGGAGACATCACATCAGACCCCCAGTTTTTTCCGCATGAAGAGGTTTCTCGTGCAGTGCATGCGGATTAGCACTCGCCCAAACACGAGTGTTTTGGGAATTGACATATCCACTGAGGTGGAAACACGCTTCATCGCTAAACCACATTTTGTCCAGTATGTTTGGATTTCTACCGACGAAATCCTGAAACTACCGGCAGTACGTGACTCTCTTTGCGTGATCGGTCGGTTGCGATTCCTTCACAACTGTGATGCGGTATTTCTTGTCCCAGTTTCCGCAAGGACTTCGTTGGAGGGCCAGCAGTCTTTATGTAATGCGTCCACTGTTGCTGGGACATCTTCGGCTGACCTCCGCAGTACACATTCAGCAACGTTCCCGTCGCTTCCAGTTTTTTCACAAGATGCTGAATTCAAAACTTTGCTGGTGGTTTGCGACCTCCAAATTTCGGCAGGAATTGGGTTTGGCACGCCTTTATAGACCGAGCTGTCCAATAGGTCCGGACCAGAAAAAACTTTCTTCAATTGTGTACCGATTCATGTTTCAACGGAAACACGGAAACAAAGCACAACACTCCCGTCTGCGAGGCGAACACGACCGTTGCCAATGTCAGACTGACCTTGGCCGCGTGCCTCGCGTCTGCCGGCGAATGATGTACCTGGCGTTCTGCAGCGCCACTTGTGTTTGGAAAGACCAACAGTCTCGCTCCTTACGCGTTTCTTTCTCACGCTCTCCCGTCCCTCTTCTCAGAGTTTCTATTTCGTACTCGTCTTCCTTCCAAAGTTATAGAGAAAACTCTGGGGCCAATAACGAGTGGTACACCCTGTATTAAGATGGGTTTCGCACTTGTATTCATCTGAGGAAGTGCAAATACTGTCTATGATCTGTGACGTACCTGCCAGAAGGACGCACACGACATAAAGGCAAATAGGAATCAGAATAAAATGTCCGCGTAGCTCAATTGGTAGAGCGACTTATTCCGGAATGAGGGGATCCGGGTTCGAATCCTGGCGTGGACAGAAATGACGGAGAAATTTACTTCGTTATAATGGCACCCAAACTATCCGGATGCCCGACCGTTCAAAATCTCGCAATGGTGTGATGTTATTTCCACACCGTGAGATAGGAAAAATAAGAGAATCCCTTCTCCAGCGCTTCGAAAAATAAATGTGTGTGACGTTGCATTCCACAGACCAGATTGACTGGGAGTTCTCAAGTGCACGTTCTACAGTGGATGGCTGCCTGCAACGATTCATGGTCACGGCTGACCCGTGGGCCATGCCCCCGGCCCTCTTTCGGGGGGGGGAGATGTGACGTACCTGCCAGAAGGACGCACACGACATAAAGGCAGATAGGAATCAGAATAAAATGTCCGCGTAGCTCAATTGGTAGAGCGACTTATTCCGGAATGAGGGGATCCGGGTTCGAATCCTGGAGTGGACAGAAATGACGGAGAAATTTACTTCGTTATAGATCTCGGAGGCAAAACTACTTCGCAGTAAATTATTCAATACGATCATTTGCATAATACACATACGTTAAGTGACCTCACGGTGGATCTCTTAGCAAGTAAAAATTTCCCCGTCAGAAGGCATAGTCGTTCCCGTCACGTGACTCTTCTCTTACGACGCGTTTCTACTCTGTCTCCAAAATATTGATTGTTTCTCCTCTCCCTAATCCGTATAGGGATTGACTTTTGCAGTGTTGCCGCTGGGTAGTTCAGAGAAAGGGACATTTTGAACGAGCTTAGGCCCCTCTCTCTCTCTCTCTCTTTCGCTCTAAAGATTATATTCTTTGATAATTGCTAATGTTTAGTTAATATTTTTAGACTTCCACTGAACTAAAATATTTTCAATAATATCTCATTTCATTATTAAATTTACACAATTTAATAAAATACAATAGAAAAGCAAAATAATACAAAATGGCACATCAAGGGCCTGACCAGGTATAAATAATAGCTGCAAATGACGGGCCCGAGCCAAATGCGTAATATTTGAAACGGGCCGGGCTCATTTAATAAGGCCCGTGCAGATCTCTACCACAATTTTTTACACGTAGTAAAAAGTCTCCACGGAGAACATTTTTTAGTTCATTATACACCGATGAGTCATTTTATTATGACCTCCCCCCCCCCAGCCTAGAAAAATGAGCACGCTTAGAGACCGAATAGGTGGCGTAGGCGAAGTTCACAGAGCAGTATATATACAATCCGAGGACCAGCTTTCGGTTAGTAGAGTGTTCGGAGTCAGAATGGGAAAAAGCTGCCGATTTATCGGAGAGTGACAAAGGACAAATTGTGATGGCATGACGCCTCGGAACTACGATCTCGGAAACGGCGCGGCTTGCGGGGGTTTTTCACGTTCCGCTGTAGTGAGTACCTATCAAAAGTGGTGCACATATGGCCCAACGACGAACCTTTGTCCAGCCGTGTGTCGTCCGCAGCTCACTAATGCCAGAGGGGGAGCGGAGACTGTCGCGCATTGACCACAGGGCCACACTGCGACAAATCACCCCCAGCTACAACAGTGATGATCAGGGCAATGAGTCACAGCATACAGTTCATGGCAGCATTCTGCGAATGAGCCTGCGTAGCCGAAAACATAGCCAGGTCCCCATGCTCACTGCACGTCATCGCCAAAAAAACACATGAAATGGGCCCAAGATCATCGAGATTGGACCGTGGATGATTTGAAGAAAGTTGCCTGGTCTGACGAATCAAGATTCCTGGTGCATCACGTAGACGGCCGAGCGCAGATACGCCGATTATCAACGGAGGACATGACACTTGGATTCACTGTTGGCTGGCGGCGGTGATGTGCTGTGGCGATGTTTTTTTTGGGGGGGACACTTTAGGCCCCATTATCTTAATAGCATAATCCCTGACAGCTGTGAGGTACCTGAACATCGTTACGGACCAAGTTCACCCTTTCATGGCAACTGTGTTCCCTACTGGTGATGGCCATTACCAACAGAATAGTGCGCCATGCCACACTGCCAGAATCGTCAAGGAGTGGTTCGAGAAACATGCTGGTGACTTTCTGTTAATGCCCTGGCCTGCAAATTTACCTGATATGAACCCAATCGAACATTTTGTACTTCGACTTAGAAAAACGGGTTCACGCTAAATCACCACCACCCCGAAATGTACGGGAAGTGGAGAACCCGCTGTTGATATGGTACCAGATACCCCAGGATATCTATCGCCACCTCATTGGATCGATGCCTCGCCGAGTGGCCGCTGTTTTGCGTGCTAAACGAGGCCCTACAGCTTATTAGGTAGTTGGTCATAATATAATGACACATCGGTGTATTCTGAAGGATACGTAATTATGTGCAAACGACTGTAATACACAACTCGTTATCCTCATTGGTACAAAAATTTCATACACTGAACTGATGCTTCTTTTACATTATTTTGTTAATGTGCATGTATAAGTGCTACTAGTATGGCTGTGAAAAGGGGCCTTAAGTTCTCTCGAGTAGTGCTTTCCCGTCATCCAATTTTTACAAACCAAAACCGCGAAAAGGATTTCTAAATATTTTACTTATTTATTGGAAAAACATTTTTTTTTCCTTTTTGGTGTTTAATTCGAAGCTGCAATTAAAATTCCCGGCTATTTTCTTAACCAGCTTCATATGAAATTTCCGCTAAAATTTTGTAAAATCTTTCTGCTGAGGCTTAGCCGTGAGGCCCCCTCTCAATGCGGAAGATGGCTATCAGTACGCTCCTTAAAATGGCGTCTTTCCTTTCTACTGCTCTCCCAAACATTTTTAGAGGACTCCCTCCATTCCACAGAATCCGTAACGCCGGCTGGATTTTGTACAGGACGGTGCAAGGATCGTTGGCAATCGATATATTTTCGGCTGTCGATATACAGTATTATAAGCCGAATGGGTGAAATCGATATATTATCGGTCCTCCACCTCCAAGTATAAGATGAAGATCTATTTTCATCCGCTACTTGTACTCTATTATTTCCTCTCTGAGGGAAAAATAAAATAATAGACAAAGGAAAAATTAAAAATTAGAAAAAGCGTCATTTCCTGCTGTTGCAGAAGACATAAATAGTCTTTACGGATATACTTTACCGAATTTTATCGCCGAGGCTACCACATGGTATGAAATGTAAAAAATGAAGCAACCCCAAATGAATCCTTCGAGTACTCAGATTTAATTTGTCAAGCAACACCGTTCTACCAAGCTGTAGCTGAGGCTATCAAGATTAGCCTAACTTTTTTAGCGACAACATGATGTATTGAACGCTCTTTCAGTACATTACGGCTCGTCAAGGCTTGGAATTGGTCTAAGATGGGAGACGAGAGACTTAAGTAGACTGGTCTACGATGAGACGAGGTCTACGATAAGACGAGGGACTAAGCGTTTATAGGAAAGAGTGCAAGAGGACACTGAATTCATTGACAATGTGACGAACGAATTTAGACAGCAACCAAGATGACTCAAGTTTTTGTTCCAACGTTGATTTTTCTGAAACGGATTTCCCAAAGTTCTATTACAAATGTTAATATGTTAATTAATATTTTATATTTATATCAAACAGAGGTCATCGCTCTTTCCACGTTTATAAGTGAGTCACGGAAAAATTATCATTGGCCGCCACCGGGAATCGAACCCAGGTCTTCCAGTTACGCACCGGATATGCTTCCACTGCACCACAGCGGCCTCGAATTCCTCCAGACTCACACACTAACTGCCAAGCCAATGTGGCAGGTTGCTTCTTAGAGCCCCGCACAATGCTGGTGATTCACCAAAGAAACCCCAGCATTGTGCGGGGCTCTAAGAAGCAACCTGCCAAATTGGCATGGCAGTTAGTGTGTGTGAGTCTGGAGGATTTCGCTGTGGTGCAGCGGAAGCATATCCGGCGCGTAACTAGAAGACCCTGGGTTCGATTCCCGGTGGCGGCCAGGCGGCCAATGAGAATTTTTTCGTGACTCACTTATAAACGTGGAAAGAGCGATGACCTCTGTTTGATGTTCCTGGTCCACGTCAAATGTCTGTATTTATATTTATGCATTGAGTTTCTGTTCAATTAAAAAAAATATTTTCTATATTACATGACTTCTTTTCCCTGTGTGTGGAATTTCCCCCCTTTCCCACTTATTTCATAAGTCGGGGGGGGGGGGGGTTTGCAAGTGCACCTCCTTGCACTCCCCTCGCGGCGCCCATGCACAGAATAGTACAACACTAAATGCAACAAAAATTTAATGTTTTATAACAAAATTTCAGCAAAGAATTTCCATATTACATTCTGGCTATGGCTAACAGCTAATTCCCACCTTTATAGCATATTTCTCACTTTATAGGTGTTAAAGAACACTAAAATTTTCAGGGTTTGTTTGTTGATCAGTCCTTGGTAAGAAACTAAAGTTTTTCTTATATCTTTAGACGGATTAAAAAACCCTGTAGACAGAAATTTTGCGACAGTATTTCATAAATCGGAAAACTCCAAATACGAAAAATCCTAATCCAGGTTCTCTAAAATCTAAGACGGCTGCAGTAGTGTTGGGTGGGCTGAAGCCCACCTAACAAATGTCGCGCCTGCCGCAGGTTAACATCTGAAGTAATGTCGATTGTCATGTGGTTAGCATAAAACATTTGCTCTCATCAAAATTTCACTATTTTGTGTGATTTAATGCCATGGTTTTCTGATAGGGGAAAACAAAATCACTATCTCCTGATTGCAATACTCGAGAAATTATTTGAGTGCAACAATTTTCGCAACATAAGCCCAGCGCCCTCTATAAGGCATCTGATTGCCTGTTTCCCCGCTGTCAGCTGTGCGTTGCGTGATGTTAATACTTACAGATCGACAAAAGAAAAAAATCATCTCACACGGAGATATCACCCAGTGAAAAGGAATATCGTGTCCTTGTCACAAGTGTGTGATAAACATGAGAAGAACGAAAATTTTCTTTTTATGATACCGCTCATTTATCACTTTAGAAACAAGCTTCATAACCATTTCACTCATGACTTTCGCTCTGCGATTTGAATGGCTTTATAGCTTTACAAGTTCTATGTTAGAGATAGGAACCTATGAAACGTTCTAACCACGATTGCACAGAAACATGTAAATAAGAAAACTGACAAAACAGATTACATCGAATTCTCAGGTGTAATGAGCACGTCTTCTGAATCCTTTCCGAAACAAAAAAAAAAAAAAAAAGAAAAATATCTCACAGCACAATTTTAGTAAATGAAAATATCAGGTAACCACAAAAGTATTTCAGTTTTCGGAAACTATGACAAAGTATAACACACACGTAGTAGAACAGCAATTTATTCATCAAAATAATTACCATGGGATTCAACCACATTCTGCCAGCGTGTTCACAACTTAAATATACCAATGCGATAAAATGCCGGGTCATAGGAAGAAAAACAGTTTTGGAGGACAGCGTGCAACTCATCAGAGTTGGAAAAGTCGTGACCACGCAACTGATTATCGAGTGAAAGAAACAAGAGATAGTCTGAAGGCGAGATATTTGGTGAGTAAGCTGGATGACATAAAAGCTCCCACCCAAGTTCTTTGACAGTGTTTCTGGTCAATGAAGTGGACTGGGCACAAGCGTTATCTTAAAGGAGCAGAACTCCTTTTCTGTTGACCAGTGCTGCTTCTTTTTTCAGGTCCTCATGCTCACGTTTCAGTTGTTCACAGTACACTACAGCGGGGATCGTTTGGCCGCGTTGCAAGAGTTCATAATGAACAACACCATGTACTGTCCACCACACAGGCAGCATAACGTTACGTGGAAGCAGTGCTGGTTTCGATATGTGAGGAATTGAGTCACTGTTGAACAAGCAATGTTTAGAACGTTTTGGGGTGCTGTACTGGACTCACGTCTCACCACATGTGAGTACCCTAACCCGAAATGGTTCCTTGCCGAACCCAGACCTTTCTAAAAATTTTCTGCAGTGAACAAACAGTAAAAAGCTGAGACATGTTACTGTTTGTTCACTGCAGACAATTCGTGGGGTACCCACTTAAGACAATTTTTACGCCTAAGCAAATTATTCTGTCAGCAAATTATTGGATGTAGATGTCTTCGGGCGGTTTCATCGCTAACACTAAATGACTGGGCTAGTTCCTGGCATGTTTAGCTACTTTTCTGCTCAATAGCAACTTTCAGGGCTTCTGTGGCTGACAAAACGACCACGCCGACCTTTTATTCAAAGGATTCTTCACCGTTCCTGGACTTTCGAAACCAATTCCGAGTTGTACGTTCCTTCAAAGGCTCTGCCCCCAATGCTAAGCAAACGCGACGAATTGTTTCTGCAGGAGATGAACAGAGTTTAAATTCCTATAACAAACACCCAAGAACAATCCACTGATTCCGCAATTGTAATGGCACGTTTTTGCACTGCTAAACTGTTTATTCCTCTGATTGATATGCGCAGGGCATCTTTGGATTTCAGCTGACGATATGCCGTGGGGAGGACGCCATCTCTCCGCAAATTCAATCATCATGAGGTGTTTCTTTTGCTCCCTCGGAAAACGGTAAATACTCTTGTGGTTACCTGATACAATGACGCATGAAAGCATGTCTGGTGAGAACTAAGATTCAGCATTCATCAGTAGCAAGTAATATTTACCATAGCGCCTGAAGTTCAGTATTCATCAGAAGTGAGTACGTTTGCAAAGGAGCACAGGAGCGCACAGAGATAGATAGATAGATAGATAGATAGAGAGAGACAGAGAGAGAGAGAGAGAGAGAGAGAGAGAGAGAGAGAGAGAGAGGTGATAGAGAGAGAGAGAGAGAGAGAGAGAGAGAGAGAGAGAGAGGTGATAGAGAGAGATAAGTAATATTTACAATGGCTCCTAAAGTGAGTAACGTTTGCAGAGAAGCACAGGAGCGCACAAAGAGAGATAGAGAGAGAGAGAGAGAGAGAGAGAGAGAGAGAGAGAGAGAGAGAGAGAGAGAGAGAGAGAGAGAGAGAGAGACAGATGAGTAATATTTACCACGGCGCCAGAAGTGAGTAACGTTTGCAAAGAAACACAGGAGCACACACAGACAGAGAGAGAGAGAGAGAGAGAGAAATGAGATAGATAGATAGAGAGAGATGAGATAGAGAGAGAAATGAGATAGAGAGAGAGAAAGATGAGTAATATTTACCAAGTCGCCTAAAGTTCGGTATTCATCAGAAGCGAGTAACATTTGTAAGGAAGCACTGGAGCGCACAGAGAGAGAAAGAGAGAGAGAACTAAGGTTCAGTGTTTATCAGGACCAAGTAACATTTGTGTGACGCATGAAAGTAAGTTTCCAGAAAACTGAGGTTCGATGTTGATTTTTCAAGATCAAATAACATTTGCAATGACGCGTAAAAGGATATTTCCAGGGAAACGAAATTCTATGTTCATCAGGAGCAAGTAACATTTTAAATGACGCATGAAAGCATGTTTTCAGAGACCAAAGGCTTGGTGGTGTTCATCAGGAGCAAGTCACAGTTGTACTGACTCATAAAAAAGTGTTTCAGGAAAATTACGAGGTGGCCGTCCGAACGGTTCGCATTCTTGCACATTCGAGAAAGCTATGTCATTGTGATTCCGTTTTTTCTTGGACATAGTCCCTGATCTCTGCACAACTCGTTTCCTATGATGCTCTATTGTCAAGTTCATGGAAGAAAAAAGATCTTTGTCTCGGCCTTCCAACCATGCACTCACAGGTGCTACTACCTCAGAGTCGGAGGCATATTGCTTTGCCTTCAAATAAAAGTTACTTTACAGATATGTTTCTGGAGAATAACTCAAATCCAGCGGTATAATATGGACTTCTTCGAAATCTGGGAAGTTGGACTCGATCATTGTCTTGAAGGAGGAAGGCACCTCTTCGCAGGTTTTCCACGCCTCTTTTCTTCCATGGCAGCATTGAAGTAAGCTTATGAGGTTGACGTAATGTGTTCCAGTGACAATGATATCCTTCATCACGATGTCAATCATGATCGTATTTTCTTCACCCCCCCCCAAAAAAAAACACAAAAAAAAAAAAAAAAAAAACAGATGCCATCATCTTGCCGACTGACGGAGCAACACGGAACGTCTGGCGTGGCGCAGATGATGCACGCTTCAACAACCGACTTTGTTTTTTATTCTGTGGATTAAAGTAATGAATCAAGGTTCCACACACTGTAGCAGTTCTGAAATGGAAATTTATTGTATCAATGAGGAGCAGGCTCAAGTTCATGAGGTACATTCATTTACGACATGCCTTTTACTCTTGTGTCAGCAACCGTGGGACTCTTTGCATCCTGCTCTTTCTCATCTTCAAAGAATTCGTCAGGATTGAGTTGACAACCCCGATTGCAATGCTTATAGACTCAGCTGCACACCGAATAGTATCATCACGAAATGCAACCGGTTGACATGGAAAATCGTGCGGAACTATCTGCGTCATCGCAAGATTCCTTACTATAACGAATGTAGCTGTGCTACTTGACAGCTGTGGAACATGCACGAGGCTGATGTGGCTGTTTATGGTTAGCTGGTCAGAAAAGCAGGGCAAAGGAATTTTTCAGATTTTGTATGCAAAAGTAAAGAAAGTTGTGTTCTGTATGGAAACATATTGGGTAGGAAAGAAAGTAATGTCTGCAAATATAAGGAAACAGAAAAGTGCTAATTACCGTATATACAAGTACAAATCAGTCCGAAATGTAGTGGTCATCGTTTTCCACGGCATGCTTCCATCATCTGGGCAGCTGTCGGATACCGACCATGTAGAATTGTGGAGGCTTGGACGCAAAGAAGTAAGTGCGCGTCTAACATTGTCCCAGTCGGTGAATCACTGCCGCCCCAGTGGCGCAGTGGTCTAAGTGATGGCTTCTGATCATTTGCCTAGGGAGGGGTCCGGGTTTGAATTCCGGGTAAGGCATCTATGTTGTGTTTGTTTTTTGGCACTGGATCTCTCTCTGTTATTTGATAACTCAGCATGCTGTATCACATGTTCTTTATGTAATTTGCCGCTGTACATGACTTGAATATTTGTTGTACGCTGTGTCCCAAATACTGTATGAGTATGGATTAAAGAGCGCACTGTATGTGTTAACCAGGATAAATAAATAATTCGATAAAAAAAACCTTCAGTCAAAATAAAAAAATACATCGGTGATGATAGTGGTGTTGTCCGGCAGCAGCTCAAAAACACGACACCCCGCATATTCCACCAAACAGAAGGCACGACCTTACGTGGGTATAAGCAAGCTTTGGAAGTCGACATGGGCTTCTGTTTTGGGTCCAACCACTGTTTTCGGGCGCTGGCATTGTCATACAGGACCTATTCTCGTCACTTGTCACAATGCAGTCCAAGAACGGTTCAACTTGGGCACGTGCAAGCAGGAAAACGCATGCACTCATGCGATTTGCTTTCTGCTAAATTGGGAGTTGATGGGGTACGCAAACTCTCCATTTTTATGCACCTTCCCAAGCTGACGCAGGTGCGTGATAATGCCTCGTGTTGGTAGCCCCCAGCTGTTCGGCCAACTCTCACGTGGTTACACGTGGATCGGTCTCCACTAAGGTCTTCAGTATGTCCATATCTACTGTTGTGAGTCCTCAGGCTTTGGGACGATCTGACAGACCAAAATTTCTCTCTCGAAACAGTTCGTACCCTCGATAGCACTGAAGATGTGATATGGCATTAGGGTACACACTGGTAATGTCTCTTACAGCACATGCGAGGGTGCTACTGTGGCGAAACTCGTACAGCATGCAGTGGGATGTGCTTCTTATCCACTTCTATGTTGGCTGGCTCTTACAGTCTTAGCCTTCTGACGGCTAACTGCCACTGACTTAAGCCACCTACCTGTTGAAGTCATGCCGGTGTGCTGCGTAATTTCAGTGGCCAATGTGCGCCGTGGCCGCCGGGTTTCGACTTTGGGTACCTCGTCATCGGGCATTACTTTCTTGCCAACCCAATACTAGAATCTTTTCTGAATGTTTATACTGCGGAGGTGGCCGCCACGCAGGTCAAGTGGTTGGAGGCGCTGGGTTATGACTATTTGTTTGAGCTGGGACAGAGCTCGAGTTCCGGATGAGGTATGTGTGGTGCATTTGTCTGATGGCGCAGGAATTGGACATCCCAGGAACAAGTGGCTCCAAATTAAGGATGATTGACTACTTATAGCTCTGCAAATTGCTAATTGTGGTCGTTCAACCTCAAAACAAAACAAACTGAGTGGACTCTAATTTCTGACCATTCGTCCGAATTGGGTTCGGATTCAAGTCCCTGATGCGGCATTGGTATGTAATCGTCTCACGTAGCTGGCGTAAAATTCAGGATGGGCCACTGCTTATATATCCCATTGAGTGGCTCAGGGTGGTCGTTAAATCACCAAGCAAACAAAGAATCGTGTAGAACGACTGAGTAGTGTTTAAATAAAAATTTGATATTCTTAGCATCTGACTGTCATGTAACACTCTTTTGTTTACAACTGCTGAAATAAAATAATTTCATGGCGAATTGGTGAAAGTAATAGTACTCTGTGAATCTTGGAGAGGTGCGAGCTAGTTCTATGTGACATTGGCGAAAAGACCCCAACTCACTGGGTTTTGTTCCTGAATTCTTAGGTTGAATGACCAACTAGAACCGTCAGCTGTGGGCTAATCCCCCACACTGATGCACTTACCTGATTAAAAAGGCAAAACAAAAATGCAAAAACTGATTCAAGTGTGAGATATGGTGAGCCTACCACACTTGAGAAGGATAGTCTACCACATTATCGACCTGGAACTGGAAAAAGCGAATCAGAAAGAGATCTCGGCTGAGTGAGTGTAAGATTGGTGTATGGAATACTAGAGGTTTAAATGGCAAGATGAACGAGTTGATTGAAGAGATGAATAAGCATAGATTGGATGTGCTGTATGTAAGTGAAGCCAAAAAGAAGGAAATTGGAATAGAAGTGAATGGAACGGTGAGTGTGTGGTCTGGAGTATTGAATAATGTGAGAGGACAGGCTGGCGTAGGTATGATTTTAAGTGAAAAGATAAATAACAACTTGATTCACTACAGTTGCATAAATGAGAGAATTCTTTGGATTCGTTTGAAAGTGAAACATCAGAGAATAGTAATTGTTGTAGTGTATGCTCCTTGTGACTCGGAACCTTCTGATAGGAAGGAAGATTTCTGGAATGATCTGAAAGCTGTTTTGAGCCAGTTTGGTGCTAAGATAAAATTATAATAGCAGGGGATTTCAATGCTAGAGTAGGTGTGCAGAATGCAATTTCTGACAATGTTCTGGGTAAGTTTAATGATCCTTGTGTGAACGATAATGGTGAAATATTAATTAAACTCTTCATTGAGAATGTTTTGTATGTATCTAATATGTTTTTCAACCACAAGTATATCCACACATTTACTTGGGAAAGTCGTACTCTTGGTCAAAAGAGTGTGATCGATTTTGTTGTCTACCACCAGTGTCTGAAAAACTTAGTTGTTGACACTCGTGTTATGAGAGGTGCAGATGTTGGTTCTGATCATTACTTGGTAGTGTCATGAGTGAAACTGTGACGTACCTGCCAGCAGAACGCACACGACATAAAGGCAGATAGGAATCAGAATAAACGTCTGCGTAGCTCAGTTGGTAGAGCGACTTGTTCCGGAATAAGCGGCCTCGGGTTCGAATCCCGGCGTAGACCAAAAATGACGGAGGAATTTACTTCGTTATAATGGCGCCCGAACTATCCGGATGACCCGGCCGTTCAAAATCTCGCATTGGTGTGATGTTATTTCCACACCGCGAGACAGGAAAAATCGGAGAATTCCTTCTCCAGCGCTTCGAAAAATAAAAATGTGTGATGTTGCATTCCACACAGCAGATTGACTGGGAGTTCTCAAGTGCACATTCTACAGTGGATGGCTGCCTGCAACGATTCATGGTCACGGCTGACCCGTGGGCCATGCCCCCGGCCCCCTCTTTCGGGGGGAGATGTGACCTACCTGACAGCAGGATGCACACGACATAAAGGCAGATAGGAATCAGAATAAACGTCTGCGTAGCTCAGTTGGTAGAGCGACTTGTTCCGGAATAAGCGGCCTCGGGTTCGAATCCCGGCGTAGACCAAAAATGACGGAGAAATTTACTTCGTTATAAAACTTAATGTTGGTTGAAGGAATAGGAAGAGACCCAGGATAGAAAGAATAAAGGTTGATAGGCTCCTTGAAAATCATCAGCGGTACTCTGACTTACTCAGAGAACGACTGAAGGATTTGAAATCTTGTGAGAGGGATGTAGAAAAGAAGTGGGAATGTTTTAAGAACTGTGTTGGCACTGCTGCTGTAAAGATCTGTGGCACCACAATAGTGGGCAACAATAGAGGTGATGCTTTGTGGAAAAATGAGATTGAAGAAGCAGTAAAGAGAAAGAAGGAAGCCTATTTGGGGATGTTGCAAGGTAGAGTTTCTGTGGATGAATATTGCTGTAAGAAGCATGAAGCCGCTAAGCTGGTTCGTCATAGTAAGGCAAAAGATAGGAGGGAGAAAGTGGAAAGGCATGAATTGGTAATTTGGAAAGATAGGAAGACTTTCTGGAAGTACATGAGATTCAGGAAAAATAGGGAAATATATAGTGGTAAGTTGTTGGAAGAATAGGGTTGGGGAAATGATATGGGAGCCAATGAGTTAAGTGAACGATGGGGTGAATACTTCTATGAGTTATTAGATCAGGAAAGCAAAGGTGATTCTGAAGCAGACGCCGATGATTTCACAGTGAAGGATGGAAGCACAGGAGGGATCTCAAGAGAAGAGGCGTGTAAAGCTCTAAAATCTCTTCAGAATGGTAAGACTCCAGGAGTACTGCCGAGATGTTGAAATATGGTGGTGACTCTGTAATTAACTGGTTAACTGAAATTTTCCAGTTGTGCTGGGAGTTAGGAATGGTCTCTCGGGATTGGAAGGATGCTATCATTATTCCCTTGTATAAGAGAAAAGGTGATCAGACTGACTGCAAGAACTATCGTGATATTAGCCTACTAAGTGTGCCAAAGAAAGGGTTTGTCGTTATTGAAAAAATACGGTGATTTATATCAGAGAAAGCGTGGAATGTTCAGAGTGGTTTTATGCCTGGTAAAGGCTGCACTAACCAAATTTTTGCATTACTCATGATGGTTGAACAGTATCTGGCTGTTGGTAAGAAAGTTTTTCCTGCCTTCATAGATTTAGAGAAAGCTTACGAACGAGTAAATAGGACACTTTTGTGGAAGGCATTGAATGAATATGGTGTTACCGGGAACCCACTTAATAGTGTAAAAGCCATGTATGCTGGTAGTAGAGCTTGTGTACGAGTGAATGGTGTTTTATCAAAATGGTTCTCTTTTGGTGCAGGAGTCAGACAAGTTTGTGTAATGTCACCGTGGCTGTTTAACATATTTGTGGATGCGTGCATGCGTGATGGATGCCAAAATAGATAATAGTGGTTTATGTCTTGGTGATATCCGTGTGTGCAGATTGCTGTATGCTGATGACACTGTCCTGTTGGCAGAGAGCAAAAGTGAGTTGCAGAGTATGTTGTCCCGGAAGTACGAAGTTTGCATGAAATTCAAACTGAGAATAAATAAGGGAAAAACCAAAGTTATGGTTTTTGAGAGAAACTGGTAGTACTGAATGTAATATAAATCTAAATGGCACAGCGATTGACAAGGTGAATGAATTTGTGTATTTAGGAAGCATGTTTGACAGAGAGAACAAATTGGATGGTGAAATCAGTAGGCGAGTGAATTCTTCTTTGAAAGTCATAGCTGCTCTGGGAGGTTTTCACAGGAATGATGGGTTCTCTAGAGAGTCCCACATGGCTGTGTATGAAACAGTAATTGCTCCTACTCTGATGTATGGCAGTGAAACCTGGGTACTGCAGAAGAAGCATAGGAGTCGTTTGTGTGCTGGAGAAATGCGTTACTTACGGAAGGTTTGTAGCAAGACACGTTCTGATTGTGCAAGGAATGAAGATGTGTTGCAGTTGTGTGATGTGAAGCAAAATGTTGTTAGCAAGGTGGAGACCAATATGCTTCGGTGGTTTGGTAATGTTGAAAGAATGAGTGATGAGATGCTTACTAAGAAATTCTTTTTAGCCCAAGTGGCAGGAAGGAAAGGCAGAGGAAGGCCAAGGAAGACATGGGTGGATCAGATTCAGGAGTGTCTGCATGAGAAAAAGATTATGAGTATGAAGTATAAAAGATCTTGTGTACGGCGTGTAATGGATATCAGTGAAGCCCGAGTTGTATGTCAAAATCGCTGTAAATGGAGAAGTTTGATACGGCTACAGTAAGTAAAAATCATCTGTTAGTTTGTATTTCTTTTTGGAGCTAACCTGCGAATCTCAGAGAACAGCGTAGTGATACGTATGTATGAATAATTAGTACTGAAAATGTAATAAAAATAATAAATAATAAAAACTAAGATTTCGCAGGGCTTCTGAATTTTTTTACCCCTATTGTGTTTTCCTAATCACTTCACCGCTAAGGCACTTTTTAGCGCGTCTTTTTTAAAAAAAGATCGGGCTTTCACTTTGTCCGTCATCCGTCCGTCCATCCGTCTGTCCGTGGACACTATATCTCTGCAACTATTAATCAGATTTGAAAAATTCTTTTTGCATTGGGAAGCTTCAAATACGAGAATGATGATCCTTTATTCGCCTTTTTCCGATGCAGACCTTTGTCGCTAGAGAGCGTGAATGCAGATAATATTGAATTCAAAATACATTTTATTCAATATATTTGCTTCTAACTATCCGACTGAATTTTTTTTCCTTTCGACGCCATTCATATCGAAGACTATTTTAGGTGCAGTCTCTTTTTCAAGTAATGCATACATTTCCCACTAGGGAGGCGTAAAGGTAAATAGCCTTTCCCCCGATATCTCTGCTTCTAAAAGTCCGATTTGAAAAATTCTTCCTGATGGGAAATGTCTTTTAGAAAATTTCTAACTTTTTGGTAAAGAATGGTTTGCCACTAGGCGCGGCGTAAGTGTTTATTTCTTTTTCTGATGCATTTGCAGAAAAATCTGGTTTCCGGAAAACTCGATTGATAAAAATTATTTCGTGGACCGATACCGCTCACTTCAGAAAACGTTTTGAGAATACCTCCAGCTTAAAATATTGCATAGTTTTTTCTGCCAGGAGGCGTAGATTTATATCTCATTTTTGTCGCTATTTTTGGCTTTAAGAGTCCGATTTAAAAAAATTCTTTCTTTGTTTCTTTGTTGGAAAGCGTTTCTTGTGAGAAATGTTTTTCATATAATTCCAAATTTTTCTTAACTCACAAGTGAGCCACTAGAGAGTGTTACTCACGCTTTCGTTTACAGCAATATCTGCGGTACTAAAAGTCCAATTGGGGCACAGCACAGGGGTGCGGGGTTTTTGGGGCCTCGCTGCCTCGAGGGCCCCTTGCCTCAATAAAAAGATTTTACCAAATTATTCATATGAAAGTGGTTAAAAAATAGCAAGTAATTTTTGTCGGCTGATTTGAATGAAGTATTAAAAAGAAAACCAATTTTTGGCAGTTTTTCCCCAATAAATAAGGTAAATATTTAGAAACATTTTTTCGGTTTTAGTTTATAAAACCTGGATAACGGGAAAGCATCCATTTTTCCCCCAGACGATTTGAGGCCATTTTTCACAGCCGTATTAGCAAGAGAATGTGAAAGAAATATCAGTTCAATGAATGAAATTTTTGTACCAATGCGGATAAGTATTACAGTTGTTTGCACATAACTATGCATCCTTTAGAATGTAATGAACTAAAACATGTTCTTCGCAATGACGAAAGAACAGAGACTTATTGGATCTTTTTACAAGGAAATCAAATGACAATTTTTTCTATGTGCGAAACATTGTATTAGGGGCATGCAAAAGTTTCAGCCGCTTCCGCTAGTGGGCGCTGTAGGGTTCTAACCGGCTGGCGACCCGTGCTGTCAGTTCGTACATGAAGCCAAGTATGGCGGTCGATAAAGTTCATATGCGACACTGTTTGTTATTCATGTTTAATTTAGAGAAAACGGCGAGTGAAGCATACGGTTCAATACGTTATGCCAATGGTGAAACAGTTATGAGTGAGCGGACGTGTCGAGAATGGTTTGCCAGGTTTAAGAAAGGTGATCTAAGCTTGGAAGACAAGCAACGTGCACAGGTATACCGCAGGAACTCGCAGACGAGGAGCTGGAATCGCTGTTGCAAGAGGATGCCACACAATCGACCATGCAACTGGCGAAACGTTTGAAAGTGGCTCAATCGACGGTGGTACGGCGTCTACAGGTCTTGGAGAAAACCTAGAAGACTGGCAAGTGGGTTCCACATACTTTAACGGAACGTAATATTGGTCAACGATTGGGAATCTGCATGTCGTTGCTGAAGCGGTTTCAAGGGAAGAATTTCTTATGGAAGGTTGTCACCGGGGATGAAAGGTGGGTATATTGGGACAACTCCGTACCCAAGCGATCATAGGTCGACCCAGGCCAGCCATCAACGTCCACTGCGAAACAGGATATACACGGGGAAAAGGTGCTGTTGTGTGTGTGGTGGGATGTGCATGGAGTGCTGTACTTCGAACTGTTGAAACCGGGCGAAACAATAATCACTGCAGAACGATATAGCGATCAGTTGATGAAACGGAACGTCGCAATCGAGCAAAAACGCTCATGGAGAGGTAAAGGACGCCGCCTAGTCATCCTGTTACACGATAATGCCAGGTCACATGTCGGTGCCATCACGAAATCAACCCTTGAAAAGTTACACTCGGAGCTTTTAAATTTCGTTACTGCGTTCTTCAACTCAAAACCCGAGTCCTTCTATCACAGGGGCATTCATTTGTTGACTAAAAATAGCAAAAGGTCATTGATGCTAACGGCCAATAATCGGCCGTTATATTTCGTTGTGTACTGGTTTCCTGATTGTTCCTATCTCCTTTTTCCTTAAAACGGCGGAAACTTTTGCTTACCCCTAATGAAATTATGTTAAGTGCGGTTTTTATATTCAAGAGTTAATAATTTAGGTAGTTTTACTGTTTTTTATACCGCAATTCTTAATACACTGCTGACCAACCCAAAATGCAACACCAAGAAGGACACGAGATAGCAAAGCCAGATTTACTGGACACATAACAACAGATACAAAGATGAAACGATTGAGCTTACAGGCCCGTGCGACTTGCGGAACACGCAGACATCAATAGTTCGTGGCCCCCATGGCTGGCAATGATGGCCGCTACACGCCGCGGCATCGAACGAAAGAGGCTTTGGATGTGGGCTTGGGGTATGTCGGTCCAGGCTGCTTCCACACGTTGCCGCAGTTTATCAGGCGTAGCCGCGGCGGGTGGTGCTTGCCGGGTCACTCGGTTGCCGATCAGCAACCATACGTGTTCGATGCGCGACATATCGGCAGAACAGGCGGGCCACGGCAGCAGTGACACTTGGTGGGCCGTGAAGAATTGTTGCTCGATGCGTGCCACGTGTGGCAGCGCATTGTTCTGTTGAAACGTGGCCGCTGGCAGATCCTGCAGGTAAGGGAGGACTACAGTCTCCAAAACGTCGGAGATGAAGCGGTGACTGTTGAGTGTACCGGCGATACGTACCAGAGGGATGCGGGTGTCATATCCAATTGCGCCCAAACCATAACGCTAGGCGACGGACCGGTATGGCGATGCATAATTCAGGAATCACACAGTCTCTCGCCACGGTGCCGCCACACGCTGATCCGACCATCGTGGTGTTGCAGGCAGAAGCGGGATTCGTCGGGGAAGACAATGTCGTGCCATTCCATAGTCCAGGTGCGGCGTTCAACGGCCCACTGCCACCGCACTCACCGGTGGTGTGACGTCAACGGTAATGGGAGCAATGGGCGCTGTGCGACAAGTCCCTGCTCCTGCAGACGACGTCGAACGGTACGTGCTGACACAGGTTGTTGCGCAACACACCCTAATTCCTGCGCTAACATTCGTGATGTGGCGGTGCGAGCCGTCAATGCCCGCCGCACAACATGCCGGTCCTCTCGTTCGGTGGTGTTCCGCGGCTGCGGCAATCGCTCACGTCGGTCCGTCCGTCCCTCCTGCACCTACCGAATCCATACTCGCCTCACTGTGGCTGGATGTTGTCTCACATGGGCGCCGATGTCTCGGTACGATAAACCGCTGTCGCGATAAGCCACCATTCGTCCTCTGTCGAACTCCGAAACGTGCTGGAATGACTGCCGTATTCTGCGACGATGCATCAGAAAGCTTCCCACGCACAGGTCCGGCAGCACAACACACTTCCACTACTTACACCCCGTCTTCTGTGCACCCTTCTTATAGTGCTTCTCGGTGGCGCGCAAGGCGCACATAATTTGCATATACTGTGCAATGCTAATCGTTTGCATGTCCTCTCGCGGGCGACGCATGCTGCGAATTTCAGGCCAATCGGATGCTTCCTGCTTGGTGTTGCATTTTTATGTGGCAAGCAGTGTAGTTACTTATTTGCTTACTTATGTTCTGTGTTTTAAAAATACAGTAGAAAAAGATCATCAGACGCCAATATACGACAGTTGAGTGCGTATGTGATGGTGATGCATGCATTTCAAAGAGGTGGCTAGTTCTCTAAAAGAATAAAATTTACAAGATACGCTTACCTTTTGCGGGTGTTTTGTAATACTTTGTATTTGCATAAAAATAGGGCAATAATTTCAACTACACCGGGAACGTTTGTGTTACACAAAATAAAATGCAATAATTTTGGTTTTGCGAAAATTGCTTGTAGGTTCCAAAGAGCTTGCATTATTAAATCGCCCATAAAATCTATTAATAATATCAAATTTAAAATTTTCAATAATTGAAATAATAATGTGGAATTAAAATGTCTCCGAATAAATAATAATGATAATTCTTAACGATAATTTAAAATTTTCAATAATTGAAATAATAATATGAAATTAAAATTTCTCCGAATAAATAATAATGTAAATTCTTAACATGAATTTAAAATTTTCAATAATTGAAATAATAATATGAAATTGAAATTTCTCCGAATAAATAATAATGTCAATTCTTAACATGAATTTAAAATTTTCAATAATTGAAATAATATGAAATTGAAGTTTCTCAGAATAAAAAATAACGTCAATTCTTAACATGAATTTAAAATTTTCAATAATTGAAATAATAATATGGAATTAAAATGTCTCCGAATAAATAATAATGATAATTCTTAACGAGAATTTAAAATTTTCAATAATTGAAATAATAATATGAAATTGAAATTTCTCCGAATAAATAATAATAACAATTCTTAACATGAATTTAAAATTTTCAATAATTGAAATAACAATATGAAATTAAAATTTCTCCGAATAAATAATAATGTAAATTCTTAACATGAATTTAAAATTTTCAATAATTGAAATAATAATATGAAATTGAAATTTCTCCGAATAAATAATAATGTCAATTCTTAACATGAATTTAAAATTTTCAATAATTGAAATAATATGAAATTGAAGTTTCTCCGAATAAAAAATAACGTCAATTCTTAACATGAATTTAAAATTTTCAATAATTGAAATAATAATATGAAATTGAAATTTCTCCGAATAAATAATAATGTCAATTCTTAACATGAATTTAAAATTTTCAATAATTGAAATAATAATATGGAATTAAAATTTCTCCGAATAAATAATAATGTTAATTTTTAACGTGAATTTAAAAATTTCAGTAATTGAAATCTAATCGATTTTCACAAAAAGGCCTAGAAGGTAATTTTTGCAGGGGGACACCGAGTTTTTCAGGTACGCCACTGGCACAGTAGAGACCAAACTTTGTAACTGAACGAATATTACATACACCGTATATACACCAGTAAAACATTAAACGTATTTTTTTTAATTTGCTGTTGAGGGTGGAGAGAATTTTTTTTTTTTTTTTGCTTAGGCTTAGAATAGCTCTTTTGGCACAAAATAGAAACATGAATAAAAAGGATAGTGGGGCAGCTTTCCTCCCCCTCCCCTCTTTCCGCACATGCCAAAAAATATTTGGATCCGCCACTGTCTCTTCCCTCCATAAAAGGGCAGTTTGTTGTTAAAAGATGTATCAAAAGCAAAATTTTGGGAAGTTTCAATTATTCACTTTTTTTAAAATTGAAGCTAATGCTTAAAAGAATACGCATTGAACGAATCATCAATCTTAGGTTAAAAATGACATCAGTAGAGTGTGGCTTATAATTGAAGTGCATTTAAGGTGTCTGCATACTCCTACACAGATTTCAAAAATTCGTCGCTCCAGCTCCCCGTGATTGATTAATTTTTCTTTTACTTCGAACAAGCTTTCATTTCTGTGATTTTCTCCTGTTTGCTTATTACATTTAGAAAGAGTCGTCCAGCGAGGCGAAGTTCCTGCGCTTAAATTTTGACTAGCGGAGGTCCTAAGTTAATTAAGCTTCAGCCGAGATCGATGAGCCGACTATATCGAACCTTTGTAAATCTGCTGAGAAAATTTTGTCTCATTTCCTCAGACTTTTGTCTTTTTTCAACAGTGATCATTTTTTTCCGAAGGTGTACGGAAAAAGCTATTCAGAGGCTTTGAACATCTTGAAGATGTGCAGGATTCTCGATGAATAACTGGCTGACTGATGCCAGTTGAGATTTTATGTTTTAAAACAGCGTTTTCCACTTGCACACTGAATGTAGTTCCACTTTATTTTCGTTTAGAAATTATCGACTTCCCAGGGGATTTATGAATTGCATTCTTTACCTATTAAAAACCACATGAGTTTAACTTGTGATATCCACATGAGTTTAATTTGATTTAAAGATTCCTCAACTTAACTTAAAATTCACATGAGTTTAATTTTGTTTAAAAATGCTTCAAAGCGTGATCTGAAGAGTTTCATACACTTCTTAAGAAACTAAAATGTAACACTTTGAAAATATTAGTTGGAGTGTTATTTTTGTTTGTGTGTTTGTTTGAGGGATTAACGACCACCGCAAGCAACTCAATGGAGTTATAAGCAGTCTCCTATCCCTAATTTTGTTTGTTTGCTTGGGAGTTTAACGACCACCGCGAGCTATTCAGTCGGCTATATGCAGTCGCCTGTCTCCATTTTTTTTGTTTGGGAGTTTAACGACCACCGCGAGCAATTCAGTGGGCTATATGCAGTCGCCCGTCCCTAATTTTGTTTTTGTTTGGGAGTTTAACGATTACAGTGAGCAATTCACTGGGCTATATGCAGTCGCCCGTCCCTAATGTTTTTGTTTGGGAGTTTAACGACTACCGTGATCAATTCAGTGGGATATATGCAATCGCCCATCCCAATTTTTTTGTTTGCTTGGGGAGTTTAACGACCACCGTGAGCTATTCAATGGGCTATATGCAGTCGCCTGTATCCAATATTTGTTTGGGAGTTCAACGACCACCGTGAGCAATTTAACGGGCAAGCAGTCGCCCGTCCCTTATTTATTGTTTTGTTTGGGAGTTTAACGATCACAGTAAGCAATTAAGTGGGCTATATGCAGTCGCCCGTCCCTAATTTAGGATCACTGATTCCAGGGAAGGGAGAGAGCCAGTGCTGTAATGCAAACACAACATCCATGCCACACCAGGATTCGAACTCGGACGCATCTCGGACCAATGGTAAGAAGCCAGCGCTTGGACCACTGAATCACCAGGGCGGCATCCCCAAGTTTTAGCCACTGGTTCCAGGGAATGGAGAGAGCTTGTTCAGAATTCTATTCGAACTGAGCTTCTGTACGTTCATTTTTATTGTTCTGAAAATTTATAGGAAATTCCCCAAACACTATATAATTTCCTTCAATTGGGATGGTGTAGATGGAAATGTAAGCTTTCAGCTTGTGGACATGTCCGATTCCTCCAGCAGAAGGGTGTGGTCCAGAAAAGTCGCATGGTCAGTATCTGGTGTACACGTGGTGTCGCGCATTTCGCAACAGGGTTTAACGGCAAGATCATAGGCACCCACAGCTTAGTTTTCAGGAGGGGGCAAATAGAAATTGCAACCACGAATAACATATACAAACACCATATGCGAATGCTCCTGTGCTTTGTTGTCAGCCAGCTGTCTTTACCACACACTCAACACATAAATTTAATTGCAAACCAGAGACCCCAAAACAACGTAAACAAGAAAGATGATACCGAATTTTCGTGTGTAATGAGCACGTTTTTGAATTCGTTCTGACGGGAATTAATTTTATCAAAGCTATTCAAAGTCAATGGAACCAGTATGGAAAACGGTAGTATCTGACCGATGTGGAAACACAAGTTTGTCAGCGCCGGGCATCGAGATCGGGTCCCCTCACTCCGGAGTAAGTCGCTCTCTCAACTGATCTACGCGGACATGTGCTCTCACTGCTATCTGCCTTCATCTCGTGTACGTCCTGCGAGGCAGGCACGTCACATCTTTCCCCCTCCCCGAAAGAGGGCCGGGTGCATGGCCCACGGGTCAGCCATGACCATGTGTCGCTGTAAGCAGTCACCCGATGAAGAACATGCATTTGAGAAATCCCAGAAAATTTGGTGTGTGGAACGTAACATCACACCGATTTATTTTTTCGAAGCACTGAAGAAGGGATTCTCATTTTTCCTGTCTCGCCGTGTTGGAAAGAACATTACATCACTGCGAGAAACTTAACAGTCGGGTCATCCTAAAAGTTCGGGCGCCAATATAACGTACAAGTTTGTCCGCGCCGGGCATCGAACCCGGGTCCTCCTCACTCCGGAGTAAGTCGCTCTCCCAACTGAGCTACGCGGACATGTGCTCTCACTGCTATCAGCCTTTATCTCGTGTGCGTCCCGCGGGGCAGGCACGTCACACCGAAGAAAGGAAATTTTCAATCGGGTTTTTAATCCCGCACATATTGCTGTAAACGAAACATGAACTTACGCCGTCTAGTGGCAGACTTGTGCGTTAAGAAAATTTTTAAATTATATGAGAAACATTTCACAGCGGAAACGCTCTCCACCAAAGAAAGAAATTTTCAAATCGAAATCTTAGAAGTAGAGATATTGACAAATATAACATGTGCATCTACGCCCCCCCCCGGAGAAAAAACATGCATTATTTTAAGAAGTGTATCTAATCACCAAGGTAAGCTGTAAGCAACATAAGCATAAAAGTACATCGAACCACCAAGGTAAGCTTCTGGATCCGCCCCTGCAAGTAAGATAAGCATAAAAGTACATTTAATTCCTTTCTAATCCTCCTGCTTCCATATCCCATTCTTTTCTTAGTTCTTTCTTCAAAGAAAGACTTGAAAAAAGCACTAAGAAAAGCCAAAGACTTCAACAAAAGCAAGATGTACAGCGACGACCCCTTGGCGGAAAAGCTATACATTTTTTTAACAAGAAAGTATTCTGAAAAGGTTTTCCGAGGTAAGTGGTGTGAGTCCCCAAATAAATTTTTAAATAGCGTTCTCAGAAGTTTAGATTTTGCTGCAAATACATTACAAGCAGAAATAAACATTTACGACCGCTGGTGGCCAAATCGTTCTTCTTCATCAAAAAATTGAAATTATAATCAAAACATTTCCCATCAGGGGCTGTATTTCGTGCAGGAAGATTTTTTCAAATCATAGTTTTAAAAACAGAGATATCGAGGAAAACGCAATTTACCCTTACGCTCCCTAGCGGAAAATCTATGCATTACTTGAAAAATTTGATATTATGTGAGAAACATTTCGCACCAAAAAGCTTTCCACAAAAAAAGGTATTTTTCAAGTCCCCTGGCGAAAAAAATATGCACTATTTTAAGAAAAAGGTCTTCTCCAAAGCTTTTCCGAGGTGAGTGGTATCGGCTCTAGAAAGAATTTTTCAGTCGAATTTTCGGAAGCGAATATTTTGCTGCTAATACATCAGAAGCAGAAATAAATTACTCAAGCCCATTGATGACTAAACCATTCTTTACCAACATTTAGCAATTATATGCAAAACATTTCCCATCAGGAGCTGTATCCGATGCAGGAAGACTTTTCCAGTTCGGAGTTTTAGATGCAGAGATATATAGGAGAAAACGCAATTTAACTTTACGCCCCCTAGCAGAAAATCTATGAATTACTTGAAAACGAAACGGTACCTGAAATAGTCTTTGATACGAATGGCATCGAAAAAAAAAATATGTTTTTTTAATCAGGTATGTAGAAGCAAATATATGGAAGGTAATATATTTTGAATTCAATATCATCTGCATTTATGTCTTCCAGCAGCAAATTTATGCACTGGTGAAAAAAATCCACAAAATGCAATAATCATCATTCTCACTTTTCAAGCTTTCCAATGCAAAATGAATTTTTCAGATCGGACTAATAGTTGCAAAGATATAGTGTCCACAAAAGAACGGACGGACAAAGTAATGACATAAGCACGCTCTTTTTTTTTTATAAAAGACGTGCTAAAAAGAATAAGAATGTATGTAACTATGGAATTAAGCAATGGATTTTTTTTCACGTGTTTTCGCGTTTATTTCAACTGCAAGATTTCAATATACGTGATGCACGCTATTGAGAAACAAACAATCTTCTGGAATTGCTAAGAGACACTAATTTAACTCTAAAAGTGAGATCTACAAAACTGGAACAGCCACCCCTTTTCAGCTAAGCACGAGCTGATACTGTTCACAAATATATCGACTGAAAAAAAAGAGACATAGTCTTTGCTAAAAAACAAATGCCAGTGACTTTAAAATAACTGGTGTATCTTATCTATTTGTAGTTGTCACGTTTACTCTTGTTGATATTCTTTTTTAAACCTTTTGGTTGCTAAGAAACATCTCTTTTGACCTAAGCACTGTATTGTTCAGGATGTACGTCAGATATGAGAGTTAGGCAGAGAGACTGACAAAGAGAGAGAAATGGAAATATTTCGAATTTTCGTTTTGAAACCCATAAAAAATAGGAGCCTATAATAACTATGTTCCCGCGCTGCTCGGAATTCATTCCCCCTCGTAAAATTTCTTTACAAGCGCGAATGTTTCCTGGCAAACAAAAACATTTTTCTTTCTTTATTTTTTTAGAAATCGATGACATAAACGATTTCTCCTAAATTGACCTACAAATCTTACTCTCAAGCGGATGGAAAGAGTTATTTGTGAAAAGAAGCTTCGTCTATTATAGAATAACTCTGTCACACCATCTACTTCAAGAAATATGATCGAGTCTGAAAAGATTCTCCCTAATTCAGATTCAACAAAAGCTGAACTACGAGAAAATGTTCATAGTGGTGACATTCTTAAAAAACGCAACTGCGTTTATTGCCGGAATGCATTCTTAGCCTGAAGGAATCAATAAATCCGGAAAGCAGGAATGACAGGAAAATGAGTCATCTGGATGACAGCAACAACGGCTAAAAAAAAAAAAAAGAAACCACTTACTATTATTTTCTACACTTCTACCACTATTATTATGTCAGCACCCCTCTTGTCATATATACGCTGAAGCTGCAAATTATTAGGAACACTGTTATGTTGAAGTACTTCGGGTTCCAATAATGAACACTATACAGTATATTGACAAAAATCACCGAACACCGCTTCAAAACCAAATGAACGGATCCACTGCGTTGTTAAGATGCGCGGTACAGCTGCAAATGGTATAAAAACAAGCCTGCAGCTGACCGCGATCGTATCGCATTGTGAGGTTGAGTGAAAATGTCGCGGCGGAAGAGAACTGATTTTGAGAAAGGAAAGATTGTTGGGTGTTATATTAGTGGGTTGTCCATAAGAGAAACCGAGAGGCGTTTAAACATACCCAAGTCAGCTGTTTTGAATGTACTGAATAAGTGGAAGAAACATGGCGTGCCTGAAGTTGCAAAACGTACCGGCAGACCAAAGAAAATCAGTGATAGAGGATGTCGAAGCCTCAGGAGAGTCGTTACAGCTAATCGAAGGAGTACTCTGCACAAGACCTCAGTGTACAGGTGAGTACAAATGCTGGAACTTCGGTTTGTACACGTACCATTCGTAGAGAACTTCATTCCGTGGGTCACCGTGGTCGTGCGACTGTTCAAAAGCCTTTCATCTAAACTCGGAATGCTACTCGTCGCTTAGCATGGTGTAAAGAACATTTATCGTTGACCGTAGATCAATGGAAACTGGTCCTATGGACTGATTAATCCAGATACACGATCCATCAGTCTAATGGCAGTGTGTGTGTATGGCGACAGCCGAAGGAACGCTTTTATTTACAACAGTGTACTGTTCCTACGGTCAAGTTTGGAGCTGGTAGTGCACTTGTGTGGCGGTGTTTTTTGTGTTATGGTCCTCTTAACCAGCACATCTACCTCGATATTCTGGACAACTATCTGGACAACTATGCCGTACCCACTCTGTGGCATTACTCTGAAACCGAGCCTTGTTGGTACCAGCAGGAAAATGCACCGAGTCGTAAAGTAAGGACTATTACGGCGTGGTTTGACGATAATTCCGTATCGTGTATGGACTGGCCAGCACGGAGCCCTGATCTTAATACCATACAGCACCTATGGGATGAATTAGAGCGCTGCATAAGAAGTTTGGAACCAATGGCTACTACTAAGCAACAGTTAGCGGCCGCATTTTGTACTGCATGGAAACGCATACCTATCGCTGGGTTCCAAAACCATGTAGAAAGCATGTCTCGAAGGGTCACTGCATGCATTAAGGGCAAAGGTGGACCGACACCGTACTAATGTATGTCAATAAATGCTATGTTGTGTTTCTATTCAAGGTGTTCGGTGAATTTCATCAATGTAGTGTACGTACAACATTAGAACTACCGTACATTCAACCCAAAAAAATGATCGGAACTTTGCCACGGTATACATATGTATTAATTATACTGGTCTACAAGGTTTTTATAATATGAACAAATGTAGCTGTTTATAACTAATTTTCGGGTTTTGATTTCAGATCTGACCTTAAACAAGAAAGATGACACCGAATTTTCGGGTGTAATGAGCACGTCTTTTGAATCCGTTCTAACGCGAATTAAATTTATCAAAGCTATTCAAAGTCAATGGAACCGGTGTGGAAATCTGATCGAAGGAAGGAGTTTTTTTATTCGGGTTTTTAATCCCGCAGATATTGCTATAAACAGAAACGTGAACTTACGCTCTCTGGTGGTAGACTTGTGCGTTAAGAAAATTTGGAATCATATGAGAAACATTTCGCAGCGGAAACGCTCTCCAACAAAGAAATCATTTTTCAAATCGGACTCTTAGAAGCAGAGACATCGACAAAAATAAGATAAACATCTACGCTCTCTGGCGGGAAAACCATGCATTATTTTAAGAAGAAATTATTCTGTGAAAGTTTTTTGATGTGAGGGGTACCGGTCCATGAAATAATTTTTTAAATTAAATTTTCAGGAGCTGAGATTTTGCTGCAAATACATCAGGAGCAGAAATTAACACTTACGACCCCTCATGGCTAAACCATTCTTTACCAAATGTTAGATATTACATGTAAAACATTTTCCACCAGGAGCTGTATGCGATATAGGAAGAAGTTTTCAAATCGGAGTTTTAGAAGCAGAGATGTCGGGTAAAACGCAATTTACCTATACGCCGCCCTAGAGGAAAGTCGATGAATTACTTTAAATTACTAGTGTTGTTTATTATGTCAATAAACAAAACTGTAAGTTTTGGGGTAAAGAAAATCTACAAACCTTATATGAAAAGCCCTTGCACAGCGTCAAGGTTACAGTGTGGTGTGCAGTGACTCATACGTGTGTGATTGGTCCTTACTTTTTGAGGATGAACATGGTGCAGCCGTCACAGTTACTGCTGAGCACTACAACAACATGTTGATCACTTTCTTTATTTCTCAGTTTTGGTCTTACAAAAATGTGGATGAAACAAGATGGTGCCACTAGTCATATGGCACAACTACCAATGACAACCCTTCGACAACAGTTCCTGTCCCTCATTTCCTGATTCGGTAATATCCAATGGCCTTCCAGATCACCGGATCTAACCCAACCGGACTACTTCCTGTGAAGTAGTCCGGTAAAAGAAAAAGTGTACGTTGATAAACCCAGCTCCATCCCAGCTGATGTGCTGCAACATGCTATCGTGGGGATGACAGAGAGAGCCCGAGGACGTTCTCTTCGGTGTGGTAATCATCTAAGGGATATGATATTCAAACCTTGAACAAGGCTATGAACTCTTGTAATTTGATTATGTATTACACATAGTCCTTAATAAATGTGCTTGTTCCAGTCCTAGATACTTCTGTTAAAATAGTGTCCCATCATTATGGGACACCCTGTATATGTAAGTACCTTTTCTCCTCTACACTTCAGTATGTACTGAGTTAGCTTTGCATTAGGAACACCTACCAAATAACGCGTTGATTTACCTTTCTGTGCAGTCACTGCCTCGCAGACGCCTAGGAACAAATTCTACAAGGTGTCGAACATCGTGCATGTACAACTTGACCCACGTCCTCTGCAGCAGCGCCGTCAGTTCACGAAATCATCACACACTGAAGTTGCAAACCATCAGGGGCATCTATCTAATAGCCCATTTGGCCACTACTGACGTTCAAAAATGCCTCGATTCGATATGACATGGATTCAATGAGCTGCTGATATCGTTGTGAAGGCATATTTTCAGTCAGTTGCCAAATGCTCGCACGAGGAGGATCTTTGTTACGAATGGCTGCCTCAATCTCATCCCATAGGTGTTCAACTGGGGCAGCGTTTTCAATTCGGGGGTTCGAGGGAAAAATTTTGTAATGGCGGCTCCATAAAATTACAACAAAGGTATTTTTTTTAACAGCAAGCAAGTTGAAATGCATTAACAGTTTGATTATTTTTGCAGATGTTTGGGACACGCGTTCTTACATAGATGTTTTTGACACGCGTTCTTACATAGATGTTTGGGACACGCGTTCTTACATAGATGTTTTTGACACGCGTTCTTACATAGATGTTTCGGACACGCGTTCTTACATAGATGTTTTTGACACGCGTTCTTACATAGATGTTTCGGACACGCATTCTTACATAGATGTTCTTGACACGCGTTCTTACATAGATGTTTCGGACACGCGTTCTTACATAGATGTTTCGGACACGCGTTCTTACATAGATGTTTGAGACACGTGTTCTTACATAGATAATTGGGACACTTGTTCTTACATAGATATTTGGGATACTTGTTCTTACATAGATGTTTTGGACACGCGTTCTTACATAGATGTTTCGGACACGCGTTCTTACATAAATGTTTGGGACACACGTTCTTACATAGATGTTTTTGACACACGTTCTTACATAGATTTTCCGAAACGCGTTCTTACATAGATGTTTGGGACATGCCTTCTTACATAGATATTGGGACACTTGTTCTTACATAGATATTTGGGATACTTGTTCTTACATAGATGTTTCGGATACGCGTTCTTACATAGATGTTTTGGACACGCGTTCTTACATAGATGTTTGGGACACTTGTTCTTACATAGAAGTTTGGGACACGCGTTCTTACATAGATATTTGGGACACTTGTTCTTACATAGATGTTTGAGACAGGCGTTCTTACATAGATATTCGGGACACTTGTTCTTACATAGATGTTTCGGACACTTGTTCTTACATAAATATTTGGGACACTTGTTCTTACATAGATGTTTTTGACACGCGTTCTTACATAGATGTTTCGGACACGCGTTCTTACATAGATGTTTCGGACACGCGTTCTTACATAGATGTTTGCGACACGCGTTCTTACATAGATGTTTGAGACACGTGTTCTTACATAGATAATTGGGACACTTGTTCTTACATAGATATTTGGGATACTTGTTCTTACATAGATGTTTTGGACACGCGTTCTTACATAGATGTTTCGGACACGCGTTCTTACATAAATGTTTGGGGACACACGTTCTTACATAGATGTTTTTGACACACGTTCTTACATAGAATTTCCGAAACGCGTTATTACATAGATGTTTGGGACATGCCTTCTTAGATAGATATTTGGGACACTTGTTCTTACATAGATATTTGGGATACTTGTTCTAACATAGATGTTTCGGACACGCGTTCTTACATAGATGTTTGGGACACTTGTTCTTGCATAGATGTTTGGGACACTTGTTCTTACATAGATATTTTGGACACTTGTTCTTACATAGATGTTTTCGGCACGCGTTCTTATATATATATTTGTGACACTTGTTCTTACATAGATATTTGGGATACTTGTTCTTACATAGATATTTGGGACACTTGTTCTTACATAGATGTTTCGGACTCGCGATCTTACATAGATGTTTGGGACACTTGTTCTTACATACATGTTTGGGAGACGCGTTCTTACATAGATGTTTCGGACACTTGTTCTTAAATAGATGCTTGGGACACTTGTTCTTACATAGATGTTTGGGACACTTGTTCTTACGTAGATATTTGGGACACTTGTTCTTACATAGATGTTTCGGACACGTGTTCTTACATAGATATTTGGGACACTTGTTCTTACATAGATATTTGGGGCACTTGTTCTTACATAGATGTTTGAGACACGCGGTCTTACATAGATGTTTGGGACACATGTTCTTACATCAATGTTTGGGACACGTGTTCTTATATAGATGTTTCGGACACGCGTTCTTACATCGATGTTTGGGACACAGCTTCTTACATCGATGTTTAGGACACAGGTTCTTACATCGATGTTTAGGACACAGGTTCTTACATCGATGTTTAGGACACAGGTTCTTACATCGATGTTTAGGACACAGGTTCTTACATCGATGTTTAGGACACAGGTTCTTACATCGATGTTTTGGACACCCGTTCTCATGCATGAAAGATTAATCGTGCTGTATTACATTTCAAAAACATCAATATGTGACGGACGCCCAGAGCGAGGGAAAGAATACTCCGTGATATCACAAGGTTACCGAATAGTTCGCTCTGCCTGACTCTAACGTAGAAATAAATCAGTTAGTTTTCAGCTTGTGGGATGATCTTGCAGAGTGCGCACGTGCAACTGTTTTTCACCGGAACTGTCAGGGAATCGAAGGTATGTTCATCGTTCAGGTAGCATTGGGATTGTAAGAGCTTGTGAAAACTTTGAACTGCAAGGCGGAATACTTACCATTCTTAATATTTTACTGTGAAAACATCGATCACTTGGTGAAGATTGGAACCATGGTGAAACGTGGTAATTTGGTGCATAAAAATGAAGTTCTTTCTTCAAAGGTGCCGCAAAAGGATCTGAAATCCCGTAAAATGCATTCAACTGACAAAAATTCCGAGACCTTGTTTAAAGGTGTTCAAGACACTGTCCTTACATTTAGTCCTAAAAAGAGGAAATGCAAGGAAGATTATATTAAATGTTACTTTTCGTTTACGGTAGGTGAGGACTGTCCACGTTCAGAAGGTGTCATCTGAAGAGTTTATTGTTTTAATGTCCATGCAGGGCGAAAGGTGGTGTTACACGTTACTAGACAGGCATCTCTAATTCAATTGCTCTTCAGTGTACATCATTGTACGTTTAGCACAAATTACACGAGTTTCACGCACATTTTGTGCAAATTCGCCCATATTATACATTTAATCAGTTTTACCTGCATGCATTAAATCATTAAGCTTCTGCATTGTTGTACCTTTGTAATTTCGTCATCATTATTTTACTTGCATTGTATATCTACTTCACACGCTGTAAATAGCTCACTCCTTGTATATACATCTCTTGTCATTATTTTTTCTGGCAGTGTAAAACCATAAGGCGCGTAATGCCTTATTTTCCTTGTACACTTCACTCAGATTACACGATTTCGAAAGAGTTCATGCTTCCTATTCGGAGCTGCCCTTCCGGTTTCAATTTAAGTTCGTATTATGTGTGTTCGTGTTCACGCACATTTTGTACATGTTTTGTTTATTTTGCACATTTATTGAGTTTCACCTGCATATTTTGCGTTATCAAACCTCTGCACTGTAGCACCTTTGTTTTGTCGTCATCAGCGATATATATATTAATTTCATTGTATTTATATCTTTCATATTGTAAATAGCACTCTCCTTGTATATATCCAGCTCATTATTATGATTTCAGGCATTGTAAAGGCACATGCCGCCTAAAGCCTTTGTTCCTTGTAAGACTGCACAGAATAAAATATTTTGAAAGACAAACTTTAGTATGTTGTTCCGGAGGTATACTGAACCAATTCTGTTTAATATCATCGGGTCAAAGGTCAGGGCACAGGAGCGAGACTTTTTCCACAGCCATTATCCTTATACACTATCTACCAACAAGTAATTGGACACCCCTGCAATCGACGATATCTGCGGTCCTGATACACGTCACGACCTTCGCCGTTAAATATCGTGTGGGAAACAACAACGCGCCACCCCGGTGGCGCAGTGGTCTAAGGCGCTGGCCTCTCATCATTCGTCCGTAAGGGGTCCGGGTTCGAATCCCGGTGAGGCATGGATGTTGTGTTTGTCATACGGCACTGGCTCTCTCCTTCCCTGGAACCAGTGACCCTAAATTAGGGACGGGCGACTGCTTATAGCCCATTGAGTTGCTCACGGTGGTCGTTAAACCTCCAATCAAAAAAAAAAAAAAAAAAAGAAACAACAACGCAACCAGTCGCATGCAAGATGCCACGCAGTTCGGAGCTCTCTGATTTCGAGAAAGGTGTAATCGTCGGGTATCACAAAAAATCGAAAGTGGCCTACGTGATTGGCAAGTGGAAGATGAGAGGTGACTGTCGGAATGTGCCCCAACCGACAGACCCACAAAACTGGGAGTTAGAGACCGACGGGTGCTGGCCAGAGAAATTCGGAAGAACCGCACCAAATCGATGGGCCACATCCGCGAGGAGTTTCAATATGCATCCGGGAGTGTTCTTTTGTTGAATACCATCCATAAGGAAGCCCATCTGCTCGGTTATCATGGACGTGCTGCCGCCCACAAGCCTTTGATCACGAAGTACAATAGCACTGCTCGGCTAACGTAGTGTAAAGAACGTCGACAGTGGACCGTTCAACAGTGGAAACAGGTTCTCTGGAGCGTCGAATCAAGGTTCACCCTCTACCGTTCGGATGGCAGGGTCTGGGTTTGGCGTCTGCCTGGAGAACGCCTCCTGCCGGAATGTATTGTGCCAGCTGTGAAGTTCGGCGGCGGTGGAATTATGCTATGGGAGTGTTTCTCCTGGCATGGCACGGGACCCTTGGTCGCAATTCCTGGTAGACTCAACGCCGAGACCTACTGCACCATTTTGGATGACCATGCGCTTCCTACGTTGTGGCAGTTTTACGGGGTGGACCCATGTTACCTTCAGGATGACAATGCCACCTGTCATGTTGCGAGGTCCACCATGGCTTGGTATGGTGACAATGGGGTTAATCAAATGGACTGGCCTGCGCAGAGCCCGGACCTTAATCCTATCGAGCACCTCTGGGGCGAGTTGGAGCGTCGACTTAAGGGGGTCGCAGCTGTAATCGCTGCTCGTGGAGGCTTCACTAACTATTGAAGGTGAATAAACTTCGTTTTCCTTTGTTATAACAGGTGTCCAATTACTTGTTGGTAGATAGTGTAACTTGAGTAATGATTTCTGGTATGTTGGAAAGCGTATCATAATCAATGCGTTGCATGATTTTACTAATTTGTTTACAACAGACGTGCTAAAATTGAAAAAAAAAAAAGAAAATGCTCAATGAAGTAGACTCATTAGGCATGTGATGATAGGGTTCATCATTCGGAATTATCTTCTGGCCGCCCCGGTGGTGCAGTGGTCTAAGGCGCTGGCCTCTGATCATTCGTCCGTAAGGGGTCCGGGTTCGAATCCCGGTCAGGCATGGATGTTGTGTTTGTCTTACGGCACTGGCTCTCTCCCTTCCCTGGAACCAGTGACCCTAAATTAGGGACGGGCGACTGCTTATAGCCCATTGAGTTGCTCCCGGTGGTCGTTAAACCTCCAATCAAAAAAAAAAAAAAAAAAGAATTATCTTCTGATTAAAGTGCACGCTGGCTGCTATATGCATTTCTGTTGGAATGTATTTGTTTCTTTCCGAATAAGTAGTTTCAAACTTGTCGAATTAGTAGTGATTGGTAATGTCGCATTTTTGAGAATCACCCTCGGCTTCATGTGGACGGTTGCTTTCATAGTGCTTTACAATGCAACGTCTTACTTTCTAGCTGAATATATAAATTATAATAATTAAACCTGCTGTATGGTGATGTGATGAAAGACAGAAAGATAGCAGGATACAGAATTACTCTCTGATTCGCTCTGGAGTTTGCTGCCATATTGTTGTACATCAGAAGGCCTCTTTTTTTCTGCATAATAAATAAATTGAAACTTTTTTTTTTTGTTTCTGGGTTTAACGACCACGGTGAAGAAATATAAAAGCTATAAGCAGTCCACCATCTCAAATTTAGGGCCACTTGTTCTAGGGAGAGAAGAGAGCCAATACTGTAAGACAAGTGCACCACCCATACCTCATTCAGAACTCATCCCAGGGCATACGCGGGCGAAGTGTCAGAATCTTTTTTTTTTTTTTTTTTAATTGGACGTTCAACGATCATCGTGAGTAACTCAATGGTCCATAAGCAGTCGCCCGTCCCTAATTTAGGGTCACTGGTTCCAGGGAAAGGAGAGAGCCAGTGCCGTAAGACAAACACAAAATCCATGCCCAAACCCGGGTTCAAACCTATATCAGACGAATGGTTAAAAGCCTGCGCTCAGATCGCTGTGCGTTTTGGTACCGTTTACCGCAGGATGACGATAGGTCACATAATTATACACTCACGGCCAATGAAATTTGCGCGCCTAGAAGAAAACATGCTACAATCGCGAAACTTTGCAAATTGCTAGAGTGCGTGCTGGTATGCAAATGATCCACGTTTGGTGCGATTGCGCATGACCGCACATCCTGTGGTGGCGCTGCAAGCACGAACCAGCAGCCTTATAAACCGGCGTGTAGTTGATGCCCCATGAAAGCGAAGAGCACCGGCCGACGCCAGAAAGAGTACAGAGTGACAAGAATGCTGGGTAGACGCCAGTGACGTCGATTTACGCAACTTACGGACTTTGAGTTCAGAGGCCTGATCTTCGGGATGAAAACCGCAGGGTGATCGGGGTGCCGTTTAGCCCGCCACGTAGATCGTTCTGACCATACCGTCCGACTACGTTGGGAGCAGTGGTCACGTGACAGCACTGCCACGCAGAGGATCGGTTTCGGACGGACCAGGAGGATCACCGGTAGAGAGGATCGATGGGTCGTGCGCCAGGCACGAACCGATCCCACGGGGACCCCGGTCCACTATACAGGCAGATGGAGTACCCACGAACCATTTTCCAACACCTATAGCGGAAGCGAATCTGCGATCCCAGTGCCCCTTACGTGTGATGCCATTAACACCGGAACATCACTGGTTCCATTTGCAGTGGTGCCAGGCCAGAGCGAAGTGGAACGCCACAGACTGGCGACGTGTGGTGTTTAGCGATGAGTGCCGCTTTGTTTTGGGACAGATGATCATCGTGTACAGGTGTGGAGGCCCCCAGGTCAACGGCACAATCCCAACCTCGCTATCGAGCGCCATACATCCTCCACTGCAGGCATTATTGCCTGGGGAGCCATTGTCTACGATAGCCGATCAGCACTAGTAGTGGTACGTGGATCATTGACTGGCCAGCGGTATGTGGATGAGATACTACTGCCCCATGTGCTCCCATTCCTGGCCGGGATTCCAGGTGCGCTATACCAGCAGAATAATGGTCCGCCCGCACACGGATCGGGTTGCCCAGGACACCCTACGTCATGTCCAGACACTTCCATGGCCTGCCCGCTGCCGAGACATGTTCTTTAGCGAGCATGTGTAGGACCAGTTGAAACGCCGCCTGGTGCCGTGCTGCACTATACGGGATTTGGAGCACACCGTTCAACACGTGTGGGCTAGTCTACTGCAGGACGGCATCAGGCGTCTGTTCGCCTCCATGCCGGACCGTATTGCAGCATGTATCGCCACACGAGGCGGGGCGACGTGCTGTTGAAAATGACCGGACTGCGTGCCACAGATCCCTCTGTAATTGTCCCGCAGATCTGTTTTTAAAATCATGTGTATCATTCATCTGTATCATTACGTTCATAAAATTTCAGTTCAATCCGATGCTTCCTTCTTGGTGTGCAAATTTCATTGTCCGTAAGTGTTTGATTCATAAACACATTTTGATTCACGTGAACATTTGCTGATGTATAGCTTTACATTAGAACGTCTTTGTTCCTTTGTGAAGAAAAAAATCACAAGTTGACAGTCAGAAAGAATTTGGGATTGAGCTCTATGAACGTAATCCAGAGACGATCTCAAGTCTCACAGTTCACTCTATTTCAGAAATAAATTAGTTTTCACCGTTTCATAGGTGAGAAAGCTCTTTTTTTTTTGGAGGACGGGGGGGGGGGAACGACCACCGTGAGCAACACGATGGGCTATATAAGTAGTCGTCCATTCCTAATTTAGAGCTACTTTTTCCAGGGAAGAGAGAGAGTGAGCCAGTACCATAAGACAAACACAACATCCATGCGTCAGCAGAATTCGAACCCGGACCCATTTCGGATGAACGGCCAGAGGCCAGCGCTTATACCACTGTGCCACCGAGGCGGCTAATTGAACGACATGAAAATAGTGGTGATTTTACAGTTGTTGTTCGCATTTTGTGATCTAGAAATCTATAGAGTTGTTTTTTTTTATCGAGGGGAAGGGGGTAACGACACCGTGAACAACTCAATGGGATATAAGAAGCAGTCCGTCCCTAATCTGGGAGCACTGGTTTCAGGGAAGGGAGAGAACCAGTTCCATAAGATGAACACAACAACCATGCCTCGCCGGGGTTTCCGGGCAGGACCCATTTCAAATAAAAGATTGGAAGTCGTACCACTGTGCCGCAAAGACGGTTATTTATTTATTATTTTTTAGACGGGAACAACCTCACCCTCTAAGGTAAGCTTCCGGATTTGCTCCTGCCTTGTACAACAGATATTAAACGAGGATAACACTGAACAATATATTAACATGCACATACATCTCGGCAGGAGTGCATTTGAATGAAACATTACAATTTTCAAGATCAATTTACCATCACATCTTAAAAGAAATGAGTTTTAAATCAATGCATACTTTCAGTTTTCACTTCTGGATCAGAGCCATGGACCTTAACCAAAAGAGATATGCAGAAGCTGCAGACAACTCAACGAAGCATTGAGAGACGAAGAAAGATAGGAAAAGGAACTGTAACGGTGAAACGAAGAAAGATATGAAAAGGAACTGTAACAGTGAAACGAAGAAAGATACGAAAAGGAACTGTAACGGTGAAACCGAGAAAGATAGGAAAAGGAATCGTACCGGGGAAACGAAGAAAGATAGGAATAGGAACTGTAACGGTGAAACGGAGAAAGATAGGAAAAAGAACTGTAACGATGAAACGAAGAAAGATAGGAAAAGGAACTGGAATGGTGAAACGGAGAAAGATAGAAAAAGGAACTGCAACGGTACAACGGAGAAAGATAGGAAAAGGAACTGTAACGGTGACGCGAAGAAAGATAGGAAAAAAACTGCAACGGTGAAACGAAGAAAGACAGGAAAAGGAACTGTAACGGTGAAACGAAGAAAGATAGGAAATGGAACTGTAACACTGAAACGAAGAAAGATAAGAAAAGGAACTGCAATGGTGAAATGAAGAAAGATAAGAAAAGAACTGTAACGGTGAAACGAAGAAAGAAATATAGGAAAAGGAATGTAACGGCGAAACGAAGAAAGGTAAGAAAAAGAACTGTAACAATGAAACGAAGAAAGATAGGAAAAGGAACTGTAACGGTGAAACGAAGAAAGACAGGAAAAGGAACTGCAATGGGGAAACGGAGAAAGATAGAAAAAAGAACTGCAACGGTGAAACAGAGAAAGATAGGAAAAGGAACTGTAACGCTGAAACGAAGAAAGATAGGAAAAGGAATCGTACCGGGGAAACGAAGAAAGATAGGAATAGGAACTGCAACGGTGAAACGGAGAAAGATAGGAAAAGGAACTGTAACGGTGAAACGAAGAAAGATAGGAAAAAGAACTGTAACGGTGAAACGAAGAAAGATAGGAAAAGCAACTCTAATGGTGAAACGAAGAAAGATAGGAAAAGGAACTGTAAGGTGAAACGAAGAAAGATAGGAAAAGGAACTGTAAGGTGAAACGAAGAAAGATAGGAAATAGAACTGTTACGATGAAACGAAGAAAGATAGGAAAAGGAATTCACTGTCCAGGAAAACGACAAGTGTTGATGACATCATAAAGTAATGACCCTCTAGTGGAAATGGGCTAGATATATTGCTAGAACTAGCCACCGTTGGATAACTAAAATACTACACTGGATACCAAGACACCAGAGAAGGAAACGGGTCACAGGTCAGCGAGTAAACGGGTCGACAATATCTTGCAGGTCAAAAGGGTCGAGTCAAGGTGTTCCTGACCTGATTTCGACCAAGTTTTATTTCCGTTTTATTTCTGAAAAGAAAAACAAATATTTCAAAGACAAATACGTTCTGTGGAATTTTGTGCTCGATACTGGTGCCAGCGGAGTGAAAAATGATTTGTCATACAAAAATATTGCCGTCTCTTTCTTAAAGCAAAGAAGATTTCCACCGACTGACGACACGGCGCAGACGCTAGACTCACTGATACCATAAAACGATATTTACTTTGCCTTTGTTTTCAATGCGATTGTCCGGAGGAAGATACAGGCAAACGCCTATGGCCTGTTTCTGTAGTGATTCACTTTCTCACACCCCGTGTGTCACATTGTAAGTCTGAGAGTTACTTTTCACATTGCATCTTTTGCATTGAGCATTCGGAGATTTTTGTTTGATGTGCTAACATCCCATTCCATTGAATGTCGTGGCGGAATGAATGCCTTACTTATTAATATGGATGAATTTAATATTTTTTTTTTTTTTTAGTTGGAGGTTTAACGACCACCGTGAGCAACTCAATGGGCTATAAGCAGTCGCCCGTCCCTAATTTAGGGTCACTGGTTCCAGGGAAGGGAGAGAGCCAGTGCCGTAAGACAAACACAACATCCATGCCTGACCGGGATTCGAACCTGGACCCCTTACGGACGAATGATCAGAGGCCAGTGCCTTAGACCACTGCGCCACCGGGGCGGCGAATTTAATATTAAGGAGATTGGAAAATGCGTCGAGGATGACAAACTCGTTCTTGTTGAAAAGGGAAAAGGGAATGCTGGAAGTTGTTTCTTCGCATTAAGAAATCAGAATATGTTTCACAGAAACACCAAGTTTCACAAGCTTGTGATGAGTTGAAAGTTTCCAGAATGTGAATGTTGATTTCATGAGTGTTCCTTCCTTCTGAGAGGCAATGATTAAATCAATACTCACATTTTGAAAACTTTCAACTCATCAGAAGTTTGTGAAAATTGGTGTCTCTGTGAAACATATTCTAAAGCTTGATATGTAATAAAAAACCCCAGCACAAATTGAAATTAAATATACAACAAGTTATTTAATCCAAAAATGTTGATTGTAGCACCATCAAAACTAAGTGGAAGAGCCTTAACATCAATGCGGAGGAACTGTTTGACTCTCGCAGACGTGTTTGAAAACGTGTGTAAAACAGTTATGTGAAGGACGACAGTTTCAATACTTTCTGTAAGTAAGCGTGTAAATTATACGTAAGTCACCGTAGTACATTTGTATGATTACTGTACACTGAAGAGCAATTGAATTAGAGATACCTATCTAGCAACGTGTAGCTCCACCTTTTGCCCTGATGACGGCGGCGATTCGTCTCGGCATGGACTTGACAAGACATCGGAAACGTTGGGAAGCCATACGGATCCACGACCACTGAACAAGCTCCCACAGTTCACGAAGATTTGATGAAGGGGTCAGAGCCTCGAACATCTCTCTCGATGGCATCCCAGATGTGCTCGATAGGATTGAGGTCAGGTGACCTAGCTGGCCAAGGAAGCGAGGTCACGTCGGTGGAGTAATCATCCAACCATTCGGATACAATTCGGGAGCGAATTGTATCCGAATGGTTGGATGATAGCACGGTGCATTGTCTTGTTGCAGGATGTGGTCTCCAGTAGGATGTTGAAGACGCACAAACGGGAGCAAATGGTCGTCCAGGATATCCCGGTAACGTTGATCTGTGAGGGACGATGTGACACGTACCATGGGTCCCATTTCAGTCCACGTTAACAGTCTCCAGACGAGAATGCCACCCCACCAGCTTGAAGAGTACCCTACTGGCAAGAAGGATCCATCGTTTCATGTGGTTTGCGCCGTACTCGTATCCTGCCATCCGCATGTACCAACGTGAATCTCGACTCATCAGTCTAGGCAACATTTTACCACATGTCTAGGGTCCAGTGGCGATGTTCCCGCGCCCATGCTAAACTTTGCACCCTGTGATGTGCGGTCAGCAGCGGTACCCTCGTGGGACGATGGCTTCTGTACCCCATTGCGAGGAGATGGTTCTGGATGGTGTGGCTGCTTACACGTTTTTGTGCACCAGCGTTAAATTGCCGAGTGATTTCTTGCACTGTAGCCCGTCTATCCGCTGTTACAATGCGAGCTAGCAGACGACTACTACGCTCATCCACACGATGTTGTCCACAGTAATTGGCCCTTGCGGGGATGGTTTTACCGGATTCGATGTACTCACGGTGCACCCGTGACACAGTGGCTCGTGAAAATCCTAGTGCCTGCACGACTTCCGAGATGGAGTGACCCATTCGTCGGGCCCCGACAATTTGCCCACGATCAAATTGCTTTGATCCTTCGTCTTACTCATACTGCGTCCGACTCTTACTGATTGCCGTCGCATCACTCCTTATATTGTCGGATCGCTGCATACGCTGTCTCTAATTCACTGCTCTTCAGTGTATAACCTATGGTCGCCACTGCTAAGAGACTTTTCGGACGCCCTGTGTTTGTGTGTGTGTGTGTGTGTGTGTGTGTGTGTGTGTGTGTGTGTGTGTGTGTGTGTGTGTGTGTGTGTGTGTTTGTGTGCGTGCGTATAGGGCCCCCCCCGTGCCCCTACTTATAGGCGCCCTTGGTAGATGGTGTTTGCGTATTTATAAATCATGCATAATATATATATACAGGACTATACATTAAACACTATATATGGATAAACCGTCGAGTCACATTATTGTGACTACAAGTTAATACCCAGAGTAACTGCCGTGTGCAGCGCGAACGGCAACTAGACGTGCTGGGAGTGACTCAGTAAGGTCCTGGAAGGTGTTCACAGGTATGTGGAGCCATGCTGACGACAGTGCATCTGAAAGCTGCTGGAGGGTGCGTGGTGAAGGATCCACAGAGCGAGCAACACGATCGAGATGGTCCCACAGATGCTCAATTGGGTTTAAGTCTGGGGAATTAGGGAGCCAGAGAAGTACTTTGAAGTCTTCATCTTGCTCTTCCAACCACTCTCGGACATTTCTAGCTGTGTGACACGTCGCATTGTCATGCCGAAATATCCCATCCGCCCCAGGGAAGACAATCAGCATGTGTACGTGATCTGCAAGGATGGATTCATAACGAATTCGGTACATAGTGACTTCCACAGGTAGGAGTGTACCCAGAAAAGGCCACGAAAACAGCCCCCAACAGCCCCCAACAGCTTGTGTTCTGCCAGCAATGGTTGAAGAGTGTTTGTTCTCCGATGTTTCTTGCCTTACACGCCAGCGTCCATCCGTTCGATGAAGCAGAAAACGTGACTCATCGGAGAAAGCAATCCTTTGCCAATCAGCAGAGGTCCAATTACTATACCATCCGTCTGCATTGGAGCCCCATACACAGCAGGGTTCGCTGAACTGTCGTTTTAGGCACACTTGCGGTAGCCCCTTGGTTCATTCGACCAGTGAATTGCTCCACTGTAGCGTGTCGATCGGCCGTTACGCTCCTTCGAAGTCGACGTCCACCTCTCACATCATTGGCACGTGGTTCTCCGCAGTTTTCACTTCGCTTATTCGCAATGGTGCCATTTTTCCAATCACGATACACCTTAACCACAGCAGCAGCACGCGAACAGTTCACAAACTGCGCTGTTTCAGAAATACTGCCACCCTTGGCCCGAAAGCCGATAAGTATCCCTTTTTGCAAATCTGATAAATCGCTCCTTTTATCCATGACAGCAACGAGTGATCTGTTGTCAGATTGCCTACAGCACACCTTATATACCCTCCAAGCCAGGTGCCTTCTTTCATTGTCTACGCGCTGTTGATGTCAAAAGTAGGAGGTGGTCACAATAATGGGACTCGACTGTGTATATGATTATATATAATTTTAAATTGAATTTCGAATTTATAGCTCAAAGCAGATTTTTCCGGATGAAATCCGGATCGTTTCCGGGTCTAAAATTTTTGACACGTTTCCAACTCTGCAAGAGACAAGAAAAGACGCACAGTAAGACCATGTGGGAGATGGGTGGATGAAACTCGAAAGCATGACGGAATGATATGTAAGAGAAAGAAAGTGGTTCTAAACAGAAAGTTGTATAGAAGAGATTTGGGAAGACCTTCATCCAGCAATGGATTCAGAATGGTTGATTATGATGATAATATCTGCCTATCAAAGAGCACTAATAAATATATCTATATATTCACTTGAAGATAATTATGGGAGATTTCAATGCAAAAATAGGGCACCGGCAACAGAATGAAACTTCAGTAGGTAAATTCGGTCACGGCAACAGAAACCAGCGTGGAAATACTCTCGTTGAGTTTGCAGAGGCAGAAGGATTTTTCATCTTGAATTCCTTTTTCAAGAAAAAGCCACACAGGAAATGGACATGGAGACATCCAATTGGGACGACAAGTGAAATTGATTTTATTATGTGTAACAAAAAATTCGTCATCGAAGACTGCAGTGTGCTAAACAAGTTCAACACAGGTAGTGACCATAGATTGGTGAGATGTAAGATGCACCTCAACACTAAACTGGAACGTGGCAAGCTCATAAGACAAACAAAATGTATTGACATAACCAACCTTAAAAAACACCATAATACCTTCAAATTGGAACTGAAGAACAGATTCTCTGCTTTAGAAGGCCTAACATCGGAAGAAGTGGATATTTCGGAAGTTAACAGAAAAGTAACCAAAGCTCTTATGGAAACAGCAACAAAATTAGCTTGGTCTAAGAACAAGTTGCATGTAAACAAATTATCAGGAAAAACCAAAATGTTGATGCAAAAAAGAAGAGAGATGAGGACAACTAAAGAAGATGTGACTTCCAAAGTGGAATATATAGAGCTATGCAAGACAGTAAGAAAAAGTATCACTGAAGACGTAAGGAAATTCAACTGTGAGCTAGTGAGGAAAGCAATTGAAAACAACCAAAGCCTAAAGATAGCAAAGGGACATCTCAGTAAGGGAAGAAAACAGATTATGGCTCTGAGAAAAAAAGATGGTTCTATAACAAGAAATAGAGGTGAAATTTTGACAAGAGTGAAAGATTTCTACTCCAAATTATATGAAAGGGATGATACATGTACTCCAGACATCATGAAAGGTACCAGAGTTCTTCCAGTCCTCCCAGCAGAAGTTGCACATGCAATCAAGAACATGAAGCGGGGGAAAGCTCCAGGAGAAGATGGAATTACTATAGACATCATACAAGAAGCAAGTGGAGAAATTGAAACAGTACTCGCCCAAATTTTCACTCGATGCCTTAATGAAGGGAAGATTCCTGAGGATTGGAACAATGCTACAATGATCCTGCTACATAAAAAAGGTGACATTGAGGATCTCAGGAACTACAGACCTATCAGCCTCCTATCAGTGGTTTATAAAATCTTCACTAAAGTTCTTTCACACCGCTTGAAGGTAACACTGGACATGGCTCAACCGAGAGAACAAGCTGGATTCAGGAGTGGCTACAGCACAATAGATCATATCCACGTACTGAGAGAACTAATTGAAAGAGCGAGGGAATATGAACTTCCATTGTGCATGGCTTTTATCGATTATGAAAAAGCCTTTGATTCGGTGAAACCATCAGCAGTTACCACGGCTCTGAAATCCTGCGGTATTGAAGATGCATACATTAATATTATTAATAACATCTATGAAAATGCAAGTGCAAAGATTCGGCTGTTTGAAAATACAACACACATAAAAATTGGAAAGGAGTGAGACAAGGTGACACCATATCTCCGAAGCTCTTTAATGCCACATTGGAAAATGTCTTTCAATCACTGAACTGGGAAAACAAAGGGATAAAGATTAATGGAGATTATCTAACCCACCTTCGTTTTGCTGATGACGTAGTCATTTTTGCAACTACCCCATCAGAGCTGCAGAGTATGATCCAGGAACTTGCTGACAAGAGTAAAGAAGTGGGATTAAAAATGAACTTTCAGAAGACAAAAGTGATGTTCAATGCTTTTACAAGAAATGAAGATTTATCGATTGATGGAGAAAAACTGGAGATAACAGATACGTTTGTTTATCTTGGACAGCAGATATCAAGTGAGGGTCACATTGATGAAGAAATTAATCGGCGTACAAAACTTGCCTGGAGAGCTTTTGGAAGAAACAGCATAATTTTCAAGAGCAATATGCCATTATGTCTTAAAAGAAAAGTGTTTGATCAATGCATCCTTCCAGTGCTTACGTATGGTGCAGAGACGTGGACCTTAACTAAAAGAGACATACAAAGGCTGCAGACAACTCAAAGAAGCATGGAGAGGTGCATGCTTGGTATAACCAGGAGAGATAAGAAGAGGAACTCGTGGATCCGAAAAATGACAAGAGTGGAAGACATCATGATCAGAGTTAAATCCCTGAAATGGCAATGGGCTGGACATACTGCCAGAAGGACAGACCATAGATGGACAGCCGAAATTTTAGATTGGATTCCAAGGGACAGGAAAAGACCCAGAAAAAGACCACATGGGAGATGGGTGGATGAAATTCGTAAATATGCGGGAGTGACATGGAGGAGACTGGCACAAGACAGACCGTTGTGGAGAAAACTTGGGGAGACCTTCGTCCAGCAGTGGATTGATAATGGTTGACAATGATGATGATGATGATTTAAATTTTTGTACCCTGACTTTATATCTGGGAAAACGAAATTTATTTATTTATTTTTTTTATTTTTCGGAAAGTTATGAGTCTTTAAACATATTTTCCGAATTTTTGATGAATTTTTCTTAATAGTAGCGGCTAATATTTTGTATTGGATAGGCCACCATTTTTCAAGGGCTGCAGACTATTATGTAATAACTGTCTGTCTATCTGAATATATCTTCGAATTTTGTAAATCACATGCACACACACGTCGCTTAAAACCCTCTCAGCTTTCATCTGTCTGTTGGAATGACCATGAGACCGGCATGAGTACGCAGTAAGTTTCAGGACGCACTTAGCGGAATATTACCGAGCAACCTTATCTCAGTAGCAAACAATAATGCAGCGACCGACTCAGGCAACACTGGAATAAGTTCCTACATTTTATCGATCTAGAAGAGAGAACGAGAGAGGGAGAGAGAGAGAGCATTTTTCTGGTCGTCTGTATCTCCTTCAGAGCTTCGGTCCAGTCTGGTCGTCTTATCTTCCCCGTCGTGTGGCAATGTGTACTCCCTGTTTCCATGGGGATATCGAACGGTGAACACAGCACGCGTAAATTCTCCTGATTTTCCCACTGTGTTGATGCTCCGGCTCGAGTCCAAAACTTTAGAATTTTCCAAAGTGAATTCAATTGCTTTAAAAACCATTTCTCTGAACCGCTACTCTGCTCACTTGGAAAGCGAGAGTAAGAGAGAGAGAGAGAGAGAGAGGTCTGTGAAATTTTCTTTCCATACTATCCAAGCTTCTCGTGCCTACTTCTCACGAGACGACGAAGCTTACACTTCGTTCTTCTCGGGAACAAACGAGCTCATTAAACGTCTCGACAAAGTAAATTAAAATGAAAAATTGACCCCGTGCCTTTTGAAAGTTAATTATCCTCCCGCTTGGCAGCAAATTAAAAAATAAAGAAGGAATTTTGTTCGGGGATGGTATGCAGGCTCTAAACGGCGAGAGGCATTTACAAACAAGTAAAACGACTCTTAAAAGTTCTTTCAATGATTTAATATCGTGTTTCTTTTTTACAAGTAACGTCCTTCTTTACTCCGAAGGTTCATGACAGTAATTACCAACGAAGTTTATGAATAGAATAATTGGAAAACAATGTTCGTTTGTTTGTGCTGCCATCTGGTGAATAAGTGCAAAGTCAAAATAAGTACGCGATATTAAAATTGCGCTTGCCTTGATAATTCAGATGGGAATGGACGACTTTTCATATCTCAGATTCGACGACGTTGAATATACAAAAATTACTGTGTAAGTGAATTCTTTTATTACGAATATGTTAAGGGGAAATCTGTGCTCTGACAAAATCTCATAACCGAGTAATTAGGGTAAAACAACAACAACAACAAAAAGGTCAATACTGCTACGTTGATATTAAATTTTAAAAAAGGGGATACAAATATAATTAATTACATTGTTAGCGTGGAATTATTATTATTAAATAGAGTAAGGTTGTCTTAGATTTCGGTAGCGTCACAATCCGTAACAGTTAAGCAAATTATTATTTCTTTATGATGTTTCTAGGGGTACCGACTTCATCAAATTATTGGGGGGGGGAGGTGTGAAGACATTAGACGTGGGAGGGCCACGTCTTTTCCATTGTCAGCAAGAAATAAGAAAAGAGGGGCAAAGAGATGTACGATAAGAATCGACGTATATTTTAAAACGCAATTGTAGTTGCTCATCAGCAAACGAACAAGGAATCAAAATTACTCTTTTGCTGAATATTAATTTTTTTAAAATAAAATTCAGCCTGTGATTTGACAAAAATATCCAGAGAGATTTCATTTCCAAATAAGAGCGGTTACTCAAATAAAGAACAAGATGCGCAGAAAATCAATAGATAAATAAAGGCGCTAGAGATTATACGTTTATGTATTTTTTTTTATATTTATTTTTTTTCTGATAATTGTTTTAAACATTTACCACACATCACGAGAACATATCAAACACAATACGAGGCTGCCAACCAGTTTCTTATCAAATGAGCAATGCTGAAAACAGGAAAATTTTTACTTATTTTGTTATTTATTAATTTTTTGGAAATGAATCTCTTTGGCCTCATAAGGTGGAACTTGGTCCATCTTATAAATAATAATAAAACTATATAAAGAAAAGAAATGCTTTTTTACAATTTACACAGCACACGATATCCTGAACAGCTTGGGAAAACATCTTTCTCTAAAGAACAAAAACTTATTTAATTAAAGAGGACGAAAAATATTGGGTAGGCTCTGCCCACACCCCTCTAAAATTATTGGAGGACCAAGATTCACCTCCCCCCTCATAGTCGGCGCCTATGGATGTTTCCATAAATGCAATACAAAATATATTTCATTTGTGGGAAGTGGATGCCTGGGTATTGTTGTTCGTCTCAAAAGGAATTTAACCTTAAGTCTTCAGATGAATATACGGTGCTGAAATTTATACAGACATCCCGAACCCTCTTTCTATATTCATTTTTCCTCAGGCACCACCCCATAAAAATCTCAATACCCCCTCCATTTTAAGGTATGTAGCACAAATGCTTTTTAATTTTCAAGTGTTAGTCTTTTTATTATCATGCAGCACAGTTGTCAATATCAGTTAACATTTTAATGAATTTCTGAGCTTTATCTTGAGATATCTTTCACCGTAATGAAATAATTTTTCTTATTTAATTTCAAGTCTCTGTATATAGCCCTCTAACTCATACTTCTTGTTTAAATCATATGCTTAAAGTCAATCATTGCAACCGTAAAACATATGTATGTACCTCTTCATTTTAGTCTGCTACAGATTTTGCAGCTTTACTTCTGGATCATTTCATCATGCATCAGATTTGAGAAAGTAACAATACCTAATTTCGGTACCAACAATGCTACTGTCATTTAATTGTAACGTACTGTGGAAATACACTGACGGAAAAAAATCCCAACACGAAGAAGGGGTTGTGTTAGATAAACGACAGTTGGTAGGCGGGGAGAGTACATCTGTAAGATGACGTCTATTCAAATTTCGCGCTCAGCGCATACGTGTGGCGCTAGTAGCGCCCCTCGGAACATGCAAAGCAGGTTTGCTGTAAATACGCGCTGTAACGTTCGTGAGCGTTAGTTATCATTGAGATTCGACGTAGGGTGTTGATGTTAGTCAAGAATGCCTTTAAGAAGACGAAGAAGCCATTATCAACAGCTCACGGAGTTTGAACGAGGTCGTGTAATAGGGCTACGAGAAGGTGGATTTTCTTTCCGCAATATTGCAGAACGACTTAACAGGAATGTAGCCACTGCGCATGATTGTTGGCACCGGTGGTCAAGGGAAGGTACTGCCTCAAGACGACCGGGTTCCGGCCGGCCACATGGCACTACTGAGAGGGAAGACCGCCGTGTACAGCGTATGGCCGTGGCGCATCGTACCGCGTCTGCGGCAGCAATTCGAACTGCAGTTGCCACCACAGTGACACAACGAACTGTTACAAATTGGATACTTGAAGGACAGCTCCGAGCCAGACGCCCTGTAGCGTGCATTCCACTTACTCCAAACCACTGCCGTTTGCGACGTCAGTGGTGTCAAGCTAGAGCTCATTGGAGGACGGAGTGGAGATCTGTTGTGTTTTCTGATGAAAGCCGGTTCTGCCTGGGTGCCAGTGATGGTCGTGTGTTGGTTAGAAAGAGGCCAGGTGAGCGCCTGCAACCAACATGTCTGCGGCCGAGACACACTGGACCTACACCTGGAGTTATGGTCTGGGGAGCAATTTCCTATGACAGCAGGAGCACTCTCACGGTTATCCCACGCACCCTGACGGCACAGTTGTACGTCGGTCTGGTGATTCAACCTGTTGTGCTGCCATTCATGAACAGCATTCAAGGGGGTGTTTTCCAACAGGATAACGCTCGCCCGCATACCGCTGTTGTAACCCAACATGCTCTACAGAGTGTCGACATGTTGCCGGGGCCTGCTAGATCACCAGATCTTTCACAAATCGAGCACGTATGGGACATCATTGGACGACAACTCCAGCGTCACCCCAACCAGCATTAACCGTCCCTGTATTGACCGACCAAGTGCAACAGGCATGGAACTCCACCCCACAAACTGACATCCAGCACCTGTACGACACAATGCATGAACGTTTGCGTGCTTGCATTCAACATTCTGACGGTTACATCGGTTATTAATGTACCAGCATTTCACATTTAAAATGGCTCTTCTCGCGTTTACAATAAGCTGTGATCTTGAAACCTTAATCGATTACATATGTTACCTATACAAATGTATTGCTGCCATTTCATTCCTCTACAACTATTTTTTCGTGGTGTTGGGATTTTTTTCCGTCAGTGTATATAATAATATCATACACCTTAATAAAAAGTGTGTATGCTTGTATGAAAACTCTTTACAAGTTGCTCTTGAGTAGCTAAGGACATTTATGAACATTAAAGTATATTAAGTCTAATGGATTTTTTTTTGATTGGAGGTTTAACGACCACCGTGAGCAACTCAATGGGCTATAAGCAGTCGCCCGTCCCTAATTTAGGGTAACTGGATCCAGGGAAGGGAGAGAACCAGTGCCGTAAGACAAACACAACATCCATGCCTCACCGGGATTCGAACCCGGACCCCGTTCGGACGAATGATCAGAGGCCATCGCTTAGACCACTGCGCCACCGGGGCGGCTAAGTCTAATGGATGACAACTAATATAGTTACTGACATTTATTTTTATAAAAAACCATACACTTTTAATTATGTAAAATTTTTATAAAAAAAATGTCAGTAAGATATATATTAGTTGTCATCAATTAAACTTAATATACTTCAGTGTTCATAAGTGTTCTTAGCTACTCAAGAGCAACGTGTAGTTCGTTGCTTTAGCCTTGTTTAGGGATGATTTAGACATGAGCGATAAAAATAAAAATATAAAAAAAAGGTGACCGTGTCATTTTTTTTTTATCAAAATCAAAACAGATTCCCAGTTTTAATCATTCTTAAACATAAAAAAAAAAAAAAAAAAAAAAAAAAACATCAGTTCTCCATATTTTTAAAATTTTCCCGTTTTAAATCTCAGGTTTAAAGTCTACAGGATATTCGCACATTTTTAGAGCAATTTTACAGTAATATAATTACCATTTAAAATAAAATTATTTCTTTCTTAAATATTCTGTCTGATAACTCTTTCTCTGGACTATGAACCAAAATCTGGATTTCCAAGATAAGAGAGCATTTCTTAAAATTGGTAGTGGTGTTTTACTCTACTCCTGTTCCATTGCTTTTTATAGTTCAATCATTGTCTTAGGTCTGAGTTTATGAAGAGCTCTCTTTGGCAGTCCGAAGGCACAATACTCCATTGGTGACACGTCAGTGGACTTTGAAGAAATTTGAGCAAAAGTTTGTCTTTTTTTCCATTTTTCCAAGAAATAGAATGGTAGATTTGAATGTACAACGGGCAGGCTTATCCTAACGAAGCTATATTCTTTAAAGGCTCTGTGGATAGAGGAAATGTATTTCCTCTTTAAATATAGATTTGGACATATGTCTGGTAGCATTATTCTGATGAAGTTCTACACTTTGAAGGCTCTGTCGATAGAAGAATGGTATTTCCTCTTTAAATATAGATTTGGATATATGTCTGGTAGCCTTCCCCTGATGGAGTTCTACTCTTTGAAGGCTCTGTGTATAAAGGAATGGTATTTCCTCTTTAAATATAGATTTGGCCATATGTCTGGTAGCCTTATACTGATAGAGTTCTACACTTTGAAGGCTCTGTGGATAGAAGAATGGTATATCCTCTTTAAATATAGATTTGGATATATGTCTGGTAGCCTTCCCCTGATGGAGTTCTACTCTTTGAAGGCTCTGTGTATAAAGGAATGGTATTTCCTCTTTAAATATAGATTTGGCCATATGTCTGGTAGCCTTATACTGATAGAGTTCTACTCTTTGAAGGCTGTGTGGATAAAGGAATGGTATTTCCTCTTTAAATATAGATTTGGATATATGTCTGGTAGATTTATCCTAACGAAGCTAGATTCTTTGAAGGCTCTATGGATAGAGGAAATGTATTTCCTCTTTAAATATAGATTTGGATATATGTCTGGTAGCCTTATCCTAACGAAGCTATATTCTTTGAAGGCTCTGTGGATAGAGGAAATGTATTTCTTCTTTAAATATAGATTTGGATATATGTCTGGTAGCCTTATCCTGATGGGGTTCTACTCTTTGAAGGCTCTGTGGATAAAGGAATGATATTTCCTCTTAAATATAGATTTGGATATATGTCTGGTAGCCTTATCCTGATGGAGTTCTACTCTTTGAAGGCTCTGTGTATAAAGGAATGGTATTTCCTCTTTAAATATAGATTTGGACATATGTCTGGTGGCCTTATCCTGATGGAGTTCTACTCTTTGAAGGCTCTGTGGATAAAGGAATGATATTTTCTCTTAAATATAGATTTGGATATATGTCTGGTAGCCTTATCCTGATGGAGTTCTACTCTTTGAAGGCTCTGTGTATAAAGAAATGGTATTTCCTCTTTAAATATAGATTTGGACATATGTCTGGTAGCCTTATCCTGATGGAGTTCTACTCTTTGAAGGCTCTGTGGATAAAGGAATGATATTTCCTCTTAAATATAGATTTGGATATATGTCTGGTAGCCTTATCGTGATGGGGTTCTACTCTTTGAAGGCTCTGTGGATAAATGAATGATATTTCCTCTTAAATATAGATTTAGATATATGTCTGGTAGCCTTATCCTGATGGGGTTCTACTCTTTGAAGGCTCTGTGTATAAAGGAATGGTATTTCCTTTTTAAATATAGATTTGGATATATGTCTGGTAGCCTTATACTGATAGAGTTCTACTCTTTGAAGGCTCTGTGGATAAAGGAATGATATTTCCTCTTAAATATAGATTTGGATATATGTCTGGTAGCCTTATCCTGATGGAGTTCTACTCTTTGAAGGCTCTGTGTATAAAGGAATGGTATTTCCTCTTTAAATATAGATTTGGATATATGTCTGGTAGCCTTATACTGATAGAGTTCTACTCTTTGAAGGCTGTGTGGATATAGGAATGGTATTTCCTCTTTAAATATAGATTTGGATATATGTCTGGTAGCCTTATCCTGATGGAGTTCTACTCTTTGAAGGCTCTGTGTATAAAGGAATGGTATTTCCTCTTTAAATATAGATTTGGACATATGTCTGGTAGCCTTATCCTGATGGAGTTCTACTCTTTGAAGGCTCTGTGGATAAAGGAATGATATTTCCTCTTAAATATAGATTTGGATATATGTCTGGTAGCCTTATCCTGATGGAGGTTTACTCTTTGAAGGCTCTGTGTATAAAGGAATGGTATTTCCTCTTTAAATATAGATTTAGATATATGTCTGGTAGCCTTATCCTGATGGAGTTCTACTCTTTGAAGGCTCTGTGGATAAAGGAATGATATTTCCTTTTAAATATAGATTTGGATATATGTCTGGTAGCTTTATCCTGATGGAGTTCTACTCTTTGAAGGCTCTGTGGATAAAGGAATGATATTTCCTCTTAAATATAGATTTGGATATATGTCTGGTAGCCTTATCCTGATGGAGTTCTACTCTTTGAAGGCTCTGTGGATAAAGGAATGATATTTCCTCTTAAATATCATCATCATCATCATCATTGTCAACCATTATCAATCCACTGCTGGACGAAGGTCTCCCCAAGTTTCCTCCACAACGGTCTGTCTTGTGCCAGTCTCCTCCATGTCACTCCTGCATATTTACGAATTTCATCCACCCATCTCCCATGTGGTCTTTTTCTGGGTCTTTTCCTGTCCCTTGGAATCCAATCTAAAATTTCGGCTGTCCATCTATGGTCTGTCCTTCTGGCAGTATGTCCAGCCCATTGCCATTTCAGGGATTTAACTCTGATCATGATGTCTTCCACTCTCGTCATTTTTCGGATCCACGAGTTCCTCTTCTTATCTCTCCTGGTTATACCAAGTATGCACCTCTCCATGCTTCTTTGAGTTGTCTGCAGCCTTTGTATGTCTCTTTTAGTTAAGGTCCACGTCTCTGCACCATACGTAAGCACTGGAAGGATGCATTGATCAAACACTTTTCTTTTAAGACATAATGGCATATTGCTCTTGAAAATTATGCTGTTTCTTCCAAAAGCTCTCCAGGCAAGTTTTGTACGCCGATTAATTTCTTCATCAATGTGACCCTCACTTGATATCTGCTGTCCAAGATAAACATATGTATCTGTTATCTCCAGTTTTTCTCCATCAATCGATAAATCTTCATTTCTTGTAAAAGCATTGAACATCACTTTTGTCTTCTGAAAGTTCATTTTTAATCCCACTTCTTTACTCTTGTCAGCAAGTTCCTGGATCATACTCTGTAGCTCTGATGGGCTAGTTGCAAAAATGACTACGTCATCAGCAAAACGAAGGTGGGTTAGATAATCTCCATTAATCTTTATCCCTTTGTTTTCCCAGTTCAGTGATTGAAAGACATTTTCCAATGTGGCATTAAAGAGCTTCGGAGATATGGTGTCACCTTGTCTCACTCCCTTTCCAATTTTTATGTGTGTTGTATTTTCAAACAGCCGAATCTTTGCACTTGCATTTTCATAGATGTTATTAATAATATTAATGTATGCATCTTCAATACCGCAGGATTTCAGAGCCGTGGTAACTGCTGATGGTTTCACCGAATCAAAGGCTTTTTCATAATCGATAAAAGCCATGCACAATGGAAGTTCATATTCCCTCGCTCTTTCAATTAGTTCTCTCAGTACGTGGATATGATCTATTGTGCTGTAGCCACTCCTGAATCCAGCTTGTTCTCTCGGTTGAGCCATGTCCAGTGTTACCTTCAAGCGGTGTGAAAGAACTTTAGTGAAGATTTTATAAACCACTGATAGGAGGCTGATAGGTCTGTAGTTCCTGAGATCCTCAATGTCACCTTTTTTATGTAGCAGGATCATTGTAGCATTGTTCCAATCCTCAGGAATCTTCCCTTCATTAAGGCATCGAGTGAAAATTTGGGCGAGTACTGTTTCAATTTCTCCACTTGCTTCTTGTATGATGTCTATAGTAATTCCATCTTCTCCTGGAGCTTTCCCCCGCTTCATGTTATTGATTGCATGAGCAACTTCTGCTGGTAGGACTGGAAGAACTCTGGTACCTTTCATGATGTCTGGAGTACATGTATCATCCCTTTCATATAATTTGGAGTAGAAATCTTTCACTCTTGTCAAAATTTCGCCTCTATTTCTTGTTATAGAACCATCTTCTTTTCTCAGAGCCATAATCTGTTTTCTTCCCTTACTGAGATGTCCCTTTGCTATCTTAAGGCTTTGGTTGTTTTCAATTGCTTTCCTCACTAGCTCACAGTTGAATTTCCTTACGTCTTCAGTGATACTTTTTCGTGTTGTCTTGCATAGCTCTATATATTCCACTTTGGAAGTCACATCTTCTTTAGTTGTCCTCATCTCTCTTCTTTTTTGCATCAACATTTTGGTTTTTCCTGATAATTTGTTCACATGCAACTTGTTCTTAGACCCAGCTAATTTTGTTGCTGTTTCCATTAGAGCTTTGGTTACTTTTCTGTTAACTTCCGAAATATCCACTTCTTCCGATGTTAGGCCTTCTAAAGCAGAGAATCTGTTCTTCAGTTCCAACTTGAAAGTATTATGGTGTTTTTTAAGGTTGGTTATGTCAATACATTTTGTTTGTCTTATGAGCTTGCCACGTTCCAGTTTAGTGTTGAGGTGCATCTTACATCTCACCAATCTATGGTCACTACCTGTGTTGAACTTGTTCAGCACACTGCAGTCTTCGATGACGAATTTTTTGTTACACATAATAAAATCAATTTCACTTGTCGTCCCAATTGGATGTCTCCATGTCCATTTCCTGTGTGGCTTTTTCTTGAAAAAGGAGTTCAAGATGAAAAATCCTTCTGCCTCTGCAAACTCAACGAGAGTATTTCCACGCTGGTTTCTGTTGCCGTGACCGAATTTACCTACTGAAGTTTCATTCTGTTGCCGTTGCCCTATTTTTGCATTGAAATCTCCCATAATTATCTTCAAGTGCTGCTTACCTTTATTATTTAGATGACGAATTTCCTCATAAAATTCTTCAATTTCTTCTTTAGGATGACTTGTGGTGGGTGCATAAGTTTGAATAATCTGAGCCTGGTATCTTCTCGATAGTTGGATAACGAGTCGTGCAGCTCTGTCAGAGGAACTTTCAACTTCTACCACTTTATCCTTCAGTTTCTTGTTTATTATAAATCCAACACCACTAGTTCTGCCAGTATCTGTCCCACGATAATAGAAGAGATGTCCACTTTTCAGTTCAATGAGATCTTCTCCTTTTCTCCTTACCTCACTTAGCCCGACGATGTCCCACTTGATCCTTTGTAGTTCCTCTTCCAATTCAAGAAGCCTTGAATCAGAAGATAATGAGCGTCCATTGTACGTAGCCAAGGTCAGCATCAGATGGCAGCCTAGTCCGTTCCTCTGGGGATTCTTAGCACCCTCTGCCTTCATGTCGCACTGGCCGCTGCCTTGGCCAGGTACATTCCAGCTGCCGGAGACTGAGGGCCAAGATTTAAGTTGTAGAGTCATTTTGGAGGTGTTTGGCCATAACCCACCACGCTGGCCAAGCGGGTTGGTGAGTGTGGGATAGCATTTCCTCTGATCCCGATGGTATAGTTATACCGCTATTGGCGGTCGTCAGAGCCCCTTTAGTGGGAACAGGATGCACCACGAGAAGGCGGGGTTGACATTTGTCAAGGAGAGGCTGTGATGTTACGCATCACCTGACCTTACATCCCCTCTTAAATATAGATTTGGATATATGTCTGGTAGCCTTATCCTGATGGAGTTCTACTCTTTGAAGGCTCTGTGGATAAAGGAATGATATTTCCTCTTAAATATAGATTTGAATATATCTCTGGTAGCCTTATCCTGATGGAGTTCTACTCTTTGAAGGCTGTGTGAATAAAGGAATGGTATTTCTTCTTTAATTATAGATTTGGATGTATGTCTGATAGCCTTATCCTGATGGAGTTCTACTTTTTGAAGGCTCTGTGGATAAAGGAATGGTATTTCCTCTTAAATATAGATTTGGATATATGTCTGGTAGCCTTATCCTGATGGAGTTCTACTCTTTGAAGGCTGTGTGAATAAAGGAATAATATTTCCTCTTTAATTATAGATTTGGATGTATGTCTGATAGCCTTATCCTGATGGAGTTCTACTTTTTGAAGGCTCTGTGGATAAAGGAATGGTATTTCCTGTTTCAATATAGGAGTTAAAACATCATTTTGGTAATATGTAGAATTTAATTTAAGATTCTTTTCAACTTTTCTGAACGTTAATTTCCCATTGTACGAGAAACGAGCAATAATCACGAATCTTCTACTGAAACTTTTTTGGATTCTTGGAACCAAGTTTGTAAGTCTTTTTTTTAAGTTTTGCGATAGTAAATCGGGCTTTTTTTTTGTTACACTTGTTTAGGTAGATCCATGCTTCATCAATAGGTACAATAGATTTTCAACTGTCTCCTGCTAAGTGATTTTCATGAAGACGGTGAACATTATGTGGTTTTTTTTTTTTTTTTTTTTTTTTTTTAGTATTCATATCTTTGTTTATTACCGTGTTTGCAGTTGATACAGAGATTTTTAATGACTTAGCGATTTCTCTTTGGGTCGGTGGATTTTCTTTTAAGACCAGGACTTACTTTTGAAATAGTCGTAAAAGTATGTTCCTTTCTCGGATAGTCGTTTGGTGTTCTTTTTCTGTCAAAAGCAATGCTAGACGAATTTTCCCTTCATTATTAATAATATTACTTATCTTACATTTAGAAATGCTAATTCCATGATTTTCACAGCTTTTTTTAATTACAGGATGCGAATATATCTCTTCGACAAGAGGAAAAACATAACCTTCCATCCACAGCTTGTTTACGTGCGCCATTTTCTTAGCAGACGATATTTAACTGCAACAGATGTTTCTTTCGTGTTCATCTAACACGCTGCCGCCAGTTGCAATTATTTGAATTTCGTTTTCTGTAATTTCTCAACAGAAACATTCTAAAAATTTGTTAACATTCTCTGTATTTCACTATAAAAATACTGAGTCATAAAAATCCTCAGTCTCGGTGCCTTCATCCAACACCCGTCCCCCAAATATTTTACCCCCTCCCCAAACTATTTCAGTACCGCCCTTTCCCAGTTTAAAATTCCCGGTATGGTGATACACTCCGCGTATCGTGTCGTGGATCCAGAATTTAAGGGGGGTAATCTTGTTTTAAGGAGCAGCAGAACTTGCCTTGGATCTGGGTTTCCAAGCTAGCATGCTACCTTTACTTGGGTTATGTTACAGATCAATATATACTGAAGTGTCAGAAAACTGGTATACCAGTCTAATACTTGGTAGGTCCCCCACGGGAGCGCAGGACTGCAGAAATACGACGGGCGTGGACTCCACTAGCTTCTTGAAATATGCTGTAGGCAATGCACACCATACTTCCTGCAGAGCGTTCCACAATTCGGGTGTATTCCGAAGTCTCGGATTCATGTGTTTGATAGCGCGTTGCATGGCATCCCAAATGTGTTCTATCACGTTCAGATATGGGGACTTGGGTGGGAATGGCAACACCCCAAACTCAGATGAATGCTCCTCTAACCATAATGTGGCGTCCCGACACTTGTGTGGAGGTGCATTGTCCAGTTGAAACGGGCCCAACCCATCAGCATGGATGCAGGACATGAACGAGTGTTATCTTCAGAAAGGATGCGCACATAGCGTTGGCCGGTCACAGACGTTTGTAGACGTACCAGGGGTCCCAGTGAAGTCCAGGGAAGCACACCCTATACCATTCCGGACCCCCACTGCCGGTACAGTTTCCTGTTGACAGGCCGCATCCATGGCTTCATGGGGTTTGCGCCACACACGAATCCTTCCATCTACCCGATTGAGTTGGAAATGCGACTCGTCAGACCAGGCTACTTGTTTCCAGTCATCAAGTGTCCAGTGGCGGTGTTGCAGTGCCCAAGCGAGACGCATAGCTCTGTGTCGTGCACCCATCAAGGGGACTCGAGTTGGGCGTCGGCTGCCAAAACCCATATCGTGCAGGGTACGTTGCACAGTCCGGACGCTGATGCTTGTTGAGGGTCCAGCATTGAATTCCGCTTATACCTGCGAGAGTGTCGCGTGAAATGATTCTTGACAGCCGACGATGGTCACGTTCACTCAATGTCTTTTTACGGCCACACTGGTATCGTAGGTTGGAGGTTTTGCCCGAATTCTTGTAGTCACGGTACACCCTTGCAATGGTCGTCCGTGAAAATTCGAACTTCGTTTCTACCCCCGAAATACTATGGCCCATCTCATGAGCGCCAACTATGACACCGCGTTGAAAATCGCTTAAATCGTTATTACTTATCATTCTCATGCCGAAAACAGCTCTGACAGCTGGCAAGGATGTATATCGCTATATATACGCACAGGCGGACGCACCCGAGTACGCGCATAGGTGACGTTGCTATATATTTTGCATAAGATCGCCTGTACTAGTTTTTCTGGCACTTCAGTGTATACTCGTCTATTTTCTATTCTTAGACACATACTTTGCCGATTTTTTCTTTTCATTTATTATTATCAATATTATCATGTGGAGTTTTGGGAATTAATGTAATTGCGGAGGGCGCAGAAGCCCTTCTCCCTTCAAACCACTTCTTGGTGCCTCTGCAGCGCGCACACACGTTTTTTTATGCTACGCATCTTTTAGGATAGCAGTGAAGTAAATTCCATGCGTAAAATTTCGATGTAACGTAAGTGTGTAACAGAAGTAGTCAAACCATTGTTGAAATCTGAATTTTGAATGCTGCTCCATAAAGTGACGCAATAATAGTTATTTTCATTGTTATTCAACATTATATTTTACTCAACTATTACGAAACAATATTTCATCACGTTTTACATAAAGGAAACCATATCTCACTGCAATCTCCGTAAATTATATGAGAACCTGTTTCTGTACTGTGTGAACAGTACAGAACCATAAGTTTAATTTCACATGCATCGAAGATTCTACTGAAGATTATTCAACTCGATTGGATTTTAAAGTGGAAGAGAAGGGTACTAAAGATGCGATTGGCACCCTGAGATTCTTGGCTGAAAGAATGACCGACAGAGTGTGCTTCCTCTACATACACTGAAGAGCAATTGAATTAGAGACCGCTGGCGTTGTGCAAATGTAGCGCTATGGGCGGCTCTGTAAACGGAAACGACATGGCGTATGCAGCGATACGACAATACAAGGAGTGATGTGACGGGAATCAGTAAGAGTCGGACACAGTATGGGTAAGGCGAAAGGATCTAAGCGCATTTGATCGTGGGAAAATTGTCGTGGCCAGACGAATGGGTCACTCCATCTCGGAAGTCGTGCAGGCACTGGGATTTTCACGAGCCACTGTGTTACGGGTACACCGTGGGTACATCGAATCCTGTAAAGCCATCCCTGCAGCCGTGGACAACAGCGTGTGGATGAGCGGGGTCATCGTCGGCTAGCTCGCATTGTAACAGCGGATAGACGGGCCACAGTGCAAGAAATCACTCGGCAATTTAACGCTGGTGCACAAAAACGTGTAAGCAGCCACGCCATCCAGAACCATCTCTTCGCTATGGGGTATAGAAGCCATCGTCCCACGAGGGTACCGATGCAGACCGCACATCGCAGGGTGCAAAGATTAGCATGGGCGCGGGAACATCGCCACTGGACCCTAGACATGTGGAAAAATGTTGCCTGGACTGATGAGTCGAGATTCACGTTGGTACATGCGGATGGCAGGATACGAGTACGGCGCAAACCACATGAAGCGATGGACCCTTCTTGCCAGCAGGGTACTTTTCAAGCTGGTGGGGGTAGCATTCTCGTCTGGGTACTGTTTACGTGGACTGAAATGCGACCCCTGGTACGTGTGACATCGTCCCTCACAGGTCAACGTTACCGGGATATCCTGGATGACCATTTACTCCCGTTTGTGCGTCTTCAACATCTCACTGGGGACCTCATCCTGCAACAAGACAATTCCCTGTGCCATCGCTTCCGAATTGTATCCGAATGGTTGGATGAACACTCCACCGACGTGACCTCGCTTCCTTGGCCAGCCAGGTCACCTGACCTCAATCCCATCGAGCACATCTGGGATGCCATCGAGAGAGATGTTCGAGGCTCTGCCCCCTCCATCAAATCTTCGTGAGCTGTGGGAGCTTGTTCAGGGGTCATGGATCCGTATGGCTTGCCAACGCTTCCGGCGTCTTGTCGAATGCATGCCGAGACGAATCGCTGCCGTCATCAGGACGAAAGGTGGTGCTACACGTTACTAGACAGGTATCTCTAATTCAATTGCTCTTTAGTGTATACCAAGTGTTTCAGCGAAATCCGTAAACTGCTTAAAATTCATTTCAGTTGTGTAAATTGCATCAGAAAATTTGATGACTAATGAACAGGACACGTGCAACACAAGGAGTGAAATTCCTGACACTAATTACCGCGTACTTTCCCTCACAAACCCTATCGCACGGAGTACACAGATGCCGCTGGTGCGAGAAGTGGTCTGACTGATCGCTTGTCTAGTGTGACGTCATCACCAGAAACTTTGTCAGCTGTTTACTCAGCTCCCAATGGCCGTACGGAAACAAATTTCGGCTCTATGAGCCTCACCCGGTCACCCGCATCACATGACAGCAAAAATTCATATTTTCGAGGCCTTTTTTTAAGTTTACTGTTCCTTTTAACATTCTTGGTGAAATAATTCTTTGCCACCAAGGCGTTTAACAGTTTTCTCATTTTTGTCTGTTTATTTGCTCTGTTCTTAGCATTCTTTTTGAAATAATCTTTTGCCAACAAAGTTTCATAGTTCTTCAATTTTTAGCACGTCTTTTGTGAAAAACGATCGTGCTTATGTTATCGGTTTGGCCGTCCGTCTGTAGACACCATATCTCTGCAACTATTAGTCCAATTTGAAAAATTCTTTTTGCATTGTGAAGCTTAAAATATGCGAATGATGATCCTTCATTTAGTCTTTTTACGATGCACAATTTTGCCGCCAGAGGGCGTACGCGCAGACGATATCGAATTCAAATATATTTTATTCCATATATTTGCTTCTAAACATCTGTTTGAAAAAAATACCTTTAGATTCCAATTATGTCGAAGAGTATTGTAGGCATAGTCACTTTTTCAAGTTGCGCATAGATTTTCCGCTAAGGGGCGTAAAATTAAATTGTCTTTCCGCCTATATCTCTGCTTCTAAATCTCCGATTTGAAAAATTCTTTCCCCATCGGAAACAGTTCCTGATGAGAAATTTTTTGCATATATTTATTTTCTAGTTTTTGGCAAAAATGTTTTGGCCACTAGGAGGCGTAAGTCTTAACTTCCGCTTCTGACGTATTTGCAGCAAAATCTGAGCTTCTAAAATTTCGTTTGAAAAAAAATTCGTTTGTGGACCGATACTACTCATGTTGATAAACCTTTTCGGAATATTTTCTTCTTAAAGTAATACATGGTTTTTCCGCCAGTGGGTGTAGCTGTATATCTTATTTTAGTCAATATCTCTACTTCTGTGGGTCCGATTTGAAAAATTCCTTCTTTGTTGGATAACGTTTCCGGTGCGACATGCTTTTCATATAATTTCAAAATTTTCAAGTAACTCATAGATTTTCTGCTAGGGGGCGTTAAGATAAATTGCGCTTCCCCCGATATTTCTGCTTCTAAAACTCCGATTTGAAAAATCCTTCCTGTATCACATACAGGTCCTGATAGAAAATATTTTATACTTGGTAAAGAAGGGTTTGGCCACCAGAGGCCATAAGTGCTAATTTCTGCTTCTTACTTATTTGCAGCAAAAATCTGAGCTCCTCAAAACTCGACTGAAAAAATTCCTTCCTGGACCGATACTGCTCACATCGAAAAACCTTTTGAGAATATTTTCTTCTTAAAACAATGCATATTTTTCCCGCCAGGGGGCGTAGATGCATATCTCATATTTGCCGATATATCTGCTTCTAAGAGTCCGATTTGAAAAATGCCTTCTTTGTTAGAGAGAGATTCCCCTGTGAATTTTTTATCATATAATTTCAAAATTTTTTTAACGCACAAGTCTGCAACCAGAATGCGTAAGTTCACGTTTCCGTTTACAGCAATATCTGAGGGATATAAAGCCCGATTGAAAAACTTCCGTCTTCTGTCAGATACTACTGTTTTCCATACCGGTTCCATTGACTTTGAATATGTTTGATAAATTTAATTCGCGTCAGAACGGATTCGAAAAGCACGCCCATTACTCCCGAAAATTCGGTGTCATCTTTCGTGTTACTTCTTTATTTGCTTATCCTTGGTGAAATAATCGCTTTCCAACAAAGTTTTATAGCTCTCTTACTTTTTCTTCATTATTTAATCTTTTCTTTCTTTTTGTGAAAACGGGATCGCAGTACTAATATGATGACTTTACCGTAAGCAGTTTTTTTATACGCTTTCTTTCTTTTCTTAACATTTTAGGTGAAAAAATCCTTGTCAACGAAGTTTCGTGGTTCTCTGATTTTTTCTTCTTTACTTGCTCTTTCCTTTCTCTTTTAACAATCTTCGTTATATAATTATTTGCCAACAAAATGTTATAGTTCTCTTATTTTTAATTCTTTACTTGTTTCATTCTTCTGTGAAAACGGGATCGCAATACTAATTTCATGGCTTCATCGTAAGCCGCTTCTTTATATGCTCGTTTCTTTGTTTTCTTAACATTTTTGGTGAAATAATCCTTTGCCAACGAAATTCCATAGTTCTCTGATTTTTGCTTCTTCATTTGCTTATTCTTGGTGAAATAATCCCTTGCCAACAAAGTTTCATAGTTCTCTGATTTTTTCTACTTTACTTGATCTTTTCTTTCTTTTGTGAAAATGGGATCGCAGTACTAATTTGATGGCTTTAACCTAAGCTGCTTCTTTATAAGCTCTTTCTTTCTTTACTTAACATTCTTGGTGAAATAAGTCTTTCCCAACAAAGTTTCACAGTTTTCCGGTTTTTGCTACTTACAATTTTCTTTCCTTTCTTATTGAAAGAATCATTTGCCAGCAAAGTTTTGTAACGTTCTCAGCTTTTGCTTCACATACTGATTTTTTTTTTATTAAAGAACTTTATACTTGCATTTTTCCCGAATGTTTATTTTGCAGGAGAAAAGTTACAGCAATTCTTCTTAGACCAGCCGCACGTGACTTTTTCTGCTTTTTAATACATAGTTTTCCCGCTAGGAGCATTAAGAGCGCACTGTGTTTCAATTAATTGCCATACTTTTTTCTAGGATACTAAAAAGAAAATTTTCTTAGGAGTTCCTTAAATCTGATAACGTATGAGCATTAGATTCAATTAAACGCAATTTCCCGCATATGCCAACGTTTCAAAAACCTTTTATGGTTTGTAAATGATTTCTTTCTTGCCAGATAGCAGCACTTGGTGTATGCGTTCCAGATAATGAATATCCAGATTAATTCTTGTATAGTTGTGTACTCTGTATTGTTCTGTGCTTACGTAAGACTATGTGACCATCTAATCCTGTTTCTTTCCCAAAATGTCAGTGAAACAACCTTGATGCCGTATTAAATATGCACTCAATGGACAAAACATTAGAGATACCTACTTAATTCGTGTTGGTCCTCCTCCAGCGCGAATAACAGCCTGTACACACCGAGGTATCGACTCTACCAGATACGGGAGGTAATGCCAGCCATGCCTGATGCAGCAATGTCCACAACTCCGCTCGAGACGCCTGTCCAGGATCCATGGATCTCTTGCTACGCTCCACGGCATCTCAGACAGTTTCAAAAGGGTTCAAATCCAGGTACCTGGGGGCACTGGATGCTTCTTTCAAACTCAGACGAGTGTTCCTTAAGCCATTCCAGAATGGTTGCGACCCGCTGGGGCAGCTCATTGTCCTGTTAACAGACCGTCGGCCGCAGGATACGGGAAGGCCATGAAAGCGTGTAAGTGACCGGCCACCATATGCTGGTAGCGCGCAACGGTTAAGAACCTCTCCAGACACACTAAGGGGCTTAATGTGACCCATGTGAAGGCGCCCGAAACCATGACAGAGCCACGACCTCATTGAACAGAGCCTACCTCGCGCGAAGGGGCCATGTCCTCATGCTGTCTACGCCACACCCGTACCCTCTCGTCATCTCAATAGAACTAAAAACGGGATTCATCTCACCACAAGACTCAACGTCGCTCTGCAGAGGCCCAATTTTGATAAGAGTCATTACCAACAAAGTTTCACAGTTTTCTGGTTTTTGCTTCTTACATTTTCTTTCCTTTCTTATTGAAATAATATAATAAGTATTTTCCAACAAAATTTCACAGTTTTCTGGTTTTTGCTTCTTACATTTTCTTTCCTTTCTTATTGAAATAATATAATAAGTCTTTGCCAACAAAGTTTCACAGTTTTCTGGTTTTTGCTTTTTACATTTCCTTTCCTTTCTTATTGAAATAATATAATAAGCCTTTGCTGACAAAGTCTCACAGTTTTCTGGTTTTTGCTTCCTACATTTTCTTTCTTTTCTTATTGAAATAATATAATAAGTCTTTTGCCAACAAAGTTTCACAGTTTTCTGGTTTTTGCTTCTTACATTTTCTTTCTTTTCTTATTGAAATAATATAATAAGTCTTTTCCAACAAAGTTTCACAGTTTTCTGGTTTTTGCTTCTTACATTTTCTTTCCTTTCTTATTGAAATAATATAATAAGTCTTTTCCAACAAAAGTTTCACAGTTTTATGGTTTTTGCTTCTTACATTTTCTTTCCTTTCTTATTGAAATAATATAATAAGTCTTTGCCAACAAAATTTCACAGTTTTTTGGTTTTTTCTTCTTACATTTTCTTTCCTTTCTTCTTGAAATAATATAATAAGTCTTTGCCAACAAAGTTTTCTGGTTTTTGCTTCTTACATTTTCTTTCCTTTCTTATTGAAATAATATAATAAGTCTTTTCCAAAAAAGTTTCACAGTTTTCTGGTTTTTGCTTCTTACATTTTCTTTCCTGTCTTATTGAAATAATATAATAAGTCTTTTCCAACAAAGTTTCGCAGTTTTCTGGTTTTTGCTTCTTGCATTTTCTTTCCTTTGTAATTGAAATAATATAATAAGTCTTTGCCAACAAAGTTTCACAGTTTTCTGGTTTTTGCTTCTTACAATTTTCTTTCCTTTCTTATTGAAATAATCCTTTGCCAACAAAGTTTTGTCAGGCGATACGTAATTTCCGATGACGAGCAGTCAACAGGAGGACACGAGTAAGGCGTCTGCTTCGATACAGAAATGGAAACGGGTCAACGGGTCGACAATTTCTTGCGGATCCAACAGGCCGAGTCAACCTGTTCCTGACCCGATTTCGACCCTGTTTTACTTCCGTTTTATTTTTGAAAAGAGAAAAATATATTCCAAAGAAAAATGCGCGTTGTGGAATTCTGTAGTCGATACTGGTGCCCACGGAGTGAATAATGATTTGCCATGCAAAAATATTGTCGTCTTTTTCTTAAAGCAACGAAGATTTCCACCGACCGACGTCAGACACACCGACACCATATCGTAAAAAAGATACTTCCTTTGCGTTCATTTACAGTGCGATTGTCCAAGGCAAGGTACAAGCAAACGCCATTCGCCTGCTTCTCAGTTGATTCACTCTCTCCGTGCAAAGTTCACTGTATGACTAAGAGTTACTTTTAACATCGCATCTTTTACATTGAGCATTCAGAGGTTTTCGATTGATGTTCTAACATCCCGTTCCCATGACATGTCATGTCGAAATTAACTCCTTATATGTTAATATGGATGGATTTAATATTAAGGAGGTTGAGAAAGGCGTCGAGGCCAACAAATACGTGCTTGTTCAAAATCACAAGGGGAAGTGTGAATGCTGGAAATTGTTTCGCCTCATTAAGGAACCAGTGAATAATTCTGTGTTGTTTGGTCTTGCTTGTTGTTCAAAATGTGGAAAGTGTATAATTACAAAGAAAGATGTCGACGGTGTAATAAGAGATTATGGAACCAAAAATCTAACGGACCATATGAAAGTATGCGCACATCCATCAAAGGGTGGAAAGAGTGAACAATCTAAAAACCATTTAAAAAAATACATTTGTGTAATCGTAATTAATGATTCCCATTTGTAATATACTCATAGTCACGGTCATAGTCATCCATTACTTCTGGATTACGCAAAATAGTGACACTAAAATTTAGCAAGTAACCAAATTTTATTATTAAAAAAGGATTTCAGTTATAAAATATCAAGCAGTTATTGCGACGAATATACTACGTTTATATGTATACATGTATTTATATAAATTGAGTTTCGAATTTATAGTTAAAAGCAGATTTGTCTGGGCCAGTTACGGGTCAGGTCCAGTTATGGGACGTCCAGGTCCGAAATGTTTGACCCGTTTCCAACTCTCCTCCGGTATCCTAGGGTATGCAGCGTGCAACGTTCCGTCCGCTCACTGACGCTGCTTGGACCATCGACATTTAACATGGATGTGATTTGCGCCGCAGTTTCCAAGCGGTCTGTCTGTACAAGCCTGGATAGGCCATCAATGGCGTGTGGTCTGTCACCGCTTGCTCTCTGGACGCTGGTACGTCCATCGATAGTATACTCGCGGTACAACCTTGATACGGTTGCCCTCCTGAACCCTAGAGTTCTTACCACTAGGGCGATAGAATGACTCATCTGTCTTGCGCCAATAATGCGTCCACGATCAAAGTTACTCAGATCACCAAGTTTATTCATGTTCGGCGATTGCGATATACCGTTAGGGAGCCCTGCTGCCCGTCTGCGTTCGGAAAGGGTATGTTCCACCCTGCGCGAAGGACGCCCATATCAACTGCCAATCAGCCTTGTCTCTAATGTTTTGTCTGATGAGTGTATCTTTAAATCTTAACAGGAGAAATCTTAAGATATTTTAGTTATTAACGGCTTATCTGTGTGCATGCATTTTATTATACTGCTCGACATAGAAATTGCTCTACTCAGAAGGAGTGAGGATAAAGGGGTTAAACGAGCATGCAAATAAGAATACATAAGAATTTACCCTGAGGTTATTTCCAGCCCCGTACAGTGTTTATTAGATGAGATAATGCAGCACAATGGGTACGCCTTAGTAAGTGGTTGAACTGCAGCCAACGGCTATACAGGCAGCAATACGACGTGGCAATGAGTCATACAGTCGACGGATGTCGTCCTGAGGAATGGAACACCAAGCACGGTTGACTTGCTCCCATAATTCATCGAGATCGTGTGCAGGCCAATTCGACTGCAGACGACGTAAAATGTGGTCTCACAAGTTTTCGATTGGGGACAAATCGGGCAATCTTGCTGGCCATAGCAGTGTTTGAACATGTTGCAAACATTGTCTGAAGACCCGAGCGGTAAGTACGCGGGCGTAACCTTGCTGGAAAATGGGGTCTGTAGGCCATTCAGGAAAGGTATCAAAATGGGCTGAAGAACCTCGCTCGCGTATCGTGCAGATTTCAGTGTGCCCGTGATGGGGGAAAGAAGTGACCTGCTGTCATGCGTAATAGCACCCCATACCATGATTCCTGCCTGACGGGCGGTGTGGCGGTCGTGAACGAAACCGGGATCCGTCCTTTCACCAGGGTGTCGCCAGACACAGATCAGTCGGTTGTCAGCACCCAGAGAGGAACGGGATTCTTCACTGAAGACCACAGCGGTCCATTCGTGACCCCAGTTTGCATGACTTCGGCACCAAGCCAGACGAAGCTGGACGTCAATGGCAGTCGAAGTAACGAATGCCTACTTCTTAGATTTGTCACATGTAACCTTCGGTTTACAGCTCGGTTGTTATGTCGACGTCCATGGCCGATAACACAGTACGTCGAATATGGGATTCAGTGCTTTCTGGTGACGAACGAGCTTATCGAACAATCCGCCGGTCCAGGCGTGCTGACTCTGTTGGACTGCACCATTGTCTTCCGACGCACGTACGAACCTTTTTGTAGCCACTGGTGCCAACAGTTCATGCATTTCGTTGAACATGCGCAGCGATACGACGTGCAGATCAGCCCGCTTCACACAGTCATACAATTCTTCCTCTCTGAAACACATCCAAATGGGCGATAAATCTGCCGACGGCGTGTACCAGGCATTTTCGGCCTTTGCTGAACAGTTTCTTAACACCAACAATAAATCTCAAACGTCCGCGACACTTCCACCTGCGACCACACTTCGTTGTTGCTGGCACCTTTATCCCACGAATGTGTTACGTTATTGGCTTCGGTTTAATGTAATTTTCATATCTCGAGTGGGTACACCCGCCTTGTGATTTGCATGTTTGTAGCACACCTCCTTCTGGGTGGGGCAATTTCTATGTCAAGCAGTGTATTTTATACATGCATCATACTTCTGAATTTTGCAAAAGTAATGCTTCCTCAGTCGTTAACTTGCTTCTTTTTCCATTATGAAAAACCTCGTTAAAAGTATATCTTTAGTTCCCTAATACACAGGATTGAGAACTTTAATCTATTAAGATCAAGGAGCAGGTGTTAATTTAAGGATGATGTTAATAGTTATAGCTTTGAGGAACAATTACAATACCAACTGACGCGCTGTCTGAATTCCGTACAGGGAAGAAGTATTTATTCCAACACCATAAAAAATGAACCCACTGTGCTGAGGTCTACATTCTGCAGTACTGAATACTTTAAACCACTGAACTGAATGATGAACCCATTGCACCGAAGGACGAACGACTTCACTGAAGTATTTAAGCTACAACAATGAAGGACTCAAACCACTGAATTGAATGACGAAACACCAACAGCACTGAAAAATTCAAGCTGCCATACCGGAGGATTTAAGCCACTAAAATGAATGATGAATCCACTCTATTGAAGTATTTACGCTTTTTCATTGAGGGATTAAAATCCCTTCGCGGAAGGATTTAAGCCACTACAATGAACGCTGAAACGAGATCTGTTGCTACATTGAAAGATTTAAGCCACTACAGTGAATGCTAAAATAATCTCTACAACTACATTGAAAAATGTAATTCACTACAATGAATGCTAAAACAATTTCTGCAACTGCGTTGAAGGATTTAACCCACTATAATGAATGCAGAAGCGATTTCTGCTACAACACTGAAGGATTGAAGCCACTACAATGAATGCCGAAACAATTTCTAACACTAAAGGATTTTAGCCACTACCGTGAATGCTGAAAGGATTTTTTCTACTACATTGTCGGATTTAAATCACTGTGTTAAAGAATGAGCCCACTTTTCTTTCTTTCCGCTGCTACATTGAAGGATTGAAGCCACCACAATGAAGGCTGAAACAATTTCTGCTACTACAGTGAAGGAAGCCCCTACTGTGAATGGAATGCTGAAACAATTTCTGCTACTACAGTGAAGGAAGCCCCTACTGTGAATGGAATGCTGAAACAATTTCTGTTACTACATTGAAGGATTAAGCCACTACAATGAATGCTCAAGCGATTTCTGCTATTACTTTGAAGTGTTTAAGCCACCACAAGGAATTCTGAAACAATTTCTGTTACTACATTGAAGGATTAAGCCACAACAATGAATGCTGAAACGATTTCTGCTACTACATTGAAGTGTTTAAGCCAACACAATGAATGCTGAAACGATTTGTATAACTAAAAGTGAATGTTGAAACGATTTCTGCTACTACATTAACGGATTTAAGTCATTTTGCTAAAGAATGAGCCCACTTTTCCTTCTTTCTGCTGCTACATTGAAGGTTTAAAGCCACCACAATGGAGGCTGAAACAATTTCTGCTACTACAGTGACGGATTTAAGCCCCTACAGTGAATGGAATGCTGAAACAATTTCTGTTACTACATTGAAGGATTAAGCCACTACAATGAATGCTGATGCGTTTTTTATTATTTGAGGTCTAACGACCACCGTGAGCAACTAAGTGGGCTATAAGCAGTCGCCCGTCCTTAATTTAGAGCCACTGGTTCCAGAGAAGGGAGAGAGCCAGCGCCGTGAGACAAAGACAACATCCATACCTCACCGGGATTCGAACCCGGACGAATGATCAGAAGCCATCGCTTATACCACTGCGCTAACGGGGCGGCACGCGATTTCTTCTATTACATTGAAGTGCTTAAGCCACGATGAATGCTGAAACGATTTCTACAACTCAAGGACTTTAGCCACTACAGTGAATACTGAAAGGATATCTACTACTACATTGAGGGATTTAAGTCACTGTACTGAAAAATGAGCCCACTTTCCTGAAGGATGCAAGTCACTAAAACAAAGAATGAGCCAGCTTCGTTGAATGATTGAAGCCATTATACTGAAGGATCAAACTGCTGTAATACACCGAAGTATTTATCGCCTTGTAATAACGAAGGAGTTAAAAATCTTATCTGGCTGCTGGTATACGACACAGAAATACTGAGAGCCATATAAAATGTCACTGTCCATGAATTACGGATATTCAAACCGGACACGGAGGCACTTGACCTTTGTAACTCCTCAGGCAGCTTGACCGCCGGGAAAGAACTTGCTGGTAAACAAAAAAAGCGTGTGTGCTAAACCTTATTTTTTTCCTTTAGTTGTAACACTAAAAAGACACTAAAAGGTGATAAAAAGTAAATGTTATGGGCCTGGATATTTTAATACAGAAATTTATCTACATACCAACATTCAGATGGTGTCACAATAACTTCCATCGAACAGCGAGAACGCCAGAAGCAAACTGGTGGGAGCTTCTTCCTTCCCCGAGCGACAAACAAACACGAAAATGGGTTTAAAGCGGTCGACTTCCATTGTAAATGCATTATGCGTCAATATCTCGTTTAGTTTGGGACTCAGAAACAAAACTTAATATAGTTCCAAATTGCGATCGCGAACTATTCTCATCAAAGACTCATGCCTGAAGATACAAGTTCGCGTAGGCAGAAATGATGTAGGCGATCTTCAGTGTAAATACTCACCTACTGTTACTGTACGATAAAAGACTTCTCAAATGGAGGCGAGCAACTGATGCAACTAAGAATACATATTGTAAGTTAAGGAACAAATCATTTGAAGCGTGAGTTAACAGAAGAATTTATCATATAGGAAAGGGCCAGAATAACATGTTTCCTGATTTAACAGATCTTACCACCTCAGATGATCCTTAAAATGAGAGCATTTTTTCCACGTCAGATAATGATAAGCAAAAAGTGATGATGGATTTTTTTGTTTTCTGTCTTTTCGTCCGGTTCTAGGGATTTAATAAAGAACCTTTCTTTTCATTCAACATAACATACAGTTCAGTTTAATTTAACTTTATTTAATTCTCATTCTAAAAAGGAATCATGTAAACAGTACCCAGCTCAGGTAACTTTATCCGAATTTCATTATAAGGCTTTTGCAGATGCGGTGTATAGTTTAACTTTTCAAGCAAATCATACCATAAGATCTCCAAGATGTAAGAACATGGGACAAGTGAGCAAAACCGTCCAAACAAGGAATCCAAAGGATACAAAGGCACTTTATTGAAAAGGTAGCTTCGAGCACAACTGGACAGAAGACAGAAACGTCCATGTGACAGGCGGCTGCCAAGAAAAATCCATTCTTTAGTAGAGGATATGATCACCCCTAAAAGCGTTGCAGGATTTACAACGTCTGTCCATGCTGAGGACGAGGTTGTCAAGCAGCTATTGAGGCATCGCGGCCCATTCCTCTTGTAGCGCCAATCGCAGCTGCGGAATCGTTGCTGGCGGCTGGTGACGTGATGCCAAGCGTCTCCCGAAAAGGTCCCACACGTGTTCGATTGGATTTAAGTTCGGACCTTGCGGGCCAATCCATGCGTTGAATATCTTCACTCTCCAACAGCTCTGCGATAGCCACTGTATAACGAAGTAAATTTCTCCGTCATTTTTATCCGCGCCAGGATTCGAACCCGGGTCCCCTCATTCCGGAATAAGTTGCTCTACCAATTAAGCTACGCGGACGATTATTCTGATTCCTATCTGCCTTTATGTCGTGTGCGTCCTTCTGGCAGGTACGTCACATCTCCTGGTACGTTACATCATCTCCCCCTTATTTTTTATTTATTTATTTTTTTCGAAGTGCTGGAGAAAGGATTCTCTTATTTTTCCTATCTCGCGGTGTGGAAATAACATCACACCAATGCGAGATTTTGAACGGTCGGGTCATCCGGATAGTTCGGGCGCCATTATAACGAAGTGAATTTCTCCGTCATTTTTGGTCTACGCCGGGATTCGAACCCGAGGCCGCTTATTCCGGAACAAGTCGCTCTACCAACTGAGCTACGCAGACATTGATTCTAATTGCTATCTGCCTTTATGTCGTGTGCGTCCTTCAGGCAGGTACGTCACATCTCCTGGTACGTTACAACTGTACGATGAGGTATAGCGTTGTCGTCCATGAAGAGGAACTCAGGACCCACACCACCTCTAGACAGACACACGTGAGGCATGAGAACCTCGGTACAATAGCTGACACCAGTGACTGAACCTCCTTGGAAGATGTCGAGGTCATTACAGTTACCAAGCATGATACCGCCCCAAACGAGAACTCTGCCACCTCCAAATCGGTTCCTTTCGATGATGTTGGAGGTGTGATTGCGTGTTCCCTGCTATCTCCAGATGTGTATACGTCCAGAATCGCTCGTCAGGCTAAATCGGCTCTCATCTGTAAAGAAAACTCGACCCCATTGCTGATGAGTCCAGTTCTTGTGTTCCTGGCACCACAGAAACCGCCATCTCCGATGAGCAGGCGTTAATGGCACACCCAGTTCTGATCGTCGTGCAAATAGACCACCTTTGTGCAGCCTCCTGGCCACGGTAAAAAGCGATAACGGACGTCCGGTTGTCTGTTGCATCCTTGTGATTTCCCCCGCTGTCTGCCGTCTGTCTCTTCTCGCCTGTAGGACAATATACCGGTCGTCCGCCGCCGTGGTTTCTCGTGGACGACCACTGCTAAACCCTCGGACAGCTGTTCCTGTCGTTTGAAATGCTCACCAAGCTCGTGAAACGATGCTGTGAGCGATCCCGAACTCCTCGGCCACACTAGTCACACTTCGACCTTCTTCCAACTTCTCAATGACCTGACCTCGGATAAAGTTATCCAGATGTCGTCTACTGGATTTCCTGTTGGCCATATCACACGGTGGCAGCAACTCGACGTCGTTCAAACCGATGTACACCGTGCAATAACTTTCACCGCATTGCTGAGCGTACACCGCCCGTGTGCTTTATACCCTTCCGACACTCCACCCCCCCTACGTCATGCTGCATATATGCGCATGCCCTACCGTACCGGACCCTAGTCTATCACCTCAGTGGTCTTTCGGTCCGTTCTGCCTGCTCGTTCCGCTGTTATGCTAATTTCTCCTCTTCGTTCTTAATTTTTGCACACCAGTGTACATTCAATGCAGGACTAACACTATTTTTATAGCACATTTTTTTTCCGATTAGCGATATGAACCACGTGTACCTCGCCTTTGTTTGATTTTAAAATATACATCAACGAGCCATTACATTATGACCACGTACAGTTCAACGGGTGCGAAGTACACGGGCGCCACCAGATTCCGCAGACGGCAGGATTCCTCAGTCAAATTTGTCGGTTGATAAATTAATATCAGCGACGTGGGAGAAGTTAACAGAACGTTTTACTGTTACAAATCGTAATGCTACGTGACACGTTTATTTTTTTAGTAAAAAAATTCGTTTATAATTCAACAGAAAACGTCTTAAAATCGAAGAACAATTTTTACTGTTTTGTTCAGTAACAGATACCGCGATTTTTACTGTTTTGTTCATGTAACAGATATCGAGAAGAATTTTTACTGTTTTGTTCAGTAACAGATACCGCGATTTTTACTGTTTTGTTCATGTAACAGATATCGAGAAGAATTTTTACTGTTTTGTTCAGTAACAGATACCGCGATTGAAAATTCTTTTTCTACATTTTTTTTTTAAACCTTGAAGATTTCAGCAATCATAATATGCGTGGCCCGCACTTTAACAATGGGCCCAATATGAAGGAAAAACCCAATGGACTTCAAAAAACATAATTTTTCGGCTTAATATACCATTATGCATTTTATGTACTTTGAGTGGATCATACTTAAAATGTGGTCGCAAATAACGACGAAACATTTTCATACAGATTATGAACACCTTCAACATTGTTCAATAGATATATGCTTTCTTTTCTGAATTACGCTACAGATGACAAATTTTAAAGAAAGAGCTTCCAGCGTTGACCGTAAAACCGTGCTGTAAAACAAGGTGGGAAAATAGGATCGATGAAATAAGGGTAACGAGGACTGTGGTGCAATTTCGATGTAATCCACGATATATTGTATTAGATTTTTTTGGTTAGAATAGTTAAAGAGACGACCGTCATATCCAATGTTATATATGTCATCATCATCGGCAAACATTATCAATTCTCTGCTGGATGAAGGTCTCCCCAAGTTTTTTCCACAACGGTCTATCTTGCGCCAGTCTCCTCCTTGCCACTCCCGCATACTTTCGAATTTCATCCACCTATCTCCCCCGGGATCTTCATTTGGGTCTTTTCCTGTCCCTTGGAATCCAGTCTAAAATTTCGGTTGTCCATCGGCGTTCCGTTCTCCTGGCAGTATGTACAGCCCATTGCTATTTCAGGGACTTTACTGTGATCATGATGTCTTCCACTCTTGTCATTTCCCTTATCCACGAGTTCCTCTTCTTATCTTGCTTGGTTATATATAGTATATAACGTATATACACTGAAGATAAATTAAATTAGAGATACCTGTGTAGTAACCTTTCGCCCTGATGACGGCGGCGATTCGTCTCGGCATGAACTCGACAAGACACCGGAAGCGTTAGGAAGCCATACGGATCCACGACCCTTGAACAAGCTCCCACAGTTCACGAAGATTTGATGAAGGGGGTCACAGCCTCGAACATCTCTCTCGACGGCATCCCAGATGTGCTCGATGGGATTCAGGTCAGGTGACCTAGCTGGCCGAGGAAGCCAGGTCACATCGGTGGAGTGTTCGTCCAACCATTCGGATACAATTCGGGAGCTGCATTGTCTTGTTGCAGGATGAGGTCTCCAGTGAGATGTTGAAGACGCCCAAACGGGAGTAAATGGTCGTCCAGGATATCCCGGTAACGTTGACCTGTGAGGGACGATGTCACACGTACCAGGGGTCCCATTTCAGTCCACGTAAACAGTCCCCAGACGAGAATGCTACCACCACCAGCTTGAAGATTACCCTGCTGGAAAGAAGGATCCATCGCTTCATGTGGTTTGCGCCGTACTCGTATCCTGCCATCCGCATGTACCAACGTGAATCTCGACTCATCAGTCCAGGCAACATTTTTCCACATGTCTAGGGTCCAGTGGCGATGTTCCCGCGCCCATGCTAATCTTTGCACCCTGTGATGTGCGGTCAGCAGCGGTACCCTCGTAGGACGATGGCTTCTGTACCCCATAGCGAGGAGATGATTCTGGATGGTGTGTCTGCTTACACGTTTTTGTGGACCAGCGTTAAATTGCCGAGTGATTTCTCGCACTGTGGCCCGTCTATCCGCTGTTACAATGCGAGCTAGCCGACGATGACCCCCTCATCCACACGCTGTTGTCCACGGCAGTTGACCCTTGCAGAGATGGGTTTACCGGATTCAATGTACTCACGGTGCACCCGTGACACAGTGGCTCGTGAAAATCCCAGTGCCTGCACGACTTCCGAGTAGGAGTGACCCATTCGTCGGGCCCCGACAATCTGCCCACGATCAAATGCGCTTAGATCCTTTCGCCTTACCCATACTGCGTCCAGCTTTTACTGATTTACCATCTTATCTCTCCTTGTATTGTCGGATCGCTGCACACGTCATGTCGTTTCCGTTTACAGGGCCGCCCACAGCGCCACATTTGCATAGCGCCAGCTGTCTCTAATTTAATTGCTCTTCAGTGTAAATATTGATCAAATAATGCTTTCAGCTAAAAATAAAATATCACGTCAAACAGAAATTGAAAGATTTCAGCAAGATTTCAGTATTTCCAAATTTCAGTATTTCTTATTATAATAAAATAAATAATTGATCAAATATTATTATGTAAATATTAATCAAATCATGCTATTAGCTAAAATGAAATAATGCTATAAGCTAAAAATAAAATAATGCTATTAGCTAAAAATGAAATAATACTTTTAGCTAAAAATAAAATAATGCTGTTAGCTAAAAATAAAGAAAAAATAATTTGAAAGATTTCAGTATTTCTTATTATAATAAAACAAATAATTGATCAAATAATATTATATAAATATTGATCAAATAATGCTTTTAGCTAAAAATAAAATAACGCTATTAGCTAAAAAAAAAGTTATGCTGTTAGCTAAAAATAAAATAACACGCCAAAAAGAATTTGAAAGATTTCAGTATTTCTAAATTTCAGTTTTTCTTTTTATAATAAAACAAATAATTGATCAAATATAATTATATAAATATTGATCAAATAATGCTATTAGTTGAAACTAAAATAATGTTATTAGCTAAAAATAAAATCTCACGTCAAAAAGAATTTGAAAGGTTATCTGGGATTCCAAATGTAACGTTTAATTAAGGCATAGCTAGCTCATCAGGTGTTTCACTTTCGGTATTTTTGATTGTCGGTATTTTTGATTGTCGGTATTTCGGCTGTTGGGAAACTGATAGTGACTGGATACTGGCGGTATCGGCATTTCGGCTGTCTGGATTTTTGCTTGTCGGGATAGCATCTGTCGAGATTCTGACCCAGACATACACATCTTTAATTGGTAGTCAAACATGATTTCTAACATTTACTTTTTTGCCCGATCCACTGAACTTTCAAAACGTTCCTGTGATGTCGCTGCGCTTTTAAATAACCAAAAACTTATGAATGAAGAAAGTCCACAGAGCAAGCAGTCCCTGCCAGAAACAGTGACTATCGAAGGCGTTATATAACAACAGGTTTTGGAATCCACAATGTGAAATGTGCGACACGAAGTGTCATTTTGTGATGGCCTACATGGAAATGTAAGGACCCACAGTTAAGTAAGCTATTGGCATTTGGTTTAGAAAACTTCAATAAAACGACACTGTAGCTGAACACACACACACACACACACACACTTACAGTGGATGTTCGCACATTTTTAGAATGTTTCTGATAAGAAATTGTAGGAAATAAGAAGTTCAAAGAACTGAAACTGGTAACCGAATGTTAGATAAACACGAGAGAAACATTTGCTGGAGTCAGTGACGTACCGGAAAATTCGAGCCTCCCCCACCCTCCCTACAAAAAAAATTTTGGAGGCCATTTTGGGAAAATCCATTAGCATTCAATTACTCAAAATTTTAACTTCCATATTATTAACTAGGCTTTACGGGTGTTTTAATAAATCAAATTCTTTGGAACCTACGAGTATTTTTTTTGTAAAATCAAAATTATATCACTTTATTGCGTGAAACACAGAACTAAGACCTGCTTTTTGAAATGCGTCACGACTGCGCACACAAAATATGCAATTGCCGTGTGAGAGTGTCTAATAACTTTTCCGATTTATACGAAATGTCACAATATAAGTGAGCAAATAACAAAGTAATGGTTAAGAACTGTAGCACAAAAAAGTATAACTACTTAAATTATTTACTCTGGAATATAGAAAACACGCTAAACATAATGCCACAATTTTTTTTGCACATAGTAAAAAAAAATCTTTAGACGCTTATAAAAATAAAACACCTTATCCTCATTGATATAAAAAATTCCGCTTATTGAACTTATATTTTTTTCACATTCTCTTGTTAATATACTCGTACCTGCATAGGATCTATTGCAAGGGCCGTGAACTTGAGGCTCCTTATACAAGGAGCCTCAAGTTCTTTTGAATGTTGCTTTCCCGTCATCCACTTTTTATAAACAAAAGCAACGGAATGATTTCTAAAGATTGTAAGTATTTACTGAGAAAAAACAAAATGCTTTTCTTCTTAAAACTTCGTTCAAAGCTGCCTTAATTCTTGGCTATTTCTTTAACCAGTTTCATACAAAGTTTCCGCAAAAAATTTCGTAAAAATTATTTGCTCAGGCTTTTTGACCATGACGCCCCCGCACTGCGGAGGTTGCGGGGGTATCAATACGCCCCTGGCTGGAGTTCAATATCGTTTGCTAAGAAAATAGCGCACGTAAACAAGCTGCGAATAGAAGGTTACGTTTTTGCTCTTTACGAAGAGAAATATTCGTATTCTGTAACTAAAAAACGAACGCTGTGAAAATCATGGAATCAGCATTTCTAAATGTAAAATGAGAAATAAGAATCTATATATTAATTATATAAGGTTTTCTACGGTGAGTCCTATTTTGAGAGAACGGCTGAACGTAAAGATATGGTTGAGGTATCAAAATAAAGGTCTTACCAAGTAGATGTGCCAGTCGAAGAAAAACATGAGATTGGGGCAACGGTTCGGGTGTTGTGGGGAGGCAAAAGTCCTATGTAAAGTCTATGGGAGAAGCGTGCGGTTGACATTCGATCGCCTGCGGTTGACTCACGCGCTGCTGAAGGCGGGAGCATAGAGGGACTGAGGGAGTCCAAAGTCCGAAGTCTCATCTTTTCTGAACGAACCATTGCGCAAAGCATTGGTATCAAAGTTCTTCTCATCGGAAGAGCGAACACTCTCGAAGACCTGATTGCGTTATGCCGTTGGAGTGTGTGATGTAGATATACAATTCAATAATCATTCGGTCCAGTTTATTCACGTAGGTAAGAAGTTTCCATTATGTAAAGATGTAAGTAAACATTCCGTTGACCATTGTTAGGTGGTCGTTAAACCTTCAGTAAAAAAAAAAAAATCAACGAACCTGGACTATTGTCTTTACTTAAGTGGTTGAATGAATTTGCCAATCAAATAAAGTTTACATTTGCTGTTCCATATGAGTTTATTCTTTCAAAAAACAAAACAAAAAACGAAAAAATAATACGACGGGTGAAGAGTATTGGCAACACGAATCTCATTCAAACAACATTTAAAAACACAGTTGTGACTGAAGATGAGAGTGACAGAGTACGCTATGCAGTTGAATTTTTACACACGATCAAGATGAGTGGACTTCCGCCTCACATTTTACGACTGAAAAAGGGTGCAGCCGTGATCCTCATCACGAATCTGACCGACCCAGTGGCGCAGTGGTCTAAGCGCTGGCTTATGGTGATTCGTTCGTAAAGGGTCCAAGTTCGAGTCCCGGTGAGGCATGGATGTTGTGTTTGCCTTACGGCGCTGGCTCTCTCCCTTCCCTGGAACCAGTGGCCCTAAGTTAGGGACGGGTGACTTCTTATAGCCCATTGAGATGCTCACGGTGGTCGTTAAACCTTCAGTCAAATAAGAAAAAAATTCGCGAACCTGCACTACTTACTGTCTTTACTGAAGTGGTTAAATGAATTTGTCAATCAAATAAAATGCCAGTCGAAGAGAAAAATGAAATTGGAGCGACGGTTCGGGTGCTGAGGGGCGGCAAAAAAATAAAAAAAATAAAAAAAAATAACCGTCGGTTTCAACGGGTTTCGTCTAGTAGAGGGAAAAATCGTCAAACATTGCTTTTAGCAGTTAAAAGAACATCCAAAGAAGATACGTACTTTTACGACTATTTCAAAAGTAAGGTCTCTGGTCTTAAAAGGAAATCCACCAACCCAAAGAGCAATCGTTGAGTTGTTAAAAATCTCTGTGTCAACTGTAAACAAGGTAGTTGTAGGGGCGAGAAATTACGCCCCTGTATAAATTGTGTGATGGACATTAAATCCCATCGATCCTAACGGATATGAACATTTCAGAACAAATATTTCCAGGTGTATTATCTAGAAACGAATGTAAAACGTGGAAATGTACCGACTCGGTGACATTCCGATGTGCGTGGTTGTCAGGGCTATTGTATTCACGGAAGGCACCGCTATGTGTTCCTGGCCGGGGTAAATGCAAGCTGCAGGGCATACGGGAGCTAGAGGTCAACGAGGGGAAGGTCAAGGTCACCGGCGGAAGACACGGGTCAGGAGAAAAAGTTAGGGGACATGGAGAAGCGGGGGGGGGGGGGGTGGTTGCCTGCACTTCGAGTGCTCCGACTAGAGAGAGAGAGCCTCAGGCAAGTGAGGCAGAAGCCAATCAGAAGGCGAGTGAAGTTAGGTGGAGAAACTTCAGAATAGGAGTGAGGAACGAGACAGTTGTCGGAGAGCGAGCGCGGAGGATAGTCGACGGGACAGCGTGTGCTGTGAACGGTTAGGAGGTTCTACAGTGCTGCGTTTCAGCACTGGGAAAAAGAAAGTTTGGTGATAGAACGTGCCAGTTAGAGCACGGGGAAAGCGATCGTAGTTGGAATCAGACACGTGGGTCTGGAACGACGTACGGAGAAAGCGATTTGAGAGAACACATGTTCGGGACAGAACACGAGGCATAGCTTCCGGAACAAAGGAAGGGAGACGAACGGAAGGTTACGACGATTAAAACCTTTCACATCTGTGATAGAAAAGAACGGGCAAAGAGTATTAGCAGGAAAGGGTATTCTTGAATAATTAGAGACCCTGATCATTTTTCGCGTGGAACTGCAGTTACAGGAACTCGAGGTCAAGGAACAATAGCTGCCGGAACAATTTACTTTTGATTAAATGTTTTTGTTAAGTTTTCAACAAGCTTGAGAGTGAATTCATGCTTGTAGTGTCTTGCCATCATTTTTACTTCCCCTCTACTGAATAGCAGATTTATAGTAAAGCTGGGAGAGAAAGAACGCCGGGCTGTCTTCAACTTTTTTGTTGATAGACAGTCTCCAGACAAAGAACCTTATAAATAGTTTTCCCTCCTGCTGTGGGGAAATTTTCATCGGCGCTGGAAGCCAGTGGTTGTTTGGCCGAGGAGCCATTAATTAACATAATGAGCTTCCAACCCTACAGTAGTAGACAAATATTTGAATATGTAAAAAAAGTGATAATATTCACCTCCTTTTGCCTAGGCACATGGCTGAGACCAGAACATGCTGTAGACTTCTTTACGAAAATCATTTAACCGGAGACAGATAGAAATTTATTGTGACTATGGATGAAGAACGAATCTAGCTAAACGGCTGTAACAAAAAAAAGATCGATTTACTATTGCAGAAAAAGGCTTACAATCTTGGTTCCAAGAATCCAAAGGAAGTTTCAGTAAAGGATTCATGATTGTTGCTCGTTTCTCGTACAATGGGAAAATAAAGTTAGCAAAAGCTAAAAAGATGTGAAAACGAGTTCTACTTATTACCAAAATAATGTTCAACTCCTATATTTAAAGAGGAAATACCATTCCTTTATCCACAGAGCCTTCAAAGAGTAGAACTTCTGATACCAACGAAATTTATACAGCATAATAACGGAATACAGAGGATAACGTGATCAAAACATTATGGCAAAATACAGCTGTATTTGCTGGTAAACTGAAAAATAACATTTCCATGTAACATGGTGAGTACACGGTTGAACCGCCATGAACTGCGTCACACTGTGCAATTCTGGCATGGAGTCTGTCGTACAGATGTTGGATGTAATTTTGGGGTATTGAGTTCCAAGCATCCTCAACCTGGACGCGTAAATCGGGGATAGTCGTGGCTGGCCGTGGATACCGGATAAGTCGTTGTCCCATAAAATCCCACACGTGCTCAATGGGAGACAAATCCGGTGAACGTGCAGGCCATGGAAGTTGTCTCACACCCTGAAGTGCATGTTGCGTTGCACGTGCCGAGTGTGGGCGTGCGTTATCTTGCTGGAAAACACCACGATGGATCGACCTTACAAATGGCACAACAACGGGCTGAATGATGTTGTTGATGTAGGAGGTGCTGTTTAACGTACCCGGTACAAACACTAGTTGTGTACGTGAGTGATAGCTGATCGCTCTTCACGCCAGGAGACCAGGTGTAGGCCCTGTGTGTCGCTGGCGGATGCAAGAAGGGTGGAGACGCTCCCCTTTGCGTCTGCGAACACGCATACGGCCATCGGAGGCTCCCAAGCAGAATCTGCTTTCATCGCTGAAAACGACAGATCGCCATTGCGTTCTCCAGTGCAGACGTTGGCGACACCACTGCAGCCGTTCCTGACGGTGGGCTGGAGTTAGAGATACACATGCCTGAGGCACACGTACACGTAGTCCTGTATTCAGTAGACGGTTGCGGATTGTTCGCACAGTCACCTCAGGTGCAACGGCAGCTCGGATTTGCGTCGCAGTGGATGTTCTGCTCAGTGGATGTTCAGTGTATGCGTCGATCGGTCTGCTCATCAGTCCGCCTGTGATTCCCGGTTCAACGTCTTCTCGTGTGGGAATGTTCCTTGGACCATCTACGCCACCATCGTACCACCACCGATACGTTCCGTCCAATTCGCTCCGCAATGTGACGATAAGAAAACCCGGCATCGCGGAGTCCGACTAGACGATCTCGCTCAAAGTCCGATAACTGCTGAAATCGTATACGCCTTCCATGTCCAGGCATTGCAGCTTCTTCAGGGTCTTCGCACGTGTCCGTACGCCGACGACTGATTACATTCACTTCGCCGTACTCCTTAAATACCACCGACGATAATTTGCATATTATGCCGTGCTGTGGCGTAAGCGCTCACCGGTTGGTTCCGAAATTAACATCACACCTACGTAAACTCGACCCCATTAACATATGTAAATTTCATGATCGTCCGCCAATTCCTTCTTGGTGTTCTGTTTTCACTTTCCGCCAGGGTATATCGTTTGCTCCTCGCTGTATTATCACATTAACCTATATTTCTTCAGTTTCACTCTTTTTAATTAGTCTTGGCAACTATGCCTGTATCCTTTCACTTTATATTATAGTTATCATCCTTTTTCGTATCCTGTTTCCTAGGTAACATTATGCATACCGTAGAGTAGCGTATTCAATATAACAGTTTACAGTCACTACCCAATATCACCATCCATTCAATCAAAATAGCCTATTGTTCACAAATTATTTCATAAGATGTGCTTTTAATTTTGTTTTAAATAAGTTAAAATTATTAATAGATGCTAGTTCTTGGGGCAATGATTTACAAAATTTTAGGCCACTGTAATTTATGTTCATTTTAAGTTAGTTTGTGGGAACATTGGAATTAATTTTGATCTATTCCTAGTATTGTGGTAATGAGTATGTATATTTAGTGTTATGATATCTTTGTGTAAGCCATTTTTAATTCTTTTATACATTATTTTTTCCTGGTTATAGTCATATAATTGCTTTATAGTTAAAATATTATATATATTGGGGTTCTCTTTTGATCAAATAAATGAGATTGGTTGAAAATTATTTAATGTTTTAAGGTCTATTAGTCTTATAAATCAAATTTGCAGTATTTGTAGTTTATTGATATTATATTGTGTAGTTTGTCCCCAGGTTAAAATACGATAATTAATATGTGTTTGAAGTAGTGTATGATAAATTGATATTAATGTTTTTTGTGTTAAGTTTAGCAAGGTACTGACCACTCCGATAGTATCTATTCCCTTTAATCAATTTATAATACAATATAATAAAAAATAATGGTAGTCATGTTACTGTAATAAAAACCCTTCACATGCCATGTTCAAAGCACCTCGGAACACTCGTTTTTCCCATTCCGTTTCTCAATCTGACGCTAAATGATGCTGGACGAGACGGTGCCTGAATCATATCACACATCGTGTTCCGTCTTACGTACTGGAAGGGGCCATTTATGCGAGAGGGCAGTTGTACCGAATAAACTGGTATTTCAGTGCAGATGCTCTCGAAACAGGATACGAACCAATGCCATTTTTTGGAAACAAACTAATGGATTTATGAAGACAACTTATTACTTATTTTCCTCGCCATTGTAGAAGTACAAAACGTTCTCTCTTGAGATCTGTTCTGGCATCACGGTATTCTGATAGCGTTTCAAATGTGAGAAACGTGAATACCACATGAGATCCAAGTACGCGTCACTAGAAAATGGAGTTGGAAATGTACGCGTTTAGGAAATATTCTTACAAAGTAAAGGAGCTAAATAACCGTATAGTAATTTACTTTATTCCGAAAGTTCGCATGAGTGCTTTCAGCGGACTGATGAAGCTTCCAATTTCGCTTCTCTGTAAAAGACAAACGGATGTAGCCATAAGTTCAAAACGCAGTATTACTATTATGCCATCTGCTTTCATTTTGAGCTCTTGAGGCCAAAGTTATTGCGACACAAAACTGAGGACAGTGACTTCTGGCAATGATGAGATGAAACGAGGATGGCACTCCAATATACGCGAACATTCTTCAATAACCTTATTTTGGGCATTTTATTCGTTAGAGTCATACAGGATTTTTACAATCTGCTTCTTTTTTTCAAAATAAATAATTAATAACAGTTCATGACATAAATCATCCAACATTAATTGGTGTAAGAAAATATAATCAAAGGATTTGCAAATAAAATTCTCGTCGTAGATAATTGGCTCAGATGAAAAATGAATTTCTTCATTCGGTGATTTTTAAATGAAAATAAGACCATAAGCAGAAATACCTCAAAACCTTTCATTTAGGAACACATCCAGGACAATTATTTTTACAAAATAAAATATATTGTATTGTAACCTAGAAATAACGCGAAATAGAATTTCGCGTTATTTCTAGGTTACAATACATACTACGCATTGCATAAATGCTAATAATTATACGACAAAGTATCTTTGACAGGAAAACCAATGTTCCACTGACCAATCGGACAGATTATTCTTATTTTTACAATGTTGTTAGACATGCATTGTAAATTTAACGGACAAATATTTACATGAATCTACCTAATAACGTGTTGCCCAACCTTTTGTATTCAGAACTGTAGCCATCTGTCTTGGTAAGAACTTAATGAAGTGTTGAAAACACGTAGATGGTACTTCTACCCCTTGAAAAGAGGATCGCCTATATCGAAGAGCACCCACACCTACAGGTGGGGTTTGGCGGGCTCGAACAGATCTTTCTAATTCATTACACAAACTCTCAGTGGAGTTGAAGTCCGGTGATTGAGGTGGGGGGGGGGGGGCATTAGAGTGTCGTAAACTCACTTGAATGCTCCTGGAGACAGTTGGTCTCCGCTCGGGAAGTATGTGGTGGTGCGTTGTTCTGTTGAAGGATGACATCATGGTGCTGAAAGTGAATCGTTACGAACGGGGGTAGATGGTCGACAAGGATTTTCACATACCATGTACTGGTGACGAAGGTCTCGATGAGTAAAAGGGGTCCCAAGGAATCCCATGCAAACGCACCCCAAACTGTTACACCGCCACCACTAGGTATGACTCCACATTTGTAGTTAGGTCCAGCGCTTCGTGTGGTTTACGCCCCACAAGCACCCCCTCACATCGGGGTGATAGGGCTGCAACCGTAATTCGTCAGATCAGATGACGTGTTTCCAGTTCTTCGTAACCCAGTTACGATAGGCTTTTGTAAACTGCAGCTTAATACACTGCGGACCACCCAAAATGTAACACCAAGAGGGAAGCATTCGATTGGCCTGAAATTCGCAGCATGCGTCGCCCGCGAGAGGACATGCAAACGATTAGCATTGCAGAGCATATGCAAATCATGTGCACCCGGCACGCCACCGAGAAGCACTTTAAGAAAGGTGCACAGGAGGTGGGGTGTAAGTAGTGGAAGTGTGTTGTGCTTCCGGACCTGTGCGTGGGAAGCTTCCTGATGCTCGTCGCAGAATACGGCAGTCATTCCAGCACGTTTCGGAGTTCGACAGAGGACGAATGGTGGCTTATCGCAACAGCGGTTTATCGTACCGAGACATCGGCGCCCGTGTGGGACGACATTCAGCCACATTAAGGCGAGTATGGATTAGGTGGGTGCATGAGGGACGGACGGACCGACGTGAGCGATTGCCGCAGCCGCAGCCGCGGCCCACCACCGAATGAGAGGACCGGCATCTTGTGCGGCGGGCATTGACGGCTCGCACCGCTACATCCCGAACGTTACCGCAGGAATTAGGGTGTGCTGCGCAACAACCTGTGTCAGCACGTACCGTTGGACGTCGTCTGTAGGAGCGGGGACTTGTCGCACGGCGCCCGTTGATCCGATTACCATTGACGGTACACCACCGGCGATTGCGGCGGCAGTGGGCCGTTGAACGCCGCACCTGGACTACGTAATGGCACGACATCGTCTTCTCCGACGAATCCCGTTTCTGCCTACATCACCACGACGGTCGGATCCGGGTGTTGCGGCACCGCGGAGGGATACTGTATGACGCCTGCATTATGCATCGCCATACCGGTCCGTCGCCTGGTGTTATGGTTTGGGGCGCAATTGGATATGACACCCGCACCACTCTGGTACGCATCGCCGGTACACGTAACAGCTACCGCTACATCTCCGACTTTTTGGAGCCTGTAGTTCTCCCTTACGTGCAGGACCTGCCGGCGGCCATGTTTCAACAGGACAATGCGCGCCCGCACGTGGCACGCATCGTGCAACAATTCTTCACGGCCCACCAGGTTTCACTGCTGCCGTGGCCCGCATGTTCTCCCGATATGTCGCTCATCGAACACGTCTGGTCGCTGATCGGCAACAGAGTAGCCCTGCAAGCACCACCCGCGGCTACGCCTGATGAACTGCGGCAACGTGTAGAAGCAGCCTGGACCGACATACCGCAATCCCACATCCAAAGCCTCTTTCGTTCGATGCCGCGGCGTGTAGCGGCAGTTATTGCCAGCCATGTGAGCCACACGAACTATTGAGGCCTGCGTGTTCCGCAAGTCGCACCGGCCTGTAAGCTCAATCGTTTCATCTTTGTATCTGTTGTTATGTGTCCAGTAAATCTGGCTTTGCTATCTCGTGTTCTTCTTGGTGTTGCGTTTTGGGTGGTCAGCAGTGTATTTCGGTGCCTCGCAGGGCACAAGGGGACAAGATATGAGTTTGGACTGCCATAACCCATTTCTTTTCCATGGTGCGACAGATAGACTTCCGAATGAATGAATGAATAATGATTCTCGTGCTAAATTGTATACTACAAACAAAATATAGCTGAGTGAGGACGATAACAACTCCCCAGATACTAAATAAAAGATATTATTTATCTACATTTTAAAAACTTTACACACATAATTTAAAAAACAACCACAGCGAGATCTTTCGGAGGTACTATACCTCCATCTCCAGGCCTAGCGTGTAGAAATGGAAATATCCAGAGTGTAAATGCACTCACAAGCAACACCATCATGCCCCAGTCGAGGAGAGTACATTGCCAACTGAAAGAAACAGTACTATAGAGGATAGAAGATGACGTCATAGTTATGAGTCATTCATGAGGTACGTCCGAGTCATCAGTAGAGCAGTTCTTCAGAAGAAAACTACAGGGTTAAGGCACAGACAACGGTAACTCGTCGTTGCAACAGGAAGACAAGTAGTGTTAAATGCACAAGCTTTCTGTAAATAACAGAGAAAATTTATCAGACGCGACAGCAAGAATGGAGGATTTATTCCATTCTGGATAAATTTCTCCCTCAAATTTCTCAGAACATTCGTTCAGGACATTCTTTGACTGGGCTAAAACAGTCAAAGAATGTCCTGAGCGAATATCATATCCATGTTCTGACAGTCTGACTTTCAATGTGATCAAAGCAGAGCCGATGCAGATCTTCTTCACAATCCCCGTTGAGTGAGCAGTCAGAAGAACGAAGTATACACCATGTTTACTAAGAGTATCAACGAGGTATCAATTAGAGCGGATAAGGGAAGAGACATTAGACGTACGAATACCAAAATCTTAGTCAAAGCGTCTGCAGAAGTTTTTCAAAACGTTTACAACTTGAATGATAAAATTAATAGCACCAATAAAACGATGAATCGTTTGAACACGTTGCATACTGGTAGAACTACGTCTGTAAAAATCTCGCACAAGAGTGAAGACAACGTTTGGCGAATAACCAAAAAAGACGGCAATATTTATGATTTTATAAAGTTCAATTCACTGTAATCGTCTCGAAGAGGAGTGGGTAAAAGATCGCTTACCAGAAACCGGAAAGCAGCAATTTTATGGGGCGGAATCATATGGGATTATGGAAGGGCAAAAGGTAGGTTTACGGAAAACATCAGAGCCATTTTTCCGGGACAGCAAGAAATCAAGAAACGGGATGGAGCATAAACGTCTGGATGTGTCCTCAACAAATTCCGACGTTACCTGTTGCGGTGTATCAGTGAGAGAGATAAGGTCGGCATTTGAAGTTACCTCTCAATACAAGACCGTGAAATATAGCAAAACGTGACCGTAAAATATGAAATACGCGTACATGTGGCCGTGAAAAATGGCAAAATTTTCTACAAACGAGACTTTGAGCGGTGTAACGATGCAGGACACTCCGCACTCATCAGGTGAGTCAATTGTACGTTCAGGGCCACATTTCTCTCCTTGGAGGGCCGCTGGTGGCTTAGTGGGCAGCGTTCGTGACTGCCACGAGAAGGACCTCAGGTTCGATCCCAGGCAGGTACGAACGCTCGATCCATTAAATACCCGCCATGCGTCGGATGGGCACGTTAAGCCGTTGGACCCCGGGTACTGGCCCCCCGGCAATAAATAAGGGCGTCTTCCTCCCCCTTTCTTCTTCGCTTCCGTGTCACTTTCCTATCGGGCGCTCTAGCCCAAATCTCCTAGTTCACTATTTCTAAGGGTTGTTTAAGACCTGGGGTCAGACACTCCCTTCCTGAAATCCTCTACATATGATCATTGCTCATCTCTCCTTGGTAGGAAGTTTTGCCATATTTCACGCAGACGTGGTACACACGTGCGACGGTGTGACGTAGAAATCCCGACAGTTCAGCAGTAGCGGTTATTGAATAACTGGCATACCTCGCAGCTACTATCTAGTTACGGTCAAACTCACGTCTCTGCCTTTTCCCATGATTACTTTTCAGTGACTGGTTTCCAATGCGTACAAACCTGCTTTATTTATAATAGACGTTAGCAAAAGTTCCCACCATTTTAAGGAGAAAGGAGACAAGAAAAATTAGGAAACCAGTACACATTTCTTCAACGAAATATTAGCGGTCAGGATCAATGGCCTTTTGCCATTTTTCAGGCAACAAATGAATGCGCTTGGGATAGAAGGACTCTGGTTTTGAGCTGAAGAACGCAGTAACGAAATTTTTCACCTCTGGAACTGTGGTGAACCGCTGTTGGGCTAGGACATGTTGCATAGAGCGAAACAGATGAAAGTCTGAGGGTGCAATGTCTGGGTAGTAAGCCGAGAGCGGTAAAACCTCCCAGTGTAACTATTCAAGGGTTGATTTCGTGGTGGCACCGGCATGTGGTTAGGCATTATCGCGTAACGGTATAGGCCTAATGCCCACTGACAGGTAAAGGCGGCGACCTTTACCTGTCCATGGGCGTTTTTTCTCGATTGCGAAGTTCAGTTTCATCAGCTGATCACTATATCGTTGTGTAGTGATTGTTTCGCCCGGTTTCAACAGTTCGAAGTACAGCATTCCGTGCATATCCCACCACACACACGACAGCACCTTTTTTCCATGGATATCCTGTTTTGCAGTGGATGTTGATGGCTGGCCTGGATCGACCCAGAATTGCTTGCGTACGGAGTTGTCGCAATATACCCACTTTTCATTCCCGGTGACAACCTTCCACAAGAAATTCTTCCCTTGAAACCTCTTCAGCAACGACATGCAGATGCCCAATCGTTGACCTATATTACGCTCCGTTAAAGTATGCGGAACCCACTTGCCAATCTTCTGGATCTTCCCCACGGCCTGTAGACGCCGTACCACCGTTGATTGAGTCACTTTCAAACGTTTTGCCAGTCGCATGGTCGATTGTGTGGCATCCTCTTGCAACAGCGATTCCAGCTCCTCGTTTGCGAGTTCCTGCGGTCTACTTGCACGTGGCTGGTCTTCCAAGCTTAAATCACCTTTCTTAAACGTGGCAAACAATTCTCGACATGTCCTCTCAGCCATAACCGTTCCACCATACGCCTGACATATTAAACCGTATGATTCTCGCGCACTTTTCTCTAAATTAAACATGAATAAAAAACAGTGCCGCAAATGAACTTTATCGACCGCCATGCTTGACTTCATGTAAGAACTGACAGCATGGGTTCCCAGCCGATTAGACCCTTACAGCTCCGCTAGCGCGGGAGGACATTGCCAGTTTCAGCGTCCCATGTGAATGGAAGCGATACTTCTGCTATGCATATTGTTATCGGGGTGTATACAATATTTGGTCCATTCAGTGTACTTTGACACACAAAAAATGCCCTGTATAGGAAAAAAATGACGTACTTGGAAAATATGGAGTATCTAGAAGACAATTGTTCTCATTTGTTTAGAACTTTTTGTTGTTACAATTTTGTGCTCAAAGTGAATTTGAAGCTATGCTATCAGGGTCATAGATTCGCCACTATTACGCCGAACAGAACACAATCGCAAACTCCGAAGGCATCTAACATAAAAGGAAAGTTAACATGGGAGGCAAACATGAAACACCAGGGACGTTTGTCTGGAGCCAAAGGTTAGGGACCGTTCATCCTTAAACATTGAGGTGATGATTTGTCAGTTGGACTAGAACACAGCTGCCGCCGGCGCTGACTCTTTGAAATTCTGCTGATTCATGCAGAAATCACACATACTTCCGTTATCTGGCGGTAATTGGGAGGTTTTAAATACGTATATATATATGGGATCTTCTGATCGATATTCACGTAAGTATTTGGGACAGCCCACAAAATAGATGGGAGGAATGGGGATTATAACTCATACTATGCTGCATGAATTGCAGATATTGGCCGCAATTGGGAGTAGTCCGTATCTGAGGGGTATTCGTTATGGGAAGTTTTACTGTGCATGTATACAACTGTTCACCTTATTGGGAAACTGTGCATTTCCCGAAGTTCAAAAGGCCGCCCCGGTGGCGCAGTGGTGTAAGCGATGGCTTCTGATCATTCGTCCGAAATAGGTCCGGATTGGAATCCCGGTGAGGCATGGATGTTGTGTTTGTCTTACGGCCCTGGCTCTGTCCCTTTCCTGAAACCAGTAGCCCGAAATCAGGGACGGGCGACTGCTTATACATATTGCCCACTGATTTGCTCACGGTTTTCGTTAAACTTCCGATCAAAAGAAAAAAAAAACAAGTTCAAAAGCTCACGAAATTTTCGCCACTAAGAAAGTTATCAGCCGAAAAGAGAAATTGCAGCCATTTGCAAAAGTTTATGACCACCTGTTGGTATTAAGAGATTTCTGCCGATTGCGCCAGTGTGACGTATATTCTAAAATAACTTTCCTTTTTAGTTTCTTTCCCTATGTAAATCCTGAGTTTATTCTGTTATTCTTCACTCTTAACGTAATATCTTTTCTCTCAAACGAATACGTTTGGCAACAAAATTGAGGTTTAATGCACGTGACGTATGCCTGATATTGATAAGAACAAGAGATAAAAGCGACGACTAAATTGTTGCTTGAAGAGCGTTGGGTTGTGAACTGATTATTGAAAGGAGCGTTGTGTTAAAGAGTTGTGTGGTGTGTGGAGAGTTTAGTGCAATATGCTATGCTACGATGTGTTTGCTACATCCTGAATAAAGCATCCTTTTTCCGTAAGTTTGACTTCTGTTGTTTACATGTTTCGTCTGGCCGTTAAGGTTTTCTTTCATTTAGGAACTATTTCTTAGTATGTTGATGCTTTTAAATAAACGTAGAAGTAAGACAAGATTTCTTCGTCATAATGGCGCCCGAACAGGGACAGATGACCCGACCGTTCAAGATCTCGCAATGGTGTGATGTTCTTTCCACACCGCGAGATAGGAAAAATAAGGAGAATCCTTTCTTCAGCGCTTCAAAAAATAAAAAGTGTGTGATGTTGCATTCCACAAACCAGATTGACTGGGAGTTCTCAACTGCACGTTCTACAGCGGATGGCTGTCTGCAACGATTCATGGTCACGGCTAACCCGTGGGCCATGCCCCCGGCCCTCTTTCGGGGTGGGGGGAGATGTGACGTGCCTGCCCAGCAGGACGCACACGACATAAAGGCAGATAGCAGCCATTACGAACGTCCGCGTAGCTCAATTGGTAGAGCGACTTATTCCAGAATGAGGGGACCCGGGTTCAAGCCCCGGCGTGGACAAAAATGACGGAGAAATTTACTTCGTTATACCAGCTATTGTCTGTATTACTCAACTTCCTGTCAGTGTTGCATCATCCTACAGCGGCAGCTGTTGATAAGTTGGGGGAAGAGTGCGAACGTCAGTTTGCTTCTTGTTTTCATGCTGAGCGGTTTTAAGAAACCGCTTTTAGGCGGAATAGTTAATGGAAATAAGTAGACCTGCAATTCACGGTAAACGCCAAATTCAGAAGATTCACTTTTCTTTCTGAATTCCTGTTGCCCACAGAATTGCGATCCATTGTCATCAAGGGGGGGGGGTTACTAAGGACTGCTTCAGAAAGAATTTGTGTTCGGATGGCTCCAAAACCATTCAAATGAAAAATAAATGATTAAGGCTGAGAGGTTGCTTACATTCATCATATTCATTTCAACTTGCCCAATATAATTTTTAATTTTATTAGAGAGTTTTAAGGGACCGCCTAAACTACCAGATGTTTTTCACGTAAGAAACTGTAATTGACAGGGCCATGACCCCATAAAAAACGTCCCTTCTTTTTATCTCTAAAAAAATTAGAAAACTATTGTCAAAATGTAATAACTTCCTCTGGAGAATACATTACGGCTAAAAATCCGCAGTGGACTTTTTTTTCTTTTTTTATTAGATTTTGCCTTTACGCTAAAGCACTTTGATCCTCAATCGCGTAAAACGTCTATTCCAAAATGCTATTCAAGGATATTTCAGCGGAAAGTTTTTTTTTTTTTTTGGATTACTGACGAAAGAATTGCGAACCTTTTAGCACGCTCAGCAAATTTGCAAATGCATGAACGTCGTTTTACCTCTCCACCTAAGTTTGATTTCTCCTTTTTTCACCCAAAAAACACAAAGGCATACACTGACTTAGCTTTGCATACCTACCAAATAACATGTTGGTCCATCTCTCCGCGCAATCACGGCTCGCGGACGCCTAGAAACAGATTCTGTAAAGTGTCGAACATTCTCCGTGCGTAACTTGGACTCATATCCGCTGCACAGCTCCATTAGTTCACGCTTATTCTTTGGAGGAGGATCAGCATTCCTCACACCCCGTTGTAGAATATCCCACAAGTATTCAGTTGGGCTACAGTCAGGGAAATTTGGGGGCCAAGGCAATGTGGCGAATTCGTTGCCGTGTTCTTCCAACCACTCAGTAGATATACGAGCCCGGTGTCACTGTCCGTTGTTCTGTTGAAAGGTGGTTATCATTTTACAAACGGTGTTCAAAATTGTTTACGACATATGCGAACCAGACCATCAACCTGGCTAAACCTCTTGCTGATATGGATGGAGTTGATTGGAAAACAGGTCCCTCTAGCGCACAGTGTTCACTCTTTGTGGAATGATAACCAACGGACCTAGGGCTTCCTAGGAAAAAACTCCCAAGACAAGAACACCAACTCCACCGGCATGTTGAACCCAACTGTGCAACCAGGGCATAGGGCTTCATGCTGTTTACGCCGTATGCGAACCCGACCATCAACACGATGCAGCAGGAAATGGAACTGATCACTCCAGATGGCCTTCTCCCATCTGCCAAGCGTCCATTGCCGACGTTCCTTGGCCCATGCGAGCCGTTGTTTGCTATGATTAGGCATCATCTTGGGTACCCTCGTTGGTTTCCGGTCGTGGAACCCCAGGGATTCCTCACTCCAAACAACCTTCTTCCATCTGTCGAGGGTCCTTTGCCAACGTTCCTTCGACCATGCGAGGCGTTGTTTGCGAAGACTGGGCACCATCATGGCTATCCTCGCTGGTCTCCGGTTTTGGAACTCCAGGCGAAGCAAGGTACGGTGCATGGTGCATGTGGAAAAGGGCCGCTGTTGAGTGAGCTGGGTGACTGTTGCACGTCGTTGCTGAGACACTCGGCCGTAACACCCGACGCTCACCTGTAGAATCAACTGCGTGTGGCTGACCAATGTGAGCCCTTCTGATGGATGTCTGTGAATGGTTAATCCAGTCCTAGTACACTATTGATACAGGAGTACGGAAGCAGCCCAGCGCTGCAGTTGTTTTCGAAATACTGGCTCTTGCCTTCCGGGCTCCAAATACCTTGACGCGGGCAAATTGACTTAAGTCGCCACGTTTCTTCTTTGCTAGTAAACGTTTACTGATTACGTACAGAATATAGGTGTGTACAATTTATTGTAGCCGCCCGTGACGTTGATATCACGTTGTACTTTGTTATAAATCCGAATATGTAAAACGGCGATGTTCCTAATGAAAAGCTAACTCACTGTATGTACTTCGAAATATCTGGTGATTATGCACGGAATGGTTGCATTAACTGTTTAACTGGCATTTGAAAAATCTTGCTTTCAAATTAGTTCGGACACAGTTTCGCCACAGATACTTTTCGGACCCGGAAGCTGAAGTATCAAAGCACGAAAAAATTCCTCTGTCAAGTGACATTATTCTGAGCACCAGCAGTAACCGCTGTATCAGGGTAACCGCCATGTGCAGCGGTTACTCTAATACAGCGGTTACTTCTGGTGGTACACACGACGGTTACTCTGGACACAGATACAGAGTAACCGCCGTGTGCAGCGCGGACTGCAGCTAGACGGACTGGGAGTGACTCAATAAGGTGCTAGAAGGTATTCACAGGTATGCGGAGCAATACTGACTGCAGTGCGTCTGACAGCTGCAGGAGGGTGCGTGGTGCAGGATCCATAGAACGAACAACACGATCGAGCTGGTCCTACTATAACGAAGTAATTTTCTCGGTCATTTTTGGTCTACGCCGGGATTCGAACCCGAGTACGCTTATTCCGGAACAAGTCGCTCTACCAACTGAGCTACGCAGACATGTATTCTGATTCCTATCTGCCTTTATGTCGTGTGCGTCCTGCTGGCAGGTACGTCACATCTCCCCCCCCCGAAAGAGGGCCGGGGGCATGGCCCACGGATCAGCCGTGACCATGAATCGCTGCAGGCAGACAACCACTGAAGAACGTGCACTTGAGAACTCCCAGTCAATCTGGTGTGTGGAATGCAACGTCACACACATTTATTTTTCGAAGCACTGGAGAAGGGATTCTCTGATTTTTCCTATCTCGCGGTGTGGAAATAACATCACACCAATGCGAGATTTTGAACGGTCGGGCCATCCGGGTAGTTCGGGCGCCATTATAACGAAGTAAATTTCTCCGTCATTTTTGGTCTACGCCGGGATTCGAACCCGAGTACGCTTATTCCGGAACAAGTCGCTCTACCAACTGAGCTACGCAGACATGTATTCTGATTCCTATCTGCCTTTATGTCGTGTGCGTCCTGCTGGCAGGTACGTCACACTACATATGCTTCATTGGGTTTACGGCTGGGGAATTAGGGGGAACGGGAAGTACTTTGAAGCCTTCATCGTGCTCTTCCAACCACGCTCGGACATTTCTAGCTGTGTGGCACGTCGCATTGTCGTACTGGAATATCCCATTCGCCCTAGGGAAGACAATCAGCATGTATGGGTGTACGTAATCTGCATGGATGGATTCTTAACGTACTCCGTCCATAGTGCCTTCCAAAGGTATGAGTGGACCCAGAGAATGCCGCGAAAACGTTCTCCAGACCATAACGCTGCACCCACCAGCTTGTGTTCTTCCAGCAATGGCTGAAGAGCGTTTGTTCTCCGATCTTTCTCGCCTTATACGCCAACGTCCATCCGTTCGATAAAACAGAAAACGTGGCCCATCGGAGAAGGCAATCCTTTGCCAATCAGCGGAGGTCTAATTCCGATACTACCGCGCAAATGTAAGCATTTTCTGCAGATACACCTTCGTTAGCATAGATGCAGTGACCATCCGTCTGCATCGGAGCCCTATATGCAGCAAGATTTGCTGAACTGTCGTTTTAGACACACTTTCGGTAGCCCCCTGGTTCATTCGGCCAGTGAGTTGCTCCACTGTAGCGTGATCGACCGGCAGTCACGTACCTTCAAAGCCGACGTCCATCTCTCACATCAATGGCACGTGGTTCTCCGCAGTTTACACGTCGCTTATCGCAATGGTGTCATTTCTCCAATCACGATACACTTTAACCACAGCAGCACGCGAACATTTCACAAACTGCGCTGTTTCAGAAATACTACCACACTTGGCCCGAAAGCCGATAATCATCCCTTTTTGCAAATCTGATAAATCACCCCTTTTATCCTTCACAGCAACGAGTGATATGTCTTCAGAATGCCTACAGCCCACCTTATATACCCCCCAAGCCAGCTCACGATACTTGCTTTCTTTCATTGGCTACGCGCTATTGATATCAAAAGTAGGTGGTCGCAATAATGTGACTCAACTGTGTATTAATGACTGGTCATATCTTTCTCATTTGTGACCGAAAATGGCCAGTTATTTTTTAGATTTTCATGAATAACGTATAGAGCTTTAATTCAATACTGTAGGGTCACAAGTTCCAGGGAAGGGTCAGAGCCAGCACTAGTAGGCATATACACAACCTATGTCGCGTCCGCGATTCGACCTCTATCCCGTTTCGCACGAATGATGAGAAGCCACAACCTGGGACCCCTCTGTTAATGGGTGGAGGCGATTTATTTCTGTACTCGGTTTCATTGTACTGTTAATCAAATCTGATTAATATTTCAGCACATATTTTACCTTACGATGTATGCAAAACAAGGTGCAATTCATATCGAAATTTCGGTGACGCTATATCACTTCAGCTGTCAATCAGATTCCATTCGTTTCACCATTGAGTTACTTAAACTATTAGAAGGTAGTCCAAACCTTTTTCTTTTCTTCTTCTAAAGCAAAACTTTGCCATCAGTGAGTAACTGCACATGGCTATTTATCTTGATCGATATTTTATTCCACATTGCTGCTTCTAAAAATACGAATGGGTCAAAATGTCATTGGTGCTTTAAATCAATACAAGAACCAGAACAAGTTAATAAAATAATGCAATGCATTGACTACAGTGGTGTGCAAAACTTAAGGACGAAGAGGAGAAATTAGCACAACAGAGGAACGAGCAGGCAGAACGGACCGAAGGACCACTCACGAGATAGACTAGGGTCCAGTACGGTAGGGCATGCGCATATATGCAGCATGACGAAGGGGGTGGGGGTGTCGGAAGGGTATAAAGCACACGGGTGGTATACGCTCAGCAATTGGTTGAAAGCTATTGCACTGTGTACATCGGTTTGAACGACGTCGAGTTGCTGCCACCGTGTGATATGGCCAACAGGCAATACAGTAGACGACATCTGGATGATTTTACCTGAGGTCGCGTCATTGAGAAGTTGGAAGAAGGTCGAAGTGTGACTAGTGTGGCCGAGGAGTTCGGGATCGCTCACAACATCGTTTCACGAGCTTGGAAACCATTTCAAACGACAGGAACAGCTGTCCGAGAGTTTTGCAGTGGTCGTCCACGAGCAACCACGGCGGCGAACGACCGGTATATTGTCCTACAGGCGAGAAGAGACAGACGGCAGACAGCAGAAGAAATCGCAAGGCACATGCAACAGACAACGGGACGTCCGTTATCGCGTTTTACCGTGGCCAGGAGGCTGCACAAAGGTGGTCTATTTGCACGACGACCAGTACTGTGTGTGCCATTAACGCCAACTCATCGGAGACGGCGGTTTCTGTGGTGCTAGGATCAGAAGAACTGGACACATCAGCAATGGGGTCGAGTTCTCTTTACGGATCAGAGCCGATTTAGTCTGACGAGCGATTCTGGACGTATCCACATCTGGAGAGAGCAGGGAACACGCAATCACACCTCCAACATCATCGAAAGCGACCGGTTTGGAGGTGGTGGAGTTCTCGTTTGGAGCGGTATCATGCTTGGTAGCCGTACTGACCTCCACATCTTCTAAAGACGTTCAGTCACTGGTGTCCGCTATTGTACCGAGTTTCTCCTGCCTCACGTGCGTCTGCTTAGAGGTGCTGTGGGTCCTGAGTTCCTCTTCATGGACGACAACGCTACACCTCATCCTACAGTAGCTGTAGCAGAGCTGTTGGAGAGAGAAGATATTTAACGCATGGCTTGGCCCGCAAGGTCCCCGGACCTAAATCCAATTGAAAACGTGTGGGACCTTCTTGGGAGACGCTTTGCAGCACGTCACCAACCGCCAGCAACGATTCCGCAGCTGCGATTGGCGCTACAAGAGGAATGGGCCGCGATGCCTCAACAGCTCCTTGACAACCTCGTCCTCAGCATGGAAAGATGTTGTAAATCCTGCAACGCAGTCAGGGGTGATCATATGCCCTACTAAAGACTGGCTTTTTCTTGGTAGCCGTCTGTCACACGGACGTTTTTGTCTTCTGTCCTGTTGCGCTCGAAGCTACCTTTTCAATGAAGTGCCTTTGTATCCTTTGGATTCCTTGTTTGGACGGTTTTGCTCACGTGTCCCATATTCTTACATCTTGGGGATCTTATGGTATAATTGGAGTCGATGTGGAGCACTTTTTCACGACGTTACATTCTAAAAACCGCCTCGTCCTTAATGTTTGCACGCCAGTGTATGATACGGTTTCCAACATACTAGAAATCATTACTCAAGTTATGAGGATAATGGCTGTGGAATAAATCTCGCTCCTGTGCCCTGACCTTTGACCCCATTTTGATGATGTTAAACATAATTGGTTCAGTATACCTCCGGAATGGCTGTGGAATAAATCTCGCTCCTGTGCCCTGAACTTTGAACCCATTTTGATGATATATCCAACAGAACCGGTTCAGTATACCTCCGGAACAACATGAAATAAGTTTTCTCGCAATAGACGTATTTTTGCGTAAGTTATGACGCATAAGGGTTATAGAATGAATCCCGCTCCTATGACCTGTTCTTTGTCCCCATTTCGCCCATTTGCAATAGGGTTCGTGCCCAGTTGTCACCTACCACATACTAAAATGTTATCGAAATCGAACCATTTTTACGCGAGTTATTGTGCGAACAGACAGACAGACGGGCAGAGTTTGAGCATATACGCTTCTTCAACCCATAGTTGGAAAGCGTAAAAACGTAGCTAAAAAAGAGACCCTTATTCGAAATCACACGCAAATAAAAACGCAAGAAGCCGGTTATATAAATCAGCAAGTGCTGTAGCCAATAAACGAAAAACGGCGCTATAGAAAACCACAAGATAACTAAATTTCCATATGCCACACACACAAGTGGATTCCGTATATAGGCGAATACGGAATCCACTTCCGTATATAGGCGAATCGGGGTTTACCGTGACAAGACGTCAAGATATCTCGGAGAGTTCATTTAGACGGTTCATCGAGGAGAAAGCTATAGGAAGATTAGAAGCAGGACAGTCTTAAGCTGAATTAGCTAGATACTTAAATGCGGATCGATCCCCTAAAGACAATTTCATTGGCTAGATACTTAAATGCGGATCTGCCACCTCTGGAGACAATTTCTGGGCACTGGAAATATATCGAGAATACTTGGGCAAGGACGTCAGGGGGTCACTTCTGCTCGACAAGTTCGCTAATTTATGTTAACATCTAGGCGCAGTCCAAGCAACACGGCGCGTTAATTGACCCAGACTATCACTACGACAACTGGGCAGACTGTAACCCAAAATACGGTACACCACAAATTGCATAACAGTGGTTCTTGTGCAAGATGGGCTGTTGTGTGTGTGTGTGTGTTCTCTTGAGTGTATGCCAGAGAAAATCTCGCTTCGAATAATGTTATCAACTTTTTCACTGAACTCATGCCAGGAATGGGAAAGCGTACTTTTTACCGACGAGAGCAGATTCTGTTTGCAACCGAATTCTCAAAGAATATTCATATGGCGAGGATACGAGATGCGATATCAACCGATGAACATTCGGGAATGGGATCATTTCGGAGGTCCGCCTTTTTGGCATAATGGTCAAAGCGCTGGCTTCTGACCGTTCGTACGAGATGGGTTACGGATCCAAATCCCGGTGTGGCATGGGTGTTGTGTTTGTCTTACGGCACTGGCCCTCCCCATCCCTAGAGCCAATGGCCCAAAATTAGGGACGGGATATTACTTATAGCCCATAGAATTGCTCGTGGTGGTTCTTAAAACTTCCAAACAGACTAAAAAGTTCGGAGGTGGTGGAATAATGGTCTCTGCCACAAAATCTGTATCAATGTTCGTTCGCCTCTCCTCGTAATATCCAGGGAAAAAACCGTCCAGAACGGCTGCCCGATATCGGGACGAGGTTCTCGAGAGATTTTTATGTTCGTCATATCAGAGGTGCAGTAGGTCCTGATTTCCTGTTAATCGTCAACAACGCCCGACCTCGTAATACTTTGCTGGTCAGTAATATCTTGAAAGTAAAGATATTGCACTATGAGTTGTCCGGTACGATGGAACCTTAACGGGACGAAATTACCTGGAGCTATTGCGAACAACAGTACCTGATTTCCTAGATGACTTGCCGTTAATCCATCTGCGTTGTGTGTGGTTTCGCCATGACGGCGCCCCACCACATCAGCTGGCGTCAGTGCGAAGCTTTTTGTCGGACACTTTCGGGCACAGGATCATCGCTTTTGGAGGTAATGTGGAGTGGCCACCGAGGTCACCTGACCTAACCCCATTGGACTTCTTCTTGTGGGGTTACGTGAAGGACCAGATGTTCAGCTTGCCACCCGTGATGTTAACGATCTACAAATGCGTATTATCCAAGCATGCAGTAACGTAACACCTGAAATACTACAGAACGTCCAACAAGAAGTTCTAGCTCGAATACAGATGTGTATTGCTGCCGATGGTGGACACATCGCGAATGCTTAAGTATTAGTACTGACATTTTGTATTTCTAGAACATTATTTTCTGTTTTTCTTCTTCATAATGTCCTACTGCTGTATGAATTTCCTACTACTTTACTGTGTAGTACATAATAAATTGAACCTTGCTGACACGTACATGGTTTAGTTTTATTAGTAAATTTGCATCACCTTATAATGTCACACTTTTGACTACTAAATCGGTGACGGTCTACACGTTTGCTGTTGACTTTTTTCGTTATCTCTCTTGGTTCTCGCGATAGGATAGCTAACTTCCAAAATTCGCCTCTAGGGGTGCTGCAATCGGTCTCATCTGATAGAACATAGTCACTTTGCAATATGTACAGAGTACTTCCACAACTCTAGCATTTTGCGTTCAAAAGTTATTTCCCTGTTTAAGGACTTTCCGATACACGTATATGTACATGCACTGACCCATCCTGGAACTAGAATCAGAAATGACAATTATTCAAAAGTGGAAAGCTTGCGCAGAATAGCAGAATATGGTTTATGACAAAAGCTGTGTCATGTTTTTATTTTCTAATTACGATCTTTAGACGCTGAGACAACAAAAAGAATGTTTAAACATGTCCCCCCCCTCCCGAAAAAAACGCAGTATTTTAAACGGATAATATCTGCAGTTTGAACCATATGGAAATAGCATATAGCAAAAAAAGTTTTTTTCAATAGGATATTTTAAAGCAGAAATGCAGTTGCAAACAAAAATATATACTAACGCCCCCTAGTGTCGGAACTGTGTACTTCGAAAATCTCAAGAATACATGAAGAAAAATTCTCATTGTGGAGTATGCAAATTGCTCCACAAATTGAATGGTATCCGGTGTAAAAGAAATTTTTCATTTTGGACATTTAAAAGCACAGATATTCAGAAATATTTACGTCTTTCAGCTGAGAAACTATGAATTACTTTGTAAAAAAAAAGAGGTATTGACGAAGCGTTTTCGGTTTGTGAGTAGAACCTGCTGAAAATAAAACTTTTTCATTCAAGATTTTAGAAGTTAAGATATTGCAGCAAACATAAACGATACCCGTGACATATTGTCTAAAACTTGTGATACACGTGGCATATTTGTCTAAAACTTGCGGAAAATCTATAAAAACACATTCAAAACATCTAACGAGATGACAACTATAACATAAACCGAACAACAATGAGATTAGGAAATGAAAGCCTCAGATTCATGTGAAAACTCTCACAGCCATGCACTCCTATAGCTTTGTGCCGCCATCCCGAGGTAAAATATTGGGTTGATGCATACGTTCATGCTGTTTTATTTCACGAGTGTTTCCCATGCAGATAGCCAGTTGTATATCAACATGTAGCCAGTAATATCGTGCATCTGAATCATACAGTATTACGTTGTGTGATTGTGGCAAATGGTTTTTTTGGTTTTCAGGTCCCGAAGTATGGAGTGTCAAATAGAGAGGAATGAACATTTCCGACATATGCTCCTGTACCAGTTTAACAAGGGATCCACTCCCATCGAGGTTACTCGACAAATTTGTACTGTGTTTGGGGAGGATGCTATTGCTCCGAGGACAGCCCACAATTGGTTTGAGCGGTTCCAAGGTGGCAATTTTGACCTCAACGACTCTCCATGGTCATGTCGTCCATATCACTTTGATGAGGATCGTTTGAACAATCTTATCCACTTGGATACGCGTCAAATACGCGAATTCGCCACTGAGATGGACTGTTATGAGGCCACAGTGGTGCGACACCTGGAACGTATGGAAAAGGTCAAGGAATTGGGGTCTTGGGTGTCTCACACTCTCACCGAGGACAACAAGAATCAGCGAATTGGTCACTGAGATGGGCTGTGATCAGGCAACAGTGGTGCGAAACCTGTAACGTATGGAAAAGGTCAAGAAATTGGGGTCTTGGGTGCCTCACACTCTCTCCGAGGACAACAAGAATCAGCGAATTGGTCACTGAGATGGACTGTGATCAGGCCACAGTGGTTCGACACCTGGAACGTATGGAAAGGTCAAGAAATTGGGGTCTTGGGTGCCTCACACTCTCACCGAGGACAACAAGAATGAGCGAATTGGTCATTGAGATGGACTGTGATCAGGTCACAGTGGTGCGAAACCTGGAACGTATGGAAAAGGTCAAGAAATTGGGGTCTTGGGTGCCTCACACTCTCACCGAGGACAACAAGAATGAGCGAATTGGGCACTGAGATGGACTGTGATCAGGCCACAGTGGTGCGAAACCTGGAACGTATGGAAAAGGTCAAGAAATTGGGGTCTTGGGTGCCTCACACTCTCACCGAGTACAACAAGAATGAGCGAATTGGTCATTGAGATGGACTGTGATCAGGTCATAGTGGTGCGAAACCTGGAACGTATGGAAAAGGTCAAGAAATTGGGGTCTTGGGTGCCTCACACTCTCACCGAGGACAACAAGAATGAGCGAATTGGTCATTGAGATGGACTGTGATCATGTCACAGTGGTGCGAAACCTGGAACGTATGGAAAAGGTCAAGAAATTGGGGTCTTGGGTGCCTCACACTCTCACCGAGGACAACAAGAATGAGCGAATTGGGCACTGAGATGGACTGTGATCAGGCCACAGTGGTGCGAAACCTGGAACGTATGGAAAAGGTCAAGAAATTGGGGTCTTGGGTGTCTCACACTCTCACCGAGTACAACAAGAATGAGCGAATTGGTCATTGAGATGGACTGTGATCAGGTCATAGTGGTGCGAAACCTGGAACGTATGGAAAAGGTCAAGAAATTGGGGTCTTGGGTGTCTCACACTCTCACCGAGTACAACAAGAATGAGCGAATTGGTCATTGAGATGATCTGTGATCAGGTCATAGTGGTGCGAAACCTGGAACGTATGGAAAAGGTCAAGAAATTGGGGTCTTGGGTGTCTCACACTCTCACCGAGTACAACAAGAATGAGCGAATTGATCATTGAGATGGACTGTGATCAGGCCACAGTGGTGCGAAACCTGGAACGTATGGAAAAGGTCAAGAAATTGGGGTCTTGGGTGCCTCACACTCTCACCGAGTACAACAAGAATGAGCGAATTGGTCATTGAGATGGACTGTGATCAGGTCATAGTGGTGCGAAACCTGGAACGTATGGAAAAGGTCAAGAAATTGGGGTCTTGGGTGCCTCACACTCTCACCGAGGACAACAAGAATGAGCGAATTGGTCATTGAGATGGACTGTGATCATGTCACAGTGGTGCGAAACCTGGAACGTATGGAAAAGGTCAAGAAATTGGGGTCTTGGGTGCCTCACACTCTCACCGAGGACAACAAGAATGAGCGAATTGGGCACTGAGATGGACTGTGATCAGGCCACAGTGGTGCGAAACCTGGAACGTATGGAAAAGGTCAAGAAATTGGGGTCTTGGGTGCCTCACACTCTCACCGAGTACAACAAGAATGAGCGAATTGGTCATTGAGATGGACTGTGATCAGGTCATAGTGGTGCGAAACCTGGAACGTATGGAAAAGGTCAAGAAATTGGGGTCTTGGGTGTCTCACACTCTCACCGAGTACAACAAGAATGAGCGAATTGGTCATTGAGATGGACTGTGATCAGATCATAGTGGTGCGAAACCTGGAACGTATGGAAAAGGTCAAGAAATTGGGGTCTTGGGTGTCTCACACTCTCACCGAGTACAACAAGAATGAGCGAATTGTTCATTGAGATGGACTGTGATCAGGCCACAGTGGTGCGAAACCTGGAACGTATGGAAAAGGTCAAGAAATTGGGGTCTTGGGTGCCTCACACTCTCACCGAGTACAACAAGAATGAGCGAATTGGGCACTGAGATGGACTGTGATCAGGTCATAGTGGTGCGAAACCTGGAACGTATGGAAAAGGTCAAGAAATTGGGGTCTTGGGTGCCTCACACTCTCACCGAGTACAACAAGAATGAGCGAATTGGGCACTGAGATGGACTGTGATCAGGTCATAGTGGTGCGAAACCTGGAACGTATGGAAAAGGTCAAGAAATTGGGGTCTTGGGTGCCTCACACTCTCACCGAGGACAACAAGAATGAGCGAATTGGTCATTGAGATGGACTGTGATCAGGTCACAGTGGTGCGATACCTGTAACGTATGGAAAAGGTCCAGAAATTGGTGTCTTCGGTGCCTCACACTCTCACCGAGAACAACAGGAATCAGCGTGTTGTCATATGTGGTAACTTGCCCGCCCGTTATCGCGAATGTTCTCAGAAACACAAACCTTTTCTGCCACGTAATGTTACTGGAGATAAATAGTGGTGCCTAAACGCGAATTTCATGCCTCGGAGGGAATGGTTAAGCGCAAACAAGACGCCCACACCAAGTCCAGAACATAACCTTCATCCTGCGAAGATCATGTTGTGGGTCTGGTGGGCCATGGAAGGCATTTTTCAATGGGAAATGCTGCCGAGGAATCGGACCGTTAACGCTGCACATTCTATTGTGAGCAATTCCGCCGTGTGAAGGGAGCAATTCAGCAGAAACGGCCACGTCGGCGTTATGATGTCCTTCTCCAGCATGATAACGCACGCCCTCACAGTTGAAACATGATTAAAATGGCCGTTCAGTACCTTAAATGGGAGATCCTTCCACATCCGGTCTATTCCCCAAATGTTGCCACTTCAGACTATCACCTGTTCTGGATCTCTGTCGAATGCACTATGTGGCAGAACGTTCAACAATAATGTTGATCTCCAGAATTTCCTTGGTGATTTCTTTGCATTTTTTTTTCAAGAATGGCATTGCAGACCTATCCAGACGTTGGGACACCATCGTATATAATGAATGAGATGGGGGGGATACATAGTTGATTGATTCTGTTTTTCCTTCACTTTCCTGTAGTGCAGGAAAAAAAACGGCATGAATTTATGCATCAACCCAATATATATCTCTAATATCTAGTAATTTTCCACTTTGACCGTTAAGCAGTGTCTCATGAAAACCAGGGCTAAAATTCAAATTTTATTGTTATATTCGTTATCGGCACTACAAAATTGCTAAGATTTAACTGTTCAGATATAGGATTCATTGCTTGTTGACCAGTGAAAATTTGGAGCGAACACGCAAGTTTTGATAAGCGGAAGACAGTCCCGCATTCACCTTTGCCACAGGTAATACAAACCCGGCAGGCATTCGCCGTAACATGTGGTTTCAGCACGACGGGGCGCCAGCACATTTCAGTCAGATTGTGCGGCACTATCTCGATGCAACTTACCCAGCGAGATGGATCGGCTGGGGCAGCCCCGTCATGTGGTCTCCTCGATACCCTGACTTCTCCCCCCTGATGATTTCTTCCTGTGGGCTACACGAAGAACCATTTTTACGAAACAACTGTGACGACCGACGAAGACCTCGTCGCGAGAGTCATTGGAGCAACTGCACGGATACGTGAGAGGCCTGGCATCTTTTGAAAGTGTATGACGGTCCATGCGTCGACGTTGCGAAGCGTGTATCGCTTCGAAGTCCTTTGAACACTTTAAGTAATAAGGTACTGTAAAAGGTTTGTTGTTGATACATGTAACTGTAATACTACGTACTACTTGTCATTGTACTGTTGTTATTCATACTTGAACCTGTAAATCTGTGATGCACCTGTTTTGTTGTGTTATTGCAAACCTGTACTGCATTGAACCTGTGTTGTACACTTTATCTGATATACTTTTCTTTTGGCTAATTCACTGTCAAAGAGCCCCCTCTAGCAGCCGTCCGATGCGTTTGCGACGACGCGTTCCTATGTCAAAATTACTTGTGTTTGTATGCCTGACTTACCATTAAAGTTTGTCTAAGGACTTTTGACTCACCCTGTATACATCTAATCAACATATAGCATTTGTGTGTTTAAAGTTTGTCTAAGGACTTTTGACTCACCCTGTATACATCTAATCAACATATGGCATTTGTGTGTTTAAAGTTTGTCTAAGGACTTTTGACTCACCCTGTATACATCTAATCAACATATGGTATTTGTGTGTTTAAAATTTGTCTAAGGACTTTAAAGTTTGTCTAAGGACTTTTGACTCACCCTGTATACATCTAATCAACATCAGGCATTTGTGTGTTTAAAGTTTGTCTAAGGACTTTTGACTTACCCTGTATACATCTAATCAACATTAGGCATTTGTGTGTTTAAAGTTTGTCTAAGGACTTTTGACTCACCCTGTATACATCTAATCAACACATGGCATTTGTGTGTTTAAAGTTTGTCTAAGGACTTTTGACTCACCCTCTATACATCTAATCGACATATGGCATTTGTTTGTTTAAAGTTTGTCTAAGGACTTTTGACTCACCCTGTATACACCTAATCAACATATGGCATTTGTGTGTTTAAAGTTTGTCTAAGGACTTTTGACTCACCCTGTATACATCTAATCAACAAATCAACATTTAAAGTTTGTCTAAGGACTTTTGACTCACCCTGTATACATCCAATCAACATATGGCATTTGTGTGTTTAAAATTTGTCTAAGGACTTTTGACTTACCCTGTATACATCTAATCAACATATGGCATTTGTTTGTTTAAAGTTTGTCTAAGGACTTTTGTCTCACCCTGTATACACCTAATCAACATATGGCATTTGTGTGTTTAAAGTTTGTCTAAGGACTTTTGACTCACCCTGTATTAATCTAATCAACATGTTTAAAGTTTGTCTTTGTCTAAGAACTTTTGAAAAAGTACAAATTCTTTTTACGCCCGTGATTCTGAGATCGATGAAGACATGAAATTCGTCTTTCCTCACCTGAGAGCTAAGCATTTCCTTCATTACCTACAAGAGAGGCTATCATGTTGAGCTCGAAAGAAACAAAATGTAGCTTTTCCTTCAGAAGAAATATTTTTTGTTCTTCCAGAGCACAAAAAGTGCTTTTAAGAAATATTTCAAAGAAACAAACAAAACAACAAAAAAAAACCTTACATTGTAAGCAACGCAATCGAATGATGCCAGTCGTGGACGTGGCGACATCTCGTGTCGTTTCTTGCAGTTTCAAGCTACAGGGTTCTATTCAATAAATGAAACAATTTTTCATCTTTCTGTCATGGATAAATTTCTCAATAGCGCAATGCAATGTTGGGCGGGAGCCCAATCTGAAATTTCTCTTGCCTATTGTACAGCCCACACAGTCCAAGATGTGCCATTTTTCACGCTTTCCAACCGTAGGCTGAAGAAGCGTATTTGCCCCAGCTTTGTCCGTCCGTCCGTCTGTCTGTCCGCACGATAACTCGCGTAAAAATGGTTTGATTTCGATGAAATTTGACTATGTGGTAGGGGACCACATAGGGACGAACCCTAATGAAAATGGGACAAATGGGGTAAAAGGTCACGACATAGGAGCGGGATCCATTCCATTGCCCTTATGCGCCATAACTTGCGTAAATATACTTCGATTTCGATGAAATTTTAGTATGTGGTAGGGAACCACTTGGGGATGAACCTATTGAAAATGAGTGTAGTGGGGTCAAAGGTCAGGACATAGATCGGGATCCATTTCATCGTCCTTATCACATACTACACTGGTGTGCAAAAATGAAGGACGAAGAGGAGAAATTAGCATAACAGCGGAAGGAGCAGGCAGAACGGACCGAAAGACCACTCAGGACATAGGCTAGGGTCCGGTACGGTAGGGCATGCGCATATATGCAGCATGATGTAAGGGGGGGCGGAGTGTCGGAAGGGTATGAAGCACACGGGCGATGTACGCTCAGCAATTCGGTGAAAGCTATTGCATGGTGTACATCGGTTTGAACGACGTCGAGTTGCTGACACTGTGTGATATGGCCAACAGGCAATACAGTAGAAGACATCCGGATGACTTTATCCGAGGTCACGTCATTGGGAAGTTGGAAGAAGGTCGAAGTGTGTGACTAGTGTAGCGGAGGAGTTCGGGATCGTTCACAGCATCGTTTCACGAGCTTGGAGAGCATTTCAAACGACAGGAACAGCTGACCGAGAGTTTAGCAGTGGTCGTCCACGAGCAACGACGGCGGCGGACGACCGGTATATTGTCCTACAGGCTAGAAGAGACAGACGGCAGACAGCGGGAGAAATCGCAAGGCACATGCAACAGACAACTGGACGCCCATCATCGCGTTTTACCTTGCCCAGGAGGCTGCACAAAGGTGGTCTATTTGCACGACGACCAGTACGGTGTGTGCCAACGCTTACTCATCGGAGACGGCGGTTTCTGTGTTGCCAGGAACACAAGAACTGGACACATCAGCGATGGGGTCGAGTTCTCTATACGGATGAGAGCCGATTTAGTCTGACGAGCGATTCTGGACGTATACACATCTGGAGAGTACAGGGAACACGATCACACCTCCAACATCATCGAAAGAAACCGGTTTGCAGGTGGCGGAGTTCTCGTTTGGGGCGGTGTCATGCTTGGTAGCCGTACTGACCTCCACATCTTCCAAGGAGGTTCAGCCACTGGTGTCCGCTATTGTACCAAGGTTCTCCTGCTTCACGTTCGTCTGTTTATAGGTGCTGTGGGTCATGAGTTCCTCTTCATGGACGACAACGCTACACCTCATCGTACAGTGGCTGTTGCAGAGATATTGGAGAGTAAAGATATTCAACGCATGGATTGGCCCGCAAGGTCCCCGGACCTAAAACCAATCGAACACGTATGGGACCTTCTCGCGAGACGCTTGGCAGCACGTCACCAGCCGCCAGCAACGATACCACAGCTGCGATTGGCGCTACAAGAGGAATGGACCGCGATGCCGCAACAGCTCCTTGACAACCTTGTCCTCAGCATGAACAGACGTAAATCCTGCAACGCAGTCAGGGGTGATACTAAAGACTGGATTTCTCTTGGCAGCCGCCTGTCGCATGGACGTTTCTGTCTTCTGTCCAGTTGTGCTCGAAGCTACCTTTTCAATGAAGTGCCTTTGTATCCTTTGGATTCCTTGTTTGGACGGTTTTGCTCACGTGTCCCATATTCTTACATCTTGGGGATCTTATGGTATGATTTGAGTCGATGTGGGGCACTTCTGCACGACGTTACATTCGAAACTCCGTCCCATCCTTAATTTTTGCACGCCAGTGTATTAAAGGAGCAAATCTTGAATTTATGTACATTTTATTTTGAAAACGGCTCTAAGGATTTTGATGAAAGTCGTTAACCTACCGTTTTCTGGTACTAGAAATCGATTTAGCTTGATCAGGACTTTGGAAAAATTCCTTTAGTGCGTTAAATGACCACCCCGAATTACCACGTTTTTAGTGTCATGGCGTCGTCCTATTAATGTTTCCCATGCTTAGAAATCTTATGACGTCACACTCTCGCGATTGAGATGTTGGCGCTTGGTGACGCCATCTGCCTCATTACGTCAAGCGTTGTGTGTGGATCCTATTAAAGTTTTTTGACGTCACACTCTCGCGAACAGATGGTCGCGAGTCCCATCTGCCTAATTACGTCACGCGTTGTGTGCGTATTACGCTTTACATCTATTTTCTTCTAGAACAAAAAGTGAGTTGTGCCAGCTGCTTGGAGTTGATGCGTAGTACAGTATCAGCAGCGGAAAGCTGATGTGTTTTTCCCTTTAAAAGGTAAACTGTTAACACAGCATTTTTTTTGTTACGTTTTTGAATAGTCACTTGATGGCGAGCGTATCCGCTGTTCTAAAATATGATTAGTTCATTTTTATTAATTACTATTAACAGAGTGTCACGTGGATGGTAAAACAATATAAAATAATATGGCTGGTCGACGCCCTACGCAACGTGGACGTTTCAACTTTAATAAGAAGAATAAGTAGAATACGGAAGTGTTGTAACAAGAACAAGCGGAAGAAGTAAATATGGAACCGCTTGGACATTCAAGAACCGATGGTTTCCGATCACATTCCAGTCTCGAAACATATGCCTTTCCATTGAAAGAAGATCAGCCTACAAAAGACCATTCTGAGCAGCTAAGGCGAGGAGCACGGAAATAATGTGCGACGTTATTATAACCCTCAATGAATCTATATCGAAAAAAACCTCGAACAAATGCGGCGAATAAATAGACAGCGAATCGCAGATGAATCATCCGAAGAATTAACGTAACCAACGCTTGGAAGAACTACGAAGCCGTTCATCACAGTGAATCGCAACCGAAACCGCGGATGAACGTGTTCAGCGACTGGAACACTTAGCACAACGTGCAACTGAACGACTTAGCATTACAATGCTTGGAAATAACATAAAAAAAAATTGCCCTCATCCCCCTTTAACACGCGCTTGATACAAAAGGAATAGATGCCATGCCATTAACAAGTGGCGAAGACTTCTGAAATATATGGAAAGCTTCTAAAATATCAAGTTTGGTGGTTGAATCTGGCTCGTCAATAAGGGTTGCTTCTTCAAAGAGAAATTTATGATCCTTTTCGTAACAGTTAGCCATTGATGACTTCTTTGGGTCAGAGTTCCGAATGTAGGTCTTGTGCTCCTTCAATCGAAAACGCAAGGCTCTAGAGGTCTGTCCTACATAGGAAGCTCCACATTCACATGTCAAATTCTGAAAGCAATGCCACGGGAAAATGGAATAATGGCAAAATTCTCTCGCAATGGGTGCATCACAGGAGTTAACGTGGGATTTTGCCTTTATTTCATTTTCCCGTGACAATGCTTTCAAAATTTCAAAAATTTTCAAAACCTTTAATTTTAAATTATTTTTAAACCCATAAACAAAATGAACTTTTTAGGATCAAAGGACTATGTTGAAGACAAAAACTTGTGGGGAATTTATCAAATTCCATGTGAATGTGGAGCTTCCTATATAGGACAGACCTGTAGAGCCTAGCGTTTTCGATTGAAGGAGCACAAGACTTACATTCGCCGCCCCGGTGGCGCAGTGGTCTAAGCGATGGCTTCTGATCATTCGTCCGAAAGGGGTCCGGGTTCGAATCCCGGTGAGGCATGGACGTTATGTTTGTCTTACGGCATTGGCTCTCTCCCTTCCCTGGAACCATTAGCCCTAAATTAGGAACGGGCGACTGTTTATAGGCCATTGAGTTGCTCACGGTGGTCGTTAAAACTCCAATAAAAAAAGAGACCTACATTCGGAACTCTGACCTAAAGAAGACATCGATGTCTAAACACTGTTACGAAAAGGACCATAAGTTTCTCTTTGAAGAAACAAAACTAATTGACAAGCCAGATTACTTTATATTTTGGAAGCTTTCAATATACACTGCTGGCCACCCAAAATGCAACACCAAGAAGGACACGAGATAGCAAAGCCAGATTTACTGGACACATACCAACAGATACAAAGATGAAACGATTGAGCTTACAGGCCCGTGTGACTTGCGGAACACTCAGACATCAATAGTTCTTGTGGCTCCCATGGCTGGAAATAACTGTCGCTACACGCCGCGGCATCGAACGAAAGAGGCTTTGGATGTGGGCTTGGGGTATGTCGGTCCAGGCTGCCTCCACACGTTGCCGCAGTTCATCAGGCGTAGCCGCGGATGGTGCTTGCCGGGCCACTCGGTTGCCGATCAGCGACCAGACGTGTTTGATGGGCGACAAATCGGTTAGAACAGGCGGGCTACGGCAGCAGTGACACCTGGTGGGCGGTGAACAATTGTTGCACGATGCGTGCCCCGTGCGGGCGCGCATTGTCCTTTTGAAACGTGGCCGCAGGCAGGTCCTGCAATTAAGGGAGGACTACAGGCTACAAAACGTCGGAGATGCAGCGGTTGCTGTTGAGTGAACCGGCGATACGTACCAGAGGGGTACGGGTGTCATATCTATTTGAGCCCCAAACCATAACGACAGGCGACGGACCGGTATGGCAATGCATAATGAAGGCGTCATACAGTCTCTCGCCGCAGTGACGCCACACGCGGATCCGACCATCGTGGTGTTGCAGGCAGAAGCGGAATTCGTCGGAGAAGACAATGTCGTGCCATTCCGTAGTCCAGGTGCGGCGTTCAACGGCCCACTGCCGCTGCACTCGCCGGTGGTGTAACGTCAATTGTAATCGGAGCAATGAGCGCCGTGCGACAACTCCCCGCTCCTGCAGAAGACGTCGAACGGTACGTGCTGACACAGCTTGTTGTGCAACACACCCTAATTCCTGCGCTAACGTTCGTGATGTGGCGGTGCGAACCGTCAATGCCCGCCGCACAACATGCCGGTCCTCTAGTTCGGTGGTGTGCCGCGGCTGCGGCAAACGCCCACGTCCGTCCTTCCGTCCCTCCTGCGCCCACCGAATCCATACTCGCCTCACTGTGGCTGGATGTCGTCCCACACGGGCGCCGATGTCTCGGTAAGATAAACCACTGTTGCGATAAGCCCCTTTTCGTCCTCTGTCGAACTCCGAAACATGCTGAAATGACTGCCGTATTCTGCGACGAGGCATCAGGAAGCTTCCCACGCACAGGTCTGGCAGCACAACACACTTCCACTACTTACACCCCCCTTCTGTGCACCCTTCTTGTAGTGCTTCTTGGCGGCGTGCCGGGCGCACATGATTTGCATATGCCCTGCAATGCTAATCGTTTGCATGTCCTCTCGCTGGTGACGCATGCTGCGAATTTCAGGCCAATCGGATGCTTCCTTCTTGGTGTTGCATTTTGGGTGGCCAGCAGTGTATATCAGAAAAAAAACTAATTGACAAACAAAACTTGACATTTTGGAAGCTTTTAGTATATATCAGAAATCTTCGCAACGTCTTAATGACATGACATCCACACCATTTCTATCAAGCACGTGGAAGCAACTAATCAAAATCCGTGACAGTAAACACCGTTTATGATATTATATACAATTTGAATATTTACGTGCCATTCGTCCTGATGAAGCTAGATCAATACCTAGTGAAACCATGGTCGACTTGAAAAAATAATAAATATTTATGACAAACCACACTGTATTCTCTTAATACGTATTTTTTTCATTGTTTCGTAAATTAAGCAAGCTTGCCGCAGCAAAAATAATACTCGCTGATCCGTTGCCCACTCTGATATCAAAGTCTAGCGACGTCACTATAAATTAGGACTAGAATAAAGCATCATTAGTTAGCTTATAAAAGTTTCACTAAAAATAAAACCATGGGTAATCTAAGCCACGAAAACACACACACAAAAAAAAATCAAATGAGGACAAATTTGATGATGTTTAGAGAACAGATTTAAAAATAACTTTCCCAGTCTGACTCACAGAAGCTGAAATATAGCCGAACATAAAATGTATCGCCATTCAGCTGAGAAATGTTGTATTTGAAAGGCAGGAATGTGTTTATGGGAAACGCTAGGCATGGCTAAAACAAATCGAACAAAAAAGGTAAAATATTCAGCACAGTGAAAAAAAAAAAAAACTTAATGGATCTCATTGATTATCATCATAGCTACCATTCGTTAAATTTTTTTAGTCTGACATGCTGAAAAGGAAATATCATTGAACAAACAAACATAAATTTTACGACAACTAGATGAAAAATTCTGCTTCAGGAAACACTTGTGAATGCTTTTGAAAAAGCTAAAACGAAATGTTTTAATAAAATTTCAACTATTAAGTACAAACTTAATTTTTTGAATAGAGATTTTGGAGCGGCCCCAAATCGCTACGTGAAAAATGTAAATTTTCATTGATGCCACCTCCAAAAAATTCACACTTACGTGCCCCTTAAAGGAGAAACTCGTGGAAAGGTTTATACGACTATCTATCCCACGGGAAACTAACTTTTCAAAACCGACTGTTAGGAATGGAGTTCTGTTAAATGCAAAAATATATTTAAGCGATCTAGCTGAAAAAATGAGCAATGGAAGTCGTTAAACTTTCCTCTGGCCCCTGTATCGTAGTGGACTAAGCGCTGGCTTCTGACCATTCGTTCGAGATGGGTCCGGGTTCGAACCGCAAGTGAAGCATGAATCGTGTGCTTGTTTCACGGATCTGGAAACAGTGACCCTTAATTTGAGATGGGCGACTGCTGTTAACTTCATTGAGTTGTTCACGCTGGTCATAAAAAAAAAAAAAAATCCAGAAATTACCCCCCCCCCCCAAAAAAAAAAATATACACTGTGACAAAAATCACCGGACATCTCTTCAAAAGCAAACGAACGGATCCGCTGCTTTGTTAAGATGCGCGGTACAGCTGCAAACGATATAAAAACTGCGATCATATCGCACTGGTATCTGACGGTACAAACGGTATCTGACCGCGATCATATCGCACTGTGAGGTTGAGTGAAAATGTCCCTGCGGGAGAAAACTGACTTTGAGAAAGGAAAGATTGTTGGCTGTTATATTAGTGGGTTGTCCATAAGAGAAACCGAGAGGCGTTGAAACATACCTAAGCCAACTGTTTTGGATATATTGAATAAGTCGAAGACACATGGCGTGCCTGAAGCAGCAAAACGTACCGGCAGACCAAAGAAAATCAGTGATAGAGGACGTCGAAGCCTCAGGAGAGTCGTTACAGCTAATCGACGGAGTACTGCACAAGTCCTTAGTGTGCAAGTGAGTAAAAATACTGGAAGCTCGGTATGTGCACGTACCATTCGCAGAGAACTTCGTTCCATGGGTTACCGTGGTTGTGCGGCTGCTCATAAGACTTTCATCTCCACTCGGAATGCTACTCGTCGTTTAGCATGATGTAAAGAACATTTATCGTGGACCGTAGATCAAGGGAAACGGGTCCTATGGACTGATGAATCCAGATACACGATCCATCAGTCTGATGGCCGTGTGTGGGTATGGCGGCAGTCGGAGAATGCTATTTACCACAGTGTACTGTTCCTACGATCCAGTTTGGAGCTGGCAGTGTACTCGTGTGGGGATGATTTTCGTGGTATGGTCCCGGCCCATTGGTTATCGTGCACAAACCTTTTAACCAGCACGTCTACCTCGATATTCTGTACAATTATGCCCTACCAACTCTGTGCCAATACTATGGAGCCGAGCCTTGTTGGTACCAGCAGGATAATGCAACGAGCCATAAACCAAGGACTGTTACGGCGTGATTTGACAATAATTCCGTATCGTTGTGGACTGGCCAGCACAGAGCCCTGATCTTAATCCCATAGAGCACTTATGGGATGAATTAGAGCGCCGCATAAGAAGTTTGGAACCAAGGCCTGCTACTAAGCAACAGTTAGCGGCAGCATTATGTACTGAATGGAAGCGCATACCTATCGCTGTGTTCCAAAACCTTGTCGAAGGAATGCCTCGAAGGGTCAGTGCATGCATTAAGGTCAAAGATGGACCGACACCGTACTAATGTATGTCAATAAATGCTATGTTGTGTTTTTCTTCTAAGTGTCCGGTGATTTTTGTCAATATAGTGTATATTCTAGGTGAAATCCCGTCAAAAATGACGAGGGAAAATAAGATATATATTATTTTTTTAATAATCAGATATTCTTTTTTTTGTGTGATGTCCAAATGTGAAAGTATAATGTTTCATGAGCATTACAACAATAAATAAAAGTGTATTGGTTGAGGCAAGAATTTGATAGTCAAAACGGGAAAATGCTCTTTCCGCTACGCTACCGAAGTGGGACAAATGTTCAAACGTTCAGACAAAGGAAATTATATTGTTTATAATTAGACGGAATTTTTATTCCCATGGTTTTGCCTATCAAATGCTTTTGGAACCAACGCATATAGAGATTCGGTGATATCGTGTCAACAGACGAAAGGACGGACAAAGTGATAGCATAAGCAAGTTATTTCATTTGCATACATTCGTACCGTATTTCAAAAGAACTGCTACAAAGAGATTAAACAAAAACGATACAAATTTAGGGCACATTTATTTATTTTGTGCACAACTACGAAGGTTTTTACTTCAAAGAATTAAATGAACGATAATCAATAATTTTTCAATCATCACCTTCAAAACAGCTTTCAAATTTTGTGATATATCTGAAATCCTAATCTGCCTATGGGATATGACAAATAAAAAAAGTTTCTTGATGCATATGTGTAGACTTCGCAGCAAAATTAAAAATTCTATTTCCCCTAGCAAACTAACTCAATTTCAGCCTTGAGCTGTCTTCTTAACTTTATTTTCACTTGTGAAATCGCAAATAAAAATGTACGAGACAGAAAGAGAGAGAGCTTAATGAATTTCTCTTGGTTTTCCGGAAAACCGTGGACAGTACACATTAACTTTTTCATATTGTCACAGCAATAATTATTCAGCATATTTGCCACTCCTTCGGGAATTCAGTGTTTCAGAGTCGTCTGACCCACATTCAAAATTTGCATTGGAAAGAATTACCTTCATCTCCTTGCTCGCCATAAATTTCATTTATTAATCCTAGAGTTTTTAATGTATGTGTTTCAACCAGTACTTAAAATTTTAATTTATAAAACTCATTTTGTCCTGGTAGTTAATTAGCTTAATTTGCTTTCGAATTCTGCGCAGTAAAAAGCCTCCGCACAGACAAATAACTTACTTTAATGCCTTCTTGCTCAAAATTTCATGTTATTTATGAATGTAATAAATCCATAGGTTATTCTCGAGGTTTTAATTTCTTAAATTATTTCCTCAGCTCTTCGATTCAGTTATCAAATAATTCATAAAGTACGATGATGAATTTTGAAAGCAAGTCTTCTCGGACGTAGTGGAATTGAATTAGCTCACTGGTGGTTCGTTTCTGCTAATTCGCTTTACCTCATCAGAGTGAAAGAATTTAGGGAAAATATTCAGCCAAAAGAGTAATTAACAGATTCTCATTTTTATTGATATTAAATCTGGTTTTGTCAAATTGCGTCCTTTTTTTTCATCAGATTCAATTGATATTGTCTCTCAGCAAAGCGGCAACGACGAAGCTACCTGAATAAACAAAACATTACAGTTATAAAAAAAAATTCTACATTCTCAACAATTTTAAAATTTTAAACTGCTGTTTCCTAGCTTCACATACCATGGGAAAATACGCTCAAATACATTTTATAGGTTAGTTTGTGTGCGTTCCATTTTAAATCCGTTTCGGTTTTCTGCTATCACCGTAACTTAAAGGGTTATACACCCAATTAACAAAACATGAAAGATACCTACCTAATAGAGCGTTGGTCCTGTCTAATGCGAATAACAGCCTACATACGCCGAGGTATTTACTCTACCAGATGCAGGAGGGTTCCCGGAGGTAGTGCCAGCTATGCTTGATGCAGTACTGTCCCCAACTCCCCTCGAGACGTCGGTCCAGGTTCCACGGATCCTTATTAACATTGCACGGCATCCCAGAGGGCTTCCACAGGGTTTAAATGAAAGACCTTGGAGGCCACTGGATGTTTCCAAACTCAGATGTGTTTTTCTCGAGTCATACCTGGGCAATTGGTGCCCGGTGGGGCGGCGCATTGTCCTTCTGAAACAGATATCGGCCGCAGAATGCCATGAAAGAATGTTCGTGATCAGCCAGCACATGCTGGTAGCACGTAGCGGTTTAGGACCTCTCCAGACACACTACGGGACCTAATGTGTGCGATGAGAAAGCTCTCTAAACTATCACAGAGCCACCACCGCCTTGAATATAGCCAACCTGCGAAACAGGACATGCTGTCGACACGACTCTCACACCCTCCGGTCAGCCGCTACAGCTGAAAACAAGACTCATCTGACCACACGACGTGGCCGTATTCTGCAGAGGTCTAGTTTTGATGTCGTCACCATGCGAGGCGTAATTTCCGATGACGAGTAATCAACAGTGTCACACGAGTAGGGCCTCTGCTCCCGTAGCCCAAGGTATGCAACGTACGCAGTACGGTTCCCTCGGTGACGCTAGTTAGCCCCCCCCCCACACACACATTTAACCTGGATGTGATTTGCGGGGGTATCGTTCACCTGATCGAAAATCACTTCGCCGAAAACCACTTGATCGAAAATCACTTCGCCGAAAACCACTTGATCGAAAATCACTTCGCCGAAAACCACTTGATCGAAAAGTTCATTTCACCGAAAAGTCATTTCACCTAAAACTTAATTTCATTGAAAAGACATTTGATCGAAAAGTTCATTTCACCGAATGATTACTTTACCTAAAAGTTCATTATATCGAAAGATCATTTCACCGAATGGTCAGTTTATCGAAAACTTAGAATTTTGTTGTTAGAGATGTGCTGGCGTGTGGTGCGGGTTTTTGAAAAACTGGCCACCTAAACATTATCGGATTGTATAAAAAATACACTTTTAATTTCTATGAAACACCTCCCCATGAGTAGGTTTTTCGAAATATAACATTAATTATAAGGCCTAGATCTTTGCCTTTTTGTTAAATTTTAATCCTCCCAGCTCATATTCATAAGGGTTACATAGTAAATCAAGTAAATAATGTTCCACTTTTACTCAACCACGAAATATTAATTTTTTGACCGTAGGCCTAGATGCAGGCCATTTTAACATATTTAAACCCTACTCATATTTTTTTTGATTGGAGGTTTCACGACCACCGTGAGCAACTCAATGGGCTATAAGCAGTCGCCCGTGGCCGCCCCGGTGGCGCAGTGGTCTAAGCGATGGCCTCTGATCATTCGTCCGAAAGGGGTCCGGGTTTGAATCCCGGTAAGGCATGGATGTTGTGTTTGTCTTACGGCACTGGCTCTCGCCCTTCCCTGCACCCAGTGACCCTAAATTATGGACGAGCGACTGCTTATAGCCCATTGAGTTGCTCACGGTGGTCGTTAAACCTCGAATCAATTAATCAATCAATCAGTCGCCCGTCCCTAATTTAGGGTCACTGGTTTCAGGGAAGGGAGAGAGCCAGTGCCGTAAGACAAACACAACATCCATGCCTCACCGGGATTCGAACCCGGACCCCGTTCGGACGAATGATCAGAGGCCATCGCTTAGACCACTGCGCCACCGGGGCGGCTTACCCATATTAATAAGCATTACATAAAATTTAAAGTAACCTTTTTTTGTAAACCTTATGAACATGAGCACGCACGGTTAAAATTTGCTAAAAGGCCTAAACCGAGACCTAGGGCACTAAAATTGATTCTTTTTGCCTGAAAAAATGTGCAACATTATTAACTTGACTTAAGGTAGGTCACCACCTTGAAATATGCAAAATTTTGAAAAAATATAGAATTTTTTTTTTTGCATATAAATAACCTTTGAACATTTTTCTAGCAGAAACTTCAAGCAGAATTCAATTACGTTAATAATTTCCCAAGTTACTGTCCTCAAAAGTGAACACAGTAAGGAAAATCGAAACCAGAAGTGGCACCGGAAGTGAGTTAGCCTTTAAACCTACGTCAGTTTGCTGACAGTTTGGCTGTATAATCTATGCCTCTTTGTCAGTTCTCCAAATATTTGTAGTTTATTTTACAATTTCAAACCTGGCAACACTTTCTGACAGCCCTCATCCGTAACTGTAGCAACAATTGCGATGTTTGTTTAGTTTGCAAACCAAGCGATCACTGTTCATTAAGCGTTCCTTTTACAATATTTTTACATCATTTGTGCTTCTTAAATTTATTTTATTTCCTCAGTGTTTCAGTATCATTTATTTATGGCAAACTTTTACTCTCAAAGAAGGAAAAAACGAAGTTTCCAGGATAACCGCTACACATCTGCTGAGCCTGTTTCAGAGCACGGTGTCAACGGTGACGATCTACAAACACATTTTGATGACGCAAAAGCTCCTAATTCATATCACCCATTTCAGTTTGTTCCTCAAACTTCTAAAACTACAGAAGGGTGTTTTGGGTACAGATTTATAGATATCGAAATTCTTAGCAGCATATTTGTGTCTAACCAATCCACTATAATTTGTCTCTAACCAGTCCATTTATAACCGTCACATTGAATGATGGTTATAATGGATTGGTTTGAGTTTTGGACTTATTGGGTATTTCTCCAGGACAATACACTCTGAAAGGCTTTGGTCATTTGGATTGTCAGCGTTCGGTGAAAGCACAAAATGCCTCAACACCTGCTTTTGAATTGCAAAGAAAGAAAAATAGAGCCAGCAGAAAGAAAAAAACAAGAAATCCACCTTGATACTGAAGGTGAAAGTGGGGAGTTTTGAGGACCTTTTAAAATTACAGTTACTTTTTCAGAACCACTGAGCTTTTCTTTTTGCGTTTTCTCAATATTGAAAATATGATGTTTTCATCGTGATTCCAACACTAATAACTTCAGCACTATTTATGTATGAAACTTCAAATTTTAACAGCATATTTACCACTCATTTAGCTGTGCAATGAACTAAAATGAAGACTGCAGCACGATTATTTTTCTTTTTAGAGAAAAATTTGTTCCTGATAAATACACTTTTCTAAAGATTTCAATACATCCTGTACACAGTGTGGCAAAGAATTTTTAAGACTGGTCTGTAAAATGATATAGAAACAAGATATTATAATTTGTTTTGGTTTGTAATTCAAAATAAGTCCCTCCGGCTTCAATACACTTGTTACAGCGATTTAATAATGATTCGAATGCCTGTTCTAGTTCACTTTGTGGAATTGCCTCCAAAGCACGCGTCGAAGCTGTTTGTATGGTCGAAATATCATCAAAATAACACCCTTTTAACGTCATTTTAAGTTTTGGGAACAACGAAAAGTCGCAGGGTGCTAAATCAGGTGAATACGGTGGATGATTCAACACGCAGACGTTATTTTTCGCCAAAAATCTACGAACAAGAAGTGAGGTGTGACTGGGTGCATTATCGTGCAACAAACACCAACTGTATTCATCCCGATATTCTGAACGAATGCGACGAATTCTGCCCATCAAACGCCTCAAAACATTTAAATAAAACTCACCAGTAATTGTGTGTCCACTTGGAACAAATTCTTTGTGGATAATACCTTTACTATCGAAGAATGTAATGAGCATTGTTTTGATTTTCGATGGAACTTTTCTTGTTTTTTTTGGCTTGTGGTGAGTTTTTTGACTTCCATTCCGCACTTTGTTGCTTTTTTTAGGATCATATTGAAAACACCATGTTTCATCACCTGTAACAATCGATTTTAAGAAGTTTGGATCATTTTCAGCGGCTGAAATGATGTCTCTGCAATGTGCACTTCTTGATTTTTGTTCATTGGTTAACGTGTGTGGAAAAAATTTAGCACAGACTTTTGTTTTGCCCAAATCTTCTTGCAGGATGGTTCGAATCGTTTCTTTGTTGATGTTTAAAGACTCTTCCATCATTCTTAGTGACGCACATCGATTTTTTGCCACGAAATCATGCACGTTTTCAATAATCTCAGGTGTCCTAGATGAACTTGGTCTTCCGGTATGCTTATCATCTTCTAGCGTATCTCTTCCGTCCAAAAAACGTTTGTGTCACAGGAAAACATTTGATCTACTTAAACAAAACTCACCATAAACTTGTTTCATCATTTGGTACGTTTCCGAGGCACTTTTACCAAGTTTTGCGTTAAATTTAATAACAGCCCTTTGTGCCATCTTAATAATTCAACATGAAAAAAATTTTACTTCTCTAATGAACGGCCGTTTCGTTTGAGTTACTTTAACAACAGCGCAGTACTTTTGGCAGAAAGCAAGCAGATGGCCACGGTTTATAATGCATTCGCGTTTACACTGGTGGCGCCACCGTAGGCTGAAATCTAGCGCCAGACTTAAAAATTCTTTGACGCACTGTGTATAAAGAAGTATAACTTTGAATTCCATTTCACTAACTTCATTGTTTTAGTTTATTGCATTCACAACATCCTAATGAGCCTTTTGGCACCTTTCTTGATTAAATACACCCAAGTGTTTAAGAGATTTTAATGTTTTCGTAAAATGAATAAATTTAATTTTATTACATTTAAAGCTAATAATGCCATTAATTATTTTTTTTTCTTTTTTTTTCTTCCTAATTATTTTTTAGTTATACATGTTGCACATAATCTGAAAATGTTAAATGAATTAAATAAAAAATGATTTAAGGTGGTGACCTACCTTAAGTAAACCTTATGAATATGAGCACGCACGTTTAAAATTTGCCATAAAGGCCTAAGCCGAGGCCTAGAGCCCAAAACTTGATTCTTTTTGCCTGAAAAAATGTGCAATATTATTAACTTGAGTTTTTATGTAAACCTTATGAACATGAGTTCGCACGATTAAAATTGTGTAAAAAGGCCTAAGGTAGTGACCTAAAACGGATTCTTTTTGTCTGAAAAAATGTGCAACATTATTAATTTTACTTTTTATGTAAACCTTAGGAACATGAAAAGAACATAACTTGTATGCAAACCTTATGGACATGATTAAAATTTGTTAAAAAGACCTAAGCCGAGGCCTAGGGACTTAAAAGTAATTATTTTTGTCTCAAAACTAAATCTTTGTGTTTTCTGTGACACGGAGAAATGAAACGTGAAATTTCAGTATGATCCCCTAACGTTTCAGTGGTTCTGTGGTCTGTTTGCCGAACTTGCACCATGCTTCAACAGATCCTTTAATGAAATCCAAAGTTTTCGATTAATTGACCCTTCGGTGAAATGACCTTTCGATGAAATAAACTTTTAGGTAGAGAGACCCTTCGGTGAAATGAACGTTTCGATCAAGTGATCTTTCGGTGAAACAATCTTTTCGGTGAAATGATTTTCGGTCAAGTGACCCTTCGGTTAAGTAAAAGTCGGGCAAATGAATCAGACCCGATTTGCGGCGCCGTTGCTAAGCAGTCGGTCTGTACGAGCTTGGATAGTCTACATTGACCCCGGTCATCAATGCCACATGGTTCACCACCGCTTAAACTCTGGGAGCTGGTATGTCCGTCGATGGTATACTCGGGGTACGCTCTTGATACGGTTGCTTCGGGAACCCAATGGTTCTTATCACTCCGGCGATTGAATGACCCCCTCTGTCTTACACCGACAAGGCACCCACGATCAGATTCACGCAAATTACCACGTTTACCGATGCGACAAACAGTCGGCAAGCCCTGCTGTCCGCCTATTTATCGCCTGCGTTGCGGTTTGGGTCTGTTCCATTTTGCGCGGGCGATGCCCATGTCAACTTTCCATCACTCCTATCTCTAATATTTTGTCTATGTATTATCCATGATTTAGGGCCACTGTTTTCGGGGAACGGAAAGAACTAGAGATGGAAAATAAACACACCACCCATGCCTCGTTTAGACTCGAACTCGTCTCATGTTTGACGAATGGTCAGAATCCAGCGCTTAAAACATGACTCCATATGGGCAGCTTAAACATTTTTTCCAGTTGGTGCAAGCAACTTGTGATATTCTGTGGATGAATTTGGGAGTGAAAGAGCCTTTACAAAAAATCGAGGTTGGGTCAATCACATTCGGAAGTACTTAGGTTCATTTGCATCAAGTTGGTGACTTTAGTAGCCATCCAAAGAACTCAATTCGGCGATGGTCTCAAGTTAATACCAAAGTTTCTTGGTCCATGTAAGGTGGCCAGAGTGAATCCTAGAGACAGATATGAGGTTGAAATGGTCGGTGATCATGCAGGTCCTATTGCGACCACCACCTCCGCTCAAATGAAATAAAAACTTCACCGTCTTGGTACGATATTTAATAAAAGATGAAAACTATTTTCAGATTAAAATACCCCATTAGCACTTTCGGGGCAACATTCAACCCATTAGCACTTTCGGGGCAACATTCACCCCATTAGCACTTTCGGGGCAACATTCACCCCATCATCAGGTGGAACAGAGGGATAATTTAGCACTCGCTTAGCTTTTTATGTGAGTGCAGCGATGCACTATGGGCAAGAATCTTGAGTGTCAGGTGAATCGTTACTGTTGCCATTACATCGGAACAAAAGATACAATTCCCAAACAGTAATTTCACATAATGTAGACATTTTGTTACAAATTAAGGTTATTGTCATATTAATAAATTGTTGGTAATATTTAATTTATTACTACTGTAATTTAAAGTGCAAGTTGGTAATATGGTCTTTCCAAATTTTTGATGCTTTCCAAATCCAAAGCTGCAGTGATTACACACACCTACGGACATTTCAAAAATTTGGAAAGACCATATTACCAACTTGGAACTTTAAATTACAGTAGTAATAAATTAAATATTACCAACAATTTATTAATATGACAATAACCTTAATTTGTAACAAAATTTCTATATTATGTGAAATTACTGTTTGGGAATTGTATCTTTTGTTCCGATGTAATGGCAAAAGCAACGATTCACCTGACACTCAAGATTCTTGCCCATAGTGCATCGCTGCACTCCTATAAAAAGTTAAGCGAGTGCTGAATTACCCCTCTGCCCGCGGGTAGCCCAGTGGGCAACGTTCGTGACTGCCGCGGAAGGGACCTCAGGTTCGATCCCAGTCGGTACGAACGCTCGATCCACTCAATATTCGCCGTGCGTCGGATGGGCACGTTAAGCCGTCGGAACCCGGGTACTGGCCTCTCGGTAATAAATAAGGGCGTCTTCCTCCACCTTTCTACTTCGCTTCCGTGTCACTTTCCTATCGGGCAATCTAGCCCAAATCCCCTAGCTTCCTATTTCTAAGGGTTGTTTAAGACCTGGGGTCAGACACTTCCTTCTTAAAATCATCTACATATGATCATGAATTACCCCACTGTTTCTCCTGATGATGGGGTGAATGTTGCCCCGAAAGTGCTAGTGGGGTATTTTAATCTGAAAATAGTTTTCATCTGTTATTAAATATCGTACCAAGACGGTGAAGTTTTTATTTCATTTGACACATTTGTACGAAGTTACTCTTTCACCTCCGCTCATCTAATGAAACCCTTTTATAAAAATGTAACAGTTTAATATTGTGATTTTTTTCATATTAAGAAATGTTTTCATTAGTCATAATGCATTCCTGTGCATTTGTTCAATCCTTTTGGTTAAATTTATATTTTGTGCAATATTTCTTTTTGTAATGTGGAATCATGCTATAAAGCACGATATGGTCACATCTGATGTTGTTCATTTTGTATTTTTGTGCTATGTAATGTGTTTTGTGATTTTAATTTCTCATCCGACATGTCCCTGGGGCAGTGATCTACAGGATGGCCGAGTCTGTAGGATTTCTACTTATTCAAATGGACTAACTTCTTGTAATGACAATTCTGCTTCATAGATGGCAGCACAGTACGATCTACACTGTAGTTTCACGGATGAGACGACGCGCAGAGCAGCAGAAGAGAGAGAGAGAGAGAGAGAGAGAGAGCAGAGGAGGAGGAAGGAAGATTGGAGTTGGTCGTTGGCGATTGTTTGTTGTGCAGAATGAATTAGTTTAATTTGTTAATTATTGTCTTGTGTACTTGTGCTGTGTGTCGAATAAAATGTTAAGTATATGATGGCTGTAGTCGCTATGAGAAGATTGAATTCCCCTAGACGACATGAGTTCTACAAGAAAAATCTCACTACAAGATTCTTGGTGTGTATTATGTATTTGTTTCTTATTTCTGTTTGCTGTCTCTTATGCAAATTATTATTATCCCTCGTTATACTTCCCGGACTTAACGCCATGCGCTAACCTTTTTAACCAGCTGGAACGAATTAAATCGGGGATAGAAAAACGGGCTGAAATTATCTGCAACGAATGTATTCGTGTCTAACAAGGGGGCTAACGCGGCTGGAATGAGTAAACCTACGCATCATAGAACGTTGATTTTTCCTTGGATTTGTTAGTCAAAGGAGCCATTTGTTGTTCATTTTGTATGAACAACATGATTTTTGTGACTGATGATATTTGTTGGAAGGACAATGTCGGGGAACATAAGAAAGGACAAAAGATGTTTAAGTCACTTGCTTCTCCACCGTGACATGGTGTCCGTGTCAAAAAGACCAGCCCTTTCCAATAATTCCTGGGGCAAGGAGCAGAGAATAAAGAAATAGAAGCTCTTATCACCAGTGACACGTTTATAGTCGGTACTACTAAGATGAGAAGGGGGAAGAAACTGTTTTGCCGTAGCTTTCATAAAACCAGACCGCTATACACTGTGTTAGCTTTGCATTAGGAACATCTACCTGATAACGCGTCGATCCACCTTTCTGTGCAATCATAGCTCGCAGACGCCTAGGAACGGATTCTATAAGTTGTCGAAAATCCTCCATGCATAACTTGACCCACGTGCGCTCCAGCAGCTACGTGAATTCACACTCATTCCGTGGAAGAGGATAAGCAGTTCTCACATCCCGTTCTAGCATATCCCGCAATAGTTCAATAGGGTTACAGTCAAAGTAGTTTGATGGCAGCTGTCGTGTACCCCCAACCGCACAGTAGTTAACGAGCCCGATGACACGGTGCGTTGTTCTGCTGATAGATGGCACTGTGCGCCGGGTGAATGCACTGTAGATACGGATGGAGGTGGTCGTCGACTAACATGTCCCTGTAGCTTCGAATATTCAGTGTTCGTGCGATAATAACCAATGGACCTAGAGCTAGCCAGGAACAAGCTCCGTAGACCAAAACATCAACTACACCGAACTGTTGAAGCGCAACTGTGCAACCGAGGGATAGAATTTCATGCTGTTTACGCCATATGCGAACCCGGCCATCAGCATGGTGCAGCAGGAAATGGGACTCATCACTCAAGACGACCTTCTTCCACTGTCGAGGGTCCACTGCGGACGTTCTCTGGCCCATGCAAGACGTTGTTTGCGATGACTTGACGTCATCATGTGTACAATCGTTGGTCTCCGGCGGTGGAACCCCAGGCTAAGCAACTTACAGCGCAGGGTGCATATGGAAACAGTCGAACTGCACCCATGTTTTACTGGTGGGTGAGCTGGGTGACTGGTGCACGTCGTTACTGAGACACTCAGTCGAGACACCTGACGCTCACCTCTAGGATCAACCTAGCGTGGATGACCAATGTGGGTCCTTCTGCTGGATGTCTGTGCATGGTTAACCCAGTCATGGTACACCCTTGATACAGTAGTACGAGAGCAGCCAACAAGTGTGGCTGCCAAATGTGATCCCTCCTGCTGGATGTCTGTGCATGGTTAATCCAGTTCTCGTACACCCTTGATACAGTAGTACGGGAGCAGCCAACAAGTGTGGCTGACCAATGTGAGCCTTTCAGCTGAATGTCTGTGCATGGTTAATCCAGACCTGGTACGCCCTTGATACAGTAGTACGGGAGCAGCCAACAAGTGCGGCTGACCAATGTGAGCCTTTCTGCTGGACGTCTATGCATGGTTGATCCAGTCCTGGTACACCCTTGATACAGTAGTACGGGAGCAGCCAACATGTGTGGCTGTTTCCGAAGTTTTGGCACCTGCGCTCCGGGACCCCAGCTACCTGGCCGCGGTCAAATTGGCTTTATCTTACCACGTTTCCCTATTACTGGTAAACGTTTACTGATCACGTATCGAGGATAGGTGTGCACTATTTATAGTAACAGCACGTAGCGTTGATAACACGTGGTACTTCATTATCGCTCCGAATATGTAAAACCGGAGGGGTTGTTCCAATTACAAAGCTAACTCAGTGTACGAACATTTCTGTTTGGGAGTGAATGAAAATTTTGGCACTATTTGGTTCAGGTACATCGTCAGCTTGGAGGGTCAATAAACCATGCATTACAAGCCAGATAATCGCATGATGCGAACGCGTGAACATGTTATGTTATAGTGGTCAACACCATAAATAGAAACGAGTCGATGGTCAACGGGTAGATAATTTCTTGCGGGTCCAACGGGTAGGGTCAAGGTGTTCCTGACCCGATTTTGACCAGGTTTTATTCCCGTTTTAATTTTGAAAAGAGAAAAATGTATTCCAAAGAAAAATGTGCGTTGTAGAATTCTGAAGTCGATGCTGCCCACGGAGTGAATAATGATTTGCCATGTAAAAATATTCTCATTCTTAAATCAACGAAGATTTCCACCGACCGACGTCCAACACACCGACACCATATCGTAAAAAGATACTTCCTTTGCGTTATTTTACAGTGTCATTGTCCAGGCCAAGGTACAAGCAAAAGCCATTCGCCTGCTTCTCAGCTGATTCACTCTCTTCGTGCAAAATTCACTGTATGACTAAGAGTTACTTTTCTCATAGCATCTTTTACTTTGAGCGTTCAGAGGTTTTCGATTGATGTGCAAACATCTCGTTCCCATAACATGTCATGTCGAAATTAACTCCTTATTTGTTAATATAGATGGATTCAATATTAAGGAGGTTGACAAAGTCATCGAGGCCAGCAATTACGTGCTGGTTGTAAACCACAATGGGAAGAGTGAATGCTCAAGATTGTTTGGTCTCATTAAGGAACCGGTGAATAACTGTGTGTTGTTTAGTCTTGCTTGTTGTTCAAAATGTGGAAAGTGTATAATTACAAAGAATAATGTTGACGATGTAATAAAAGATTATGGAACCAAAAATCTAACAGACCACACCTCCATCAGAGCGTGGAAAGAGTGAACAATCTAAATACATTTCAAAAAACAAATTTGTGCATTTGTGTAACCGTAAATAATGATTCTCATTTGCAATATACTCTATGGTCACAGTCATCGTCAGCCATTACTTCTGGAACCAAAATAGTGGCACTAAAAGTGGCACTAAAATTTAGCAAATAACCAAATTTTATTATTAAAAAAGAATTTCAGTTATTGAATATCAAGCAGTTATTGGGATAAATATATATATATATTACGTTTATATGTACCAAGAAAGAAGCATCCGATTGGCCTGAAATTCGCAGCATGCGTCGCCCGCGAGAGGACATGCAAACGATTTGCATTGCAGGGCATATGCAAATCATGTGCGCACGGCACGCCACCGAGAAGCACTATAAGAAGGGTGCACAGAAGACGGGGTGTAAGTAGTAAAAGTGTGTTGTGCTGCCTGACCTGTACGTGGGAAGCTACCTGATTGATGCCTGGTCGCAGAATACGGCAGTCATTTCAGCACGTTTCGGAGTTCGACAGAGGACGAATAGTGGCTTACCGGGACAGCGGTTTATCGTACCAAGATATCGGCGCCTGTGTGGGACGACATCCCGCCACAGAGAGGCGAGTATGGATTCGGTGGGTGCAGGAGGGACGGACGGACCGACGTGAGCGATTGCCGCAGCAGGGTTACACCACCGAACGAGAGGACAGGCATGTTGTGCCGCGGGCATTGACGGCTCGCACCGCAACATCACGAACGTTAGCGCAGGAATTAGGGTGTGTTGCGCAACAACCTGTTTCAGCACATACCGTTGACGTCGTCTACAGGAGCGGAGACTTGTCGCACGACGCCCATTGCTCAGATTACCATTGACGTTACACCACCGGCAATTGGCCGTTGAACGCCGTACCTGGCTTACGGAATGGTACGACATTGTCTTCTCCGACGAATCCCGTTTCTGCCTGCAACACCACGATGGTCGCATAAGCGTGTGGCGGCACCGCGGCGAGAGACTGTATGACGCCTACATTATGCATCGCCATACCGGTCCGTCGCCTGGAGTTATGGTTTGGGGCGCAATTGGATATGATCCACGCACCCCTCTGGTACGCGGCGCCGGTACACTCAACAGCCACCGCTACATCTCCGACGTTTTGGAGCCTGTAGTCTTCCCTCACCTGCAGGACCTGCCAGCGCCGACGTTTCAACAGGACAATGCGCGCCCGCACGTGGCACGCATCGTGCAACAATTCTTCACGGCCCACCAGGTGTCACTGTTACCCTGGCGAGCCTGTTCTCCCGATATGTCGCCCATCGAACACGTCTGGTCGCTGATCGGCAACCAAGTGGCCCAGCAAGCACCACCCGCGGCTACGCCTCATGAAATGTGGTAACGTGTGGAAGCAGCCTGGACCGACATACACCAAGCCTACATCCAAAGCCTCTTTCGTTCGATGCCGCGGCGTGTAGTGGTCGTTATTGCCAGCCATGGGGGCCACACGAACTATTGATGCCTGCGTGTTCCGCAAGTCGCACGGGCCTGTAAGCTCAATCGTTTCATCTTTGTATCTGTTGTTATGTGCCCAGTAAATCTGGCTTTGCTATCTCGCGACCTTCTTGGTATTGCATTTTGGGTGGCCAGTAGTGTAAATTGAGTTTCAAATTTATAAGCAGATTTGTTTGGGTCAGTTACGGGTCCGGATCGTATCCGGGTCCGAAATTTCTGACCCGTTTCCAACTCTAACTCAACACTAGTATTTAATTAGAGAGCACAATTATAATGAAAGCGGAGAATACGATGTTTTGGGTGAGTGATGGTTTTGTCTGTCTTCTACTCAACCGCAGAGAATAATTTCACTACCTCAGCGAATTCTTTGTTAACCGAAGTTCAACTATTCCTGTTCTTCAACTAATCCCTTTATTAAATATTTACGTGCATTTTTTGTAAGTTCATCTGCCGTGCTTCATGAGTTCACTGCAACTGGTATACCTGCCACGAGTGCCTAATAAAGGAAATTATCAATTAAAGTATCGTTTCCTAGAGCAAGAACTCTAAATACTTGAAATACAGTTAAAACATTATATTATAGATTGTGGGAATCATTCCAAGGACAGAGAGAACTGGATCTGGTAATAGGATAGCCTCTGCCTTCTCTCACCCAAAGAAAAGAAGTGTAATCGAATGAGGAGAAAGAGAGCTAAAGACCGTCCTACGCAAACACATTCCACAATACCAGGACTGATAACACTGTCACAGGGAAACATACACTGCTAGCCACCCAAAATGCAACACCAAGAAGGAAGCATCCGATTGGCCTGAAATTCGCAGCATGCGTCGCCTGTGAGAGGACATGCAAACGATTAGCATTGCAGGACATATGCAAATCATGTGCGCCCGGCACGCCATCGAGAAGCACTATAAGAAGAGTGCACAGAAGGCGGGGTGTAAGTAGTGGAAGTGTGTTATGCTGCCGGACCTGTGCGTGGGAAGCTTCCTGATGCTTCGTCTCAGAATACGGCGGTCATTCCAGCTCGTATCGGAGTTCGACAGAGGACGAATACTGGCTTATAGCGACAGCGGTTTATCGTACCGAGACATCGGCGCCCGTATGGGACGACATCCAGCCACAGTGAGGCGAGTATGGATTCGGTGGGCGCAGGAGGGACGGACGGACGAACCTGAGGTATTGCCGCAGCCGCCGCAAACGACCAAACGAGAGGACCGGCATGTTGTGAGGCGGGCACTGATGGCTCCCACCGCCACATCACGAACCTTAGCGCAGGAATTAGGGTGTGTTGCGCAACAACCTGTGTCAGCACGTACCGTTCGACGTCGTCTGCCGAAACGGAGACTTATCTCACGGCGCCAACTGCTCCGATTACCAGTAATGTTATACCACCAGCGAGTGCGGCGGCAGTGGGCCGTTGAACGCCACACCCGGACTACGGAATGGCACGACATTGTCTTCTCCGACGAATCCCGCTTCTGCCTGCAACACCACGGTGGTCGGATTTGCGTGTGGCAGCACCGCGGGGAGAGACTGTATGACGGCTGCATTATACATCGCCATACCGATCCGTCGCCTGGTATTATGGTTTGGGGCGCAATTGGACATGACACCCGCACCCCTCTGGTACGCATCGCCGGTACACTCAACAACCGCCGCTACATCTCCGACGTTTTGGAGCCTGTAGTCCTCCGTTTCCTGCAGGACCTGATAGCGGCCGCGTTTCGACAGCACAATGCGCACCTGCATGTGGCACGCATCGTGCAAGAATTCTTCGCGGCCCACCAGGTGTCACTGCTGCCGTGGCTCGCCTGTTCCCCCGATATGTCGGCCATTGAACACGCCTGGTCGGTGATCGGCAACCGGGTGGCCCGGCAAGCACCACCTGCGGCTACGCCTTATGAACTGTGGCATCTTGTGGAAGCAGCCTGGACCGACATACCCCAAGCCCACATCCAAAGTCTCTTTCGTTAGATGCCGCGGCGTGTAGCGGCCGTTATTGCCAGCCATGGGGGCCACACGAACTATTGATGTCTGCGTGTTCCGCAAGTCGCACGGGCCTGTAAGCTCAATCGTTTCATCTTTGTATCTGTTGTTATGTGTCCAGTAAATCTGGTTTTGCTATCTCGTGTCCTTCTTGGTATTGCATTTTGGGTGGCCAGCAGTGTAGTTGCACCCAGAAGAAAACAACCGACAGGTATGCAACTTGGTACGTAGATTTGATATCGCGAGACATGACAATAATTCAAGTATCACGCTCGGCCGCGCACGTGACGCAAGCAAGAATGGTTCGTAGCGCTGTGCCTGACCAGCTGTACACCAATGAGCCATCACAAAATGACCATACCGAGCCTAGACAAATGAGCGCGCCTGGAGACCGAACGTTGGCGCAAGTCAAGTTCACAGAGCAGTATATTTACAACCCGAGGACCGACTTTCGGTTACTAGTTTTCGGACTCAGAATGGGAAAAGCTGCCAATTCATCGGAGTTTGATAAAGGACAAACGTGTATCGGAATTACGATATCGGAAACGGCGCGGTTTGTGGATTGTTCACGTGCCGTTGTAGTGAGTAAGAATCAAAAGTGGTGCACAAATGGTCAACACCTGTGCTCCACTTTTGATACGTACGATACAAGGACGTCGTCCAGCCGTGTATCACTCGTAGCTCATTGATGCCAGAGGGGAGCGGAGACCGTCGCGCGTTGTTCACAGCGACCGCAGGGCCACAGTGTGACAAATCCCCCGCAGCTACAACAGTAGTGATCAGGGCAATGTGTCACAGCACACAGTTCGTCGCAGCCTTCTGCGCATGGGCCTGCGTAGCCGAAGACCCAGCGAGTCCTTATTCTCTCTGCACGTCATCGCCAACAACGCGTAAAATGGACCCATGATCATCGATATTGGGCCGTGGATGATTGGAAAGAAGTGGTGTGGTCTGACGAATCAAGATTCCTAGTGCATCACGTAGACGGCCGAGCGCCGATACGCCGATTAATAACGGAGGCTGTTGCACCTGGATTCACTGTTGAACGGAAACAGGCCGGCAGCTGGGGTGTTATACTGTTGGCGATGTTTTCTTAGGACACTTTAGTCCCTATTATCACAATAGCGCAATCTCTGACAGATGTCAGGCATCTGAACATCGTTGTGGGCCAAGTTCACCCATTCATGGCAACTGTGTTCCCTGCTGGTGATGGTCATTACCAACAGGATAATGCGCCATGCCACACCGCCAGAATCGTCAAGGAGTGGTTCGAGGAACATGCTGGTGACTTCCTGTTAATGCCCTGACCTACAAATTGACCTGATATGAACCCAATCGAACCTTTGTGGTTCGATTTGGAAAAGCAGATTCACGCTAAATCACCACCATTCCGAAATGTACAGGAACTGTAGGACCTGCTGTTGACATCATGGTACCAGATACCTCGATGCCTAGCCGAGTGATCGGTGTTTTTCTGATAAAAAGGGGTCCTACATCTAATTAGGTAGGTGGACATAATATAATGGCTCATCGGTCATCCGTTGTGCGTGCTTCCCATTCTGGCTCGTGCAGTTGTGTTGGTTGTATCTTTTTCAAGTGAAGTATGCCTAGGGGAAAAGTTCGGAAGCAATTCGAGTAGTTGGAAGAGTTCGAGAGGGGCAGCATCGTCGAGCTCCGGGAAGCGGGATGGTCTTATCGCTGTATTGCGTGCCATACCGGTCGTGCGGATATCACCATAGCACGTTGTTGGTGACAGTGGACAGAAGGAGTGAGGAAGACCTAGACGAACCATGGAGAGAGAGAGGACCGACGGGTTGTCCGACATGCGCGGAGTGACCCAACAGCCACGATTGCGGATATTCAGCGAGCAGAGGTGCCTTCCATGCATCGTCGGATCAGTGCCATCACCACTGACAGACGGCTTCACGACGTAGGACTACAACTGCACTTAATACAACTGCATCGTCGCCAAAGACTGCAATGGTGTCGCGCCAGACTGTCCTGGAGTGACTCAGAATGGCAGCGGGTGATCATCAGTGAGGATTCCCGCTTTGGTCATAGAGGAGATGACCAACGAATCCATGTGTGGAGGCACCGTGGTCAGCACCAAGATGAATGGTCTGTTGTAGAGTGTCACACGTCCTGAAGGCCGGGTGTCACAGTGTGGGGTGTAATTGCCTACGATGCCAGATCACCTTTGGTGTTCATTAGAGGCACTTTGACAGCCTAACGTTACGTTAATGATGTCCTGCAACCAACCAGTGGCCCTACCTTTTCTGAAAGCCAACTCCGGTGCGATTTTCCAACAGAACAACGCTCGTCCCCGCATTCTGCTGCTGTCTCACGAGCTTGCCTTCAAGGCACTGACATTCTGCCATGGCTATCCGCATCTCCAGACCTATCGCCGATTGACAATGTGTCTGATGCTATCGGATGCGCTATCCACACTCCACCCCTAACGCACAATCTGCAGGAAATGCGCGAGAAGATTCAAACTGCATGGGATGGCTTATCGCAGGACATCATTAGGAACCTGTACAACTCCATACCGAGACATCTGGCATGTTATGGGAGCAAACATGGCGGCCCAGTGCCGTACTGAGAGACACTACTTATTGGAGTGTAGCTCATTAAATATTGCCCATATCAGTCTCAATGTTTAATCATTTATTGTTCCTGGTAACCCCTTTACCATACACCCGAATAGCATTGCAAAAGGATACGTCCCTCTGGGGGCAACTATTTTTCTGACGTAGAGTTTATTACAAGAGACGAGAAAAGGCAAAGGCCGTCCTAGGAAAACAGAGTCTAAGGAAGGAAAAGTGCTAAATAACGTCTTAGGTAAAACAAGAAAGATGACATGGAATTTTCGGTTGTAATGAGCATGCCTTTTGAATCCGTTCTGATGCAAATTAAATTCATCAAAGCTATTCAAATTTAACGGAACCGGTATGAAGAACAGTGTTTTTGACCGAAGAAAGAAGTTTTTCAATCGGGGTTTTAATCCCGAAGATATTACTGTAAACGGAAACGTGAACTTACTCCCTCTGGTGGCAGACTTGTGCGTTAAGAAAAATTTTAAAATATGTGAAAAACATTTCGCACCGGAAACGCTATCCAACAAAGAAGGAATTATTCAAATAGGACTCTTAGAAGTAGGCAAAAATAAGATATACGTCTACGCCTCCGGGCGGAGAAATCCTGCGTTATTTTAAGAAGAAAATATTCCGAAAAAGGTGTATCGACGTGAGTAGTATCGGTCAATAAACGAATTTTTTTCAGTCGTGAATTTAGAAGCTCAGATTTTGCTGCAAATACATCAGAAGCGGAATTAATACTTACGCCTCCTGGTGGCCAAACCAATTTTTTACCAAAAATTAGAAATTATATGCAAAAGATTTCGCATCAGGAGTTGTATCCTCTGCCGAAAAAATATTTTTAAATCGGAGTTTGAGAAACAGAGATATCGGGGAAAAGCAATTTACTTTTACGTCCCCTAGCGGAAAATCTGTGCGTAATAAGGAATTGTAGTTTAAAGATTTAAAAATCTTAACCTTTCAATTCCTTATAAATGGAATGGAAAGGTTTAAGATTTTTTCAGTCGGTTGTTTAAAAGCAAATATATGGAATAAAATGTATTTCGAATTCGTTATTATCTGCATTTAAGCCCTCTAGCGGCAAAATTGTGCATCGTAAAAATAAAGTAAAATGAAGGGTCATCATTCGTACGTTTCAAGCTTCCCAAGGCAAACATTTTTTTCGAATTGGACTAAGAGTTGCAGATATATGGTGTCCACAGACGGACGGACGGACAAACCGATAACATAAGCACCATCTTTTTTACAAAAGACGTGCTAAAAATTCTAAGAGACGAGAAAAGGTATAGACTATTCTAGGAAAACACACACTTTCCAAGACACGAAGAAAGGTAAAGACCGTCTTCTGGAAAGGGAGTCCAAGATAGGAGAAGTGATTAGACCGTCCTACTTAAAAATATCTAAAAGACAAAAAATATACAGGTTGTTTTAAAACTAGTGGATAAAACATTTAAAAGGCGATAGAACACACCGAAAGAAGCACTTTTCTTCATAGAATGCATGATCGCAAGTTACGCGGTTAGGCGCTGGAGGGCGCTTTCCCCGTTTCTCCACACACACGCCGTCTTTCGCAACGCAAAGCCAGGAATGGCACAACAAATCACAGCAAAGCTTTTATTGCAGACAAAATACAGACAAAACGTGACATCACAAAAGTACATCAAAGTTGCAAACATTAATAAGTAAATTTTGAAATTAATTTCAATTACAAAAGCTGCTGAAAAGAGCGACCGCCACTTCTGATACACGCTTTGCATCGTCGACGTAAAGATGCCTGTATGTTGTGGAAAATACCTGGCATTTCCCGGACAGCTGCAGCAGCGACTGAAAATCTGGCGACTAGTTCCTCATTGGAATCAATGGGAGTGTCGTACATTACGGACTTAAGATGTCCACATAAAAAGAAATCCAGAGGGGACAGATCTGGTGATCATGGCGGCCAAGCGATAAGTCTACCTCAGCCAATCCATTGGCCTGGAAATGTGGCATTCAAGTAATCAGAGTCCTGAAATGAGCTGGTGCTCCATCATGCTGGAACCACATTTTACGGCAGACGGCTGCTGGTACATGCTGGATTAATACAGGCAAGACTTATTGAAGGAAAATAAGGTACGTCCTCCCATCCAGACGTTCCGGTAAAAGATATGGGCTAATCAAATAGTCGTGAACGATACCCGCCCAAACATTTACTGAGAAACGTAGCTGGTAGGAATGCTGCCGTGTTGCGTGCGGATTATCGCTGGCCCATACATGCACATTGTGGGCATTCAATACGCCTTCACGGGTGAACGTTGCTTCATTCGCGAATAGCACGTGTGCCGGAAACTTCAGATCCGCTGAATTCTTCTGCAGGAAACAGCGTGCAGGAAAATCTGCAGGTGTCAAAGCGTGAACTCACTGCACATGGTATGGATGTAGTCTTTCATCATGTAAAACACGCCAAACCATGGTATGGGGTACACCTGTCCTACGGCCTACAGCTCTCGTGCTGGTGTCAGGATGATCTTCTACCTGACGTAGAACCTCTTCAGCCGCGTCCGGCGTTCTCACACTTCTTCCACGAACTATATCATGCATGGCGGATCCCCTTTCGGAGAGTTGGCGGTGTAAGCGATAAAACATTCTGTGATCGGGCACACAACTGTTGGGGAAGCGCTGTCGGTAAAGCCTTTGGGATTCCCTTCCATTACCGTTGGCGAAACCGTAGACGAAATGCATGTCCGCATTCTCCTCATTCGTATGCTGATCCATTCCAAGTCGCTAATGACTAAGGCAACCCACTTTGTACAAATCCTCTTAAATTTTACTTGCACAAAGTGGGTTGCCTTACTAATAACGGTACAGATCAGATCAGATCATATGTAGAGGTTTTTAGGAAGGTAGTCTCTGACCCTAGGTCTTAAACAACCCTTAGAAATAGGAAGCTAGGAGATTTGGGCTTAAAGTGCCCAATAGGAAAGCGACACGGAAGCAAGGTACACAGGGGGAGGAAGTCGCCCTTATTTATTACCGGGAAGCCAGTACCCGGGGCCCGACGGCTTAACGTGCACATCCGACGCACGGAGGATATTTAGTGGTTCGGGCGTTCGTACCTGCCTGGGATTGAACCTGGGGTCTTTTCCATGGCAGTCGCGAACGTTGACCACTAGGCCACCCGCGGCCCTAATGACGGTGCATGCGAAAACCACCGCTTTTATACGTGCGCCTTAAAGCGCCCTCTCTCTTTGCGTTGCGGAAGAAGGCGTGTGTGGGGCAACGGAAAGCGCCCTCCAGCGCCTAACCGCGTAGCTTGCGACCATGCATTCTTTGACGAAAAGTGCTTGTTTCGCTGTGTTCTATCACCTCTTAAAGTTTGTTCCATTAGTTTTGAAACACTCTGTATATAAACTATTCTGAGGAAACACTCACTTTCCATGACACCAAAAAAGATAAAAACCGTTCTCAGGAAACATAACCAAGGGAAAGTTTCCATTGATAAATGCACAGTTGACGTGGACCAGGAACATGAAATAGAAGACCTCGCTCTTTCCACGTTTATAAGTGAGTCACGGAAAAATTTCTCATCAGCCGCCACCTGGAATCGAACCCAGGTTCTTCCAGTTACGCGCCGGATATGCTTCCTCTGCACCACAGCAGCTTCGAAATTCTCCAGAATCACAAATGATGAACTGCTAAACCACATGGCAGGGCTGCTTCTTTGGAGCCCCGCACAATGCTGGGTATTCACCACAGATAAATGTTGCTGTTTATCTTCACTTATAAACGTGGAAAAATCGTTGACTTCTATTTGACGTCCCTGGTCCACGTCAACTGTGTATTTATCATTCATTCGCCTTCTAGTTATTTGTTCAGTTGCTGCTGTTCATCTGTGGTGAATCCCCAGCATTTTGCGGGGCTCCAAAGAAGCAACCCTGCCATGTGGTTCGGTAGTTTGTAGTTAATGAGTCTGGAGAATTTCGAGGCCGCTGAGGTGCAGTGGAAGCATATCCGGCGCGTAACTGGAAGACCCTGGGTTCGATTCCCAGTGGCGGCCAATGAGAATTTTCCCGTGACTCACTTATAAACGTGGGAAGAGCGATGACTTCTATTTGATGTTCCTGGTCCACGTGAACTGTGTATTTATCATTCATTCGCCTTCTAGTTATTTGTTCAGTTGCTGCTGTTCATCTGTGGTGAATCCCCAGCATTACGCGGGGCTCCAAAGAAGCAACCCTGCCATGTGGTTTGGCAGTTTGTCATTTGTGAGTCTGGAGAATTTCGAGGACGCTGTGTTGCAGTGGAAGCATGTCCGGCGCGTAACTGCAAGACCTCGGTACGATTCCCAGTGGCGACCGATGAGAAACTTTTTCCGTGACTCACTTATAAACAGCGATGACTTCTATTTAAAGTTTCCATTGCTTAAACTCTGACACGACAAATGATGTTTCTAATAACGGCGATTCTGCGAGTTGAATCGCGATTGAAATGGAGCAGTCTGTGACTACCACGGGTGCGCGACTGTGACCAAGAACTGTCCACTAAAAGTCCTCCCTAGGAAATGTTTTTTTTTAATAATGGCATTAAGCATTAATGTTTTAAGACTTCCAAATTCAACATCAGCTCATGGCTTTTTTTTTTAAATATTTTTAATTTTGTGGACTTTATTATAGGATATTCATTGTCTTTTAAAAGGGTCGAGTTACTTGTGGTTTTTCTTTCAGATTCTGACGTTCTTCACTGATGCTGTAAGGAGCCACCAGGCCACCACTAAACACGAACATGTCCTATAGTTAAGAACAAATACATGTTATATTCCATGTGCTGCGATTTTTGACTGTCAACATACAGTATACCCAACGATGTAAATGACCTTTCGCTTACAATGTAATAGTACAAACAGTCAAAACTGGCAGTTCATGAGTGAGAATCACTGGTCTCATACACATAGCCCAGAATTTTAATGAAATATTATACATAGCTGGAGCACGAAAAAAAACACACCACAAGTATGGTTTTAAGAACAAAAAGCGATAGCTTTGTAAAACCTCCAAAGAACAACAGAGACAGTGAGAGAGAGAAAGAGAGAGAGAGAGTATGAGACACTGACAGAAAGAAGTAATAACGGTGACAGAGAGCAAAGAAGAGATACAGAGTGAAAGCAAAATAGAAATAGGGGAATAAGGGATTTAATAATTGAGACGGAGAGAGCAAATAAGAGAAACACACAAAGAGGGGGGGGAGGATAAGAGAGACAGAGTGAAAGCAAAACAGAAATAAATAGCGAGAGGGGAATGGGATTTTTAATACCTGTGACAGAAAGGGCTCATAAGAAAAAAAAAACGGAGAGGGAGTGAAAGCAAAAGAAAAATAGAAATAGGAAAATGAGGGATTTAATAATTGCGACAGAGAAAGCAAATAAGAGGAACAGAGAGAGAGAGAGAGAGAGAGAGAGAGAGAGAGAGAGAGAGAAAGAGAGTGTTATAAGGGATGAGAAGAGTAACAGAGCGAGTGACAGGAACAGAGTGAAAGCAAAAGAGAAATAGAAATAGGGAAATGAGGGATTTAATAATTGCGACAGAGAAAGCAAATAAGAGGAACAGAGAGAGAGAGAGAGAGAGAGAGAGAGAGAGAGAGAAAGAGAGTGTTATAAGGGATGAGAAGAGTAACAGAGCGAGTGACAGGAACAGAGTGAAAGCAAAAGAGAAATAGAAATAGGGAAATGAGGGATTTAATAATTGAGACAGAAGAGAGAGCAAATAACAGGAAGAGAGAGAGAGAGTTATAGGGCATAATAAGAGTAACAGAGAGAGTGACAGGAACAGAGAGAGTATGAGGGACAGAAAGTGAAGATAAGAGAAGCGGAGAAAAAGAAAATACATAGAGAGAGAGAGAGAGAGAGAGAGAGAGAGAGAGAGAGAGAGAGAGAGAGGGAGAGAAAGTGGAGATAGCGGAAAATAAGGAAGACACAAAGCGAATAGGAGTCACAGAAAGAGTAAATAACGGAAACAAAGTGAGAGAATAACAGTGACAGTAAAAGTAAATGAAACAAACAGACAGAAAATATAAGAGTCTGAGAGAGAATAATTAAGGCAGATAAAACAAATAGAGAGGACAGAATGAGAGAGAGAGAGAGAGAGAGAGAGAGAGAGAGAGAGAGAGAGAGAGAGAGAGTATCAGAACCAGAGGGAATAATAGTAAAAGCAAAGAACATAAACAGTGAATAAGAATGAAGAAAAGTAATAAAGTTGTTGACAGAAACACAGAGAAAATTTAGACAGGTAGAGTAATTGAGTCAGAAGGTGCGAACAACAAAACCAGACAGCGAGAATAAGAGAAAAAGAGAGGATAAGAGTTATATAACGATAAAATAACAGAAGTTCAGAGAAAGGTAGAGGAATAGGAAATTATTAATATTACTTACCCATGCTCGAGCGGCCTTCCGTCGGGCATGTGAGGCATATGCCCTGGCATAGGGCCCGGATGAGGCATCACAGTCGGACCGGAGGAGTGGTGATTCATAGGCCCCGGCATGTGGGGACCTGGGGGTGGCTGGACAGGAGGGTGCGGGGGCGGACCAGGACTGAGGTGGTGTGTCGGTTGGATCCCCTTCCACCCGGCTTCCTCCAGGGGCGAGGAGCCGCCCTGTAGTCACGCCCGGGAGCCACGACCTCTCATGGCGCACGCGGACTTGGCCCTCCCTCGAGGTTTACGTGTCTGAAAAGAACGAAATGCATTTAGAGATCTACTGCGACAATCAACACACTGCGTTTTAAAACTAGAACTCTTGTAATACGTGATAATAACTTTGTGGAGAAGAAAACAAGACGAATATTGGCTGCTATACGAAAACGTACATATCACGCATGAAATCCCCAGTGAACTCAAGTGTTGTATGACCCAGAAAATCAGACGACTGGTGAAGTTAAATTTATGAGCTATTTTATGATCAAAACTACTTAACTTTCACTTCTGTTAAAATACAGAAGACGACTTGCCGTGTGGACGAGAGGTAAAGCTTCTGATACCGCTGGTTCGGAATTCAGATTTAAGCGCAGATTTAGTTTTGTTTCTTACTCAACTGGCTTTGTCACTTCACTGAAATCAGTAACTCTGAAACGGAGACGAGAGCTTACCCCCAATTTTAAATGCTGAAGGATGTCAATAAATTTTAAAAATTAATAAATAAATAAAGAATCAGAAGTGCCTAATTTAAAGTGTTCTAAGGCGGTTTTAAAAAGCACTCATTAAAGATTCATTTTTGATTATATATCTTGATTTTTTCTTAAACAAACAGCATTTCAACTGAAAAAACAACAAGTGTACGACTTCTAACAAAAGTCTCAGATCTACTATGATATGGGTATTCCTAGATAGTTTCTTTTTTTATTTCAGTTATGATTAATTACAGGCTGTTTTGGTTTCGGAGTTTAAAGACCATACCCATCATGAATAACACCCTAAGTACTATAAAGCAGTAGTCCGTGTCTAAATTGGGGCCTCAGCTTTCAGAGAAGGGATAGAACCAGTGCCGCGTAAAACAAAAACATTATCAGTGCCTCATCAGGACGAAATCGGACGAATAGTACGAAGCCAGTTCTCCTGATGCATGCTCATCTTAATATTGGGTCTAGAACCTGGACTCATCGGAGCAGGCGACACATTTCCAGTCGGCCAATGTCCAACCACGGTGATCCCAGGCCCAACTGTAAATGATGGTTGGTCAACATAGCTCATGAAGGGGCCACCGATTCTTTAAGTTTATGTGCAAGATCGTCCTCTGAACTGAGCAACCGGAAACGTTTCTCTGTGTGTCCTGGTTGTAATAAGACCTCTGAAAGTTCCTTTGCTGTCTGTTGTACCGACTGTCTGGTTCAACAGGCGACTCAATCTGCATTTATCTGGCCTTAGGAACTGGGGTGCGAGGGTCGATTAACTTTGACCTCGGCTGTCAACCACCACTGGTTGACAGTCGACGTCAAGTCCCGGTTTATGGGGTGCATGAATGTCTCACTTCGGACATCTAGAACTTCCATACGGCGGTTTTCTAACAACCAACAGTTCCTGTGGTTATTGAGATGCTGGCCCCCGCCCATTTCCCGCCAATAATCATTCCCCGTTCAAATTCCAGAAGTTCTCTCCTTTCCCCATTGCAAGGGCTACACACACTTGCTGCCATGCCTGAGATGTATATTCCGTATCGTTCTGTAACGTTACCCGCTACGCTCTGTGGAGCACATCTGCTCGTGGTGACAGGGGTGGTGAAAATGAACTGACCCATAAAAGCAGTTGTTACGTAATTGGCGCCCGACACAAAAGCAGTTTTTCGACTAGCATGTTTGAAGTGAAGATATGGTTTCAAATAGAAATTGCGCCCCGTATAGAAAGAACTGCGAATTATGGAAAACTAGAGAATGTTAGAAAAATAATCCACCCTGTGGAAGCTATGCGTAAGTTTTTCTAATCGGGCGTTTAGAAGCGAAGGAAATCGAAATTTTCATATACGCTCTGTAGCTGGAAAAATATGCATCATAAGTTCAAAATGCACGCTTAATTTAAGTTATAGCGGATGTCTTAGAGTTTAGACTAACAAACAAGTTTTTTTAATGATCGGGAATGAAATGAATATTCAGGAAAATATCCGAGTGAACATACTCTCTATACTTGCAAGATTGGCGTAGCCGTTTTCCCAAGTTCCGCTGACAGCTTCAGAGCAAGATCCGGCAACTTGCTTGCAAGAATAAAGGAGTGGGATTAGAGATGAACTTGCAGAAAACAAAATTGATGTACAATGCTAAATTTAACAAGAACTGAAGGCTTAGAGGTTGATGGAGCAAATTTAACAAGAACTGAAGGCTTAGAGGTTGATGGAGCAAATTTAACAAGAGCTGAAGGCTTAGAGGTTGATGGAGCAAATTTAACAAGAGCTGAAGGCTTAGGGTTAATGGAGCAAATTCGAAAGCAAAAAAAAAAAAAAAAAAAAGCATACGTATACATTGGAAAACAGATATCAAGCGAGAGCCACAGGGAAGAAGAAATTAATAGGCGTACATAACTTGGTTGCAGCGCGTTTGAAACGAACAACAATTTTCAAGAGAAGTTTACCATTATATCTTAAAGAAATGCCTTTAATTAATGCATCTTTTCGGTTCTTACTTATGGATTAGAGACATGGACCTGAACTAAAAAAGACATACAGAGGCTGCAGCTACTGAAAGAAACACGGAGAGATGCATGCTTGGTGTAACGAAGAACAGTTGGAACCCATGATCAAGAAAATGACAAGATATCACAATCAAAGTGAGGACTCTCAAGGGGCAATCGGTTGAACTTTTTGCCAGAAGAACTGGCCACCATTGGGCAACTCAAATACTAGAATGGATACGAAGGGACAAGAACAGCCCACGTGGATTATGTTTAGGTGGAAACACAGTGTGTCCCACTCGCTACCGAACCCGGCATTTATTTAATAATATTAACACCAATGGAGATATTGCAACGAAATCTGAAGTGGACTTACCTCATTTCGTGCGAAATGCGATGACATCACAACATGTGCTATAAATGGCCACCATTTGCGTCCAGACAGAATTGAACCCGGAGCTGTCCGCCAGCCAGCCGGATGCTCCCTAATGGCAGACACATTCCTAAGTGTGGTGCCACTGAGGAGCCGTCCGCAAGCCAACCGGACGCGCCTCTCTGCTGCTTTGTTATGCCATTTTGCTGAGCGTGTCTACGCAACACAGTTGTTGATAGTGGGGGCTCGTGCTCGTGGCTGTCCGCGTACGTGTGAAAATTTATCGGGCCGCCCCGGTGGCGCAGTGGTCTAAGCGATGGCCTCTGATCATTCGTCCGAAAGGGGTCCGGGTTCGAATCCCGGTCAGGCATGGATGTTGTGTTTGTCTTACGGCACTGGCTCTCTCCCTTCCATGGAACCAGTGACCCTAAATTAGGAACGGGCGACTGCTTATAGCCCATTGAGTTGCTCACGGTGGTCGTTAAACCTACAATAAAAAAATTATCGGTATACTCTGAAGGAGCGAGTGTTTATTGTTCGCAGTTATTGGAAAACAGAATCGATAAAGTCTTGTCAACAGCAATTCCTGGAGAGGTTTGCAGGCAGACATCCGCCAAGCAAGTCCACCATTTGGGCATTGTCGAAGAAATTGGAAACCAAGGGGATTTTATTAGACGACCATGCAGGAGATCGTCCACAAATGTCAGAGGAAACGATCCAGAATGTAAAGGGCCGACTACTTGCGTCTCCTACGAAGTCACTTCGCCTACTGTTACAGGATACAGGGTTGTCCAAAAGCACTTGTCAACGTTCTGTGGAAAAAGCGAAGCTTCTTGGGTACCGTATCTCCGTGGTCCACGAACTGAAAGAGCCTGACCACGTGATACGAGTGACATACTGTCGATGGTTTCAGACATTTCTTCAGGAAAATCCGGCCACTCTTGACTACACGTGATTCTCGGACGAGCCGTGGTTTCACCTGCCCGGATACGTCAATTCTCAAAACTCCCGTATTTGGGCCAGTGAAAATCCCAAAGCGATACATGAAGAACCCCTTCATTCACAAAAAATTGGTGTTTGGTGTGGGATGACCCGGCGCCGCATAATTGGTCCCATCTTCTCCGATACAACCATCACAACAGCTGTATATATGGAAATCTTCAACACCTTTGTAAATCAATTGGACGACGAAGAACTCTCCATTGGATATTACCACCACGATGGATCGACATCAGACGCCAGTATGGCCAAATTTCTGTTTTTTTGGGGACCGTGCCATTTCGAAGTGTCTATGGCCACCACGCTCGCCCGATCCTCCTGTTTACTGTATGGGGATATCTAAAAGGGAGAGTTTACCAAAAGAAACCGCGAACTAGAGATGCCTTGAAAGCAAACATCACCGAAGAAATTCAGAAATTCGTACTGGCAAGGACTTTCCACAATATAGTTGTCCGGTTTCAATGCGGTCAGGGCGCAAATGGTGGCCACTTCCGGCACATGTTGTGATGTCATCACATGTCGCTCAAAATGAGGTAAGTCCACTTCAAATTTTGTTGCAATATCTTCATTGGTGTTATTATTATTAAAGAAATGCCGGGTTCGGTAGCGAGTGGGACACCCTGTACAAACCATCCCGTAGTGATATGGATGAGAATTGCACAAGATACATAGTTGTATGAGGTCTTCATCTATCAGAGGAATGAAAGTGGTTGATGATGATGACCTTGGAGATTGTGTATCGAAAAACATCAAGAAGTATGAATGATCATTCTTAGTGCTCAAGCTACCCAACAGGAAAATAATTTTTGAATCCGACAAGGTACAAAGATATGGTGTCCACTGATAAGATAGAAATACCTGTGTAAGAGGTGCTAACGTACCGGTCAGAATTTTGATTTTCTTTAGAATATTACCGATGTCTGGTTGGTTTTTCATTAGGTTTAACAGCAGTTACGGTACGCGTAACCCATTTAGTAATTTTCAGAAGATGACGCTTTTAGGAAACTGTAGACTTAAATCGTTCACTCCATCTTAAAAAAAAAACCACTATTTAACTTTGTTTTTTTACATATCTTTCTACGACCGCAATGCTGGTCATTAAGGACAAAAACTCCAAAGGCGAATAGCGACAACGTGGTGTCCAAAAGTGAAACTACGATAAAAAGGGTTCAAAAGCAAACTGGCCAATCGATTCGGAGACCGATCAAAGAACTAATTACTTAACCTGAACAAAAGCGGTACAAGAGAATTTATAGAACTCTCCACGGTGTCGAAGGCTGTCAACCTGATCAATGGATTGTCTCTCATGACAACGAAGCAACAACACAAAATAAACAAGTTAGTAAAATCATGCAATGCATTGATTATGATACGCTTTCCAACATAACAGAAATCATTACTAAAGTTATGAGGATAATGGCTGTAGAATAAATCTCGCTCCTATGACCTGACCTTTGATCCCATTTCGATGATATTCAACAGAACCAGTAAACTATAGTTCTGGAACAACAAGATAAAGTTTTGTCTCAATTGAAGCATTTTTACATAAGTTATAACGCATAAGAACGATGGAATGGATCCCGCTCCTATGTACTGACCTTTGACCCCATTTAGCCCATTTTCAATAGGGTTCGTCCCCAGATGGACACTTACCACATACTAAAATTTCATTGAAATCGACACATTTTTACGCCAGTTATGATGCATAAGGGCAATGGAATTGATCCCGCTGCTATGTCCTGACCTTTCACCCCATTTCACTCATTTTCAATAGGGTTAGTCCCCAGGTTGTCCCCTACCACATACTAAAATTTAATCGAAATCGAACCATTTTTACACAAGATATGACGCATAAGGGCAATGGAATGCATCCCGCTCCTATGTCCTGACCTTTGACCCCATTTAGCCCATTTTCAATAGAGTTCGTCCCCAGATGGACCCTTACCACATACTAAAATTTCATCGAAATCGACATATTTTTACGCCAGTTATGACGCATAAGGGCAATGGAATTGATCCCGCTATTATGTCCTGACCTTTCACCAAATTTCACTATTTTTCAATAGGGTTTGTCCCCAGATTGTCCCCTACCACATTAAGATTTAATCGAAATCGAACCATTTTTACGCAAGTTATGACGCATAAGGGCAATGGAATGTATCCCGCTCCTATGTTCTGACCTTTGACCACATTCCGCCCATTTTCAATAGGGTTCGTCCCCAGGTGATCCCCTACCACATTCTAAATTTTAATCGAAATCGAACCATTTTTACGCGAGTTATCGTGCAGACAGACAGATAGACGGACGGACGGACGGACAAAGCTAGAACACATACGCTTCTTCAACCTACAGTTGGAAAGCGTAAAATAGCTCTTGAATATTTACCTATGATAAACACCCTGGTTCCTATGAATGCCCTCGCTCGCAGCTTCATAACGTTTCCCGCTTTTTGTGTATTTTTGCCATCGTTGACTCATACACATGCTTTTGTGCATTTGGTATGAACTGAAAGGAGACGAAAATATAACTGGAAGTTTAAATCCGTTACTGTCATAACTGATTAAAAAGTAAGATTGTTTGGAATGCGTTTCATGATTTTTACAAGATAAAGGCTTTGGAGTAGCACCAGTTATGCTATCAAGCATTCGCTCTATATTCAGTGCGATTGTTTTCTGATTCATAGTTTGAAGCTGCCAAGTAACTTGAAACTTGGTCTTACACAGAGCCTTTTGACATTATTCGATTTCTGTGGGTAAAAAGTATTTTTTAAAGTGAAATAGACAAACGTAAGACAGCAGTTTATGAGGGAAAGCGAAAGACCATTCAGTAAAAGCAAATGTTGATTAGGTGATTGTGGTTCATCCCATAAGAACCCATTTACCTAACTTCTAACTTAACACATAAGAAATTTATTCTTCGGTAACTTGGTATAACTGTGTTTTTCAACACATTAAAAATGACGGAAAGCTTTGATAGTGATGCTGCCAATATTTAACATTGGGAAAGCTCCCAGATTCTTTTTTACGCTTTCCAACCGTAGGTTGAAGAAGCGTATATGCTTTGTCCGTCTGTTTGTCTGTCTGTCCGCACGATAACTCACGAAAAAATGGATCGATTTCGATGAAATTTTAGTATGTGGTAGGGGACAATCTGAGGACGAACCCTATTGAAAATAGGCGAAATAAGGTCAAAGGTCAGGACACAGGAGCGGGATCCATTCCATTGCCTTTATGCGTCATAACTTACGTAAAAATGCTTCGATTGCGACAAACCCTTATGTTGTTCCGGACGTGTACTGAACCTGCTCTGTTGAATACAATCGAAATGGTGTCAAAGGTCAGGGCACAGGAACGAGATTTATTCCACACACATTTCCCTCATAACTTGAGTAAATATGCTTCTATTGCGAGGAAATACAATACGTTGTTCCGTAACGACTTTGGAAGCAGTTCCGTCAAAAATGTTTTTTCAGCAATTGCTGAAAAAACATATCAGGGAGCAGTGCGCTCTGGACAGGAAATCAAAGTTTTTCCGTCAACATTTTTTGACATTTTCAGCCCGATCCTTGCGTGAAAAACTTACTGCGCAGAAATATATTTTTGTTAAATCAACATATCTATAAAAACAAAAGTGTTTTAAATCTATAAAAACAAAAGTGTTTTGAACTTTACCAATAGCGCAGGTAGTGTTCGGTAGTTAGTTGTATTTTTTGTTTGTGTGTCTGTGGGGGGGGGGAAGTCGAGCAACTCGATAGACTGTTAGCACTCGCTCGTCCTCAATTTAAGGCCACTGGTTCCAGAGAATGGAGATACCCAACGCCGTAAGACGAACACAACATCCGTGTCGCACCAGGAGGCTAACCCGGACTCATCCCGGACAAATGCACACAAGCCATAACTTAAACCATTGAATTTTAGTTTGGCTTAGTTTCATTGCCTTCAGGCCGCTGTGGATGACTGGTAGCATAAAATACTTTTTGATGGAAGCATGTTGAATTTTAGTTTGGAAAACGTGACTGCTGTAAGAATTCATAATTCTTCGGCGCTATCAGTATTTTAAAAATAGTCTATAGCGATGTCTTATTGATTCAAAATTTTTAATCACTCAGCTTTAGTGGAGGTTAGAGGATTTTTTTATGGGGGGGGAGTTGTTGCGCTCATACATACTTACTCTATAATAACTCTTTTTCCTGTCTCAGTTTTACCATAAATATTTATAAGAAATTTTAGTTAAGAAGCGTTACAGTAGAATAACGTCAGCTTTAATTTTATTTTGCTATGCGTTTATGCATTACCTCTATTTTGTTTCGTTCTTTTGTTTGATGAAGTAACACTTCCTTTACATGACGATGTATCCACATATCTCCTCGCAGTTAGGAATTAAAATAAAGGTAAACATAATTTACAGACTGAAATATCCTAGCAAAAGTTTTTTTCGGGGGTGCAACAGATCCGTTCTGATCCCTCCTGCGACCCTAGGTAAAGATTAACATAGCAGCTCCAAGTGGTACTTCTGACAAAAAAACTTGCATGGTTCGCAATGGATAAAATATCAATCAGATTTTAGTAACTTGTGTTTTCTTCAATGTCAAGAATGATTATTGAATAGCTGCCCCGGTGGCGCAGTGGTCTAAGCGATTGCCTCTGATCGTTCGTCCGAAAGGGGTCCGGGTTTGAATCCCGGTGAGCATGGATGTTGTGTTTGTTTTACGGCACTGGCTCTCTCCCTTCCCTGGAGCCAGTGACCCAAAATTAGTGACGGGTGACTGCTTATAGCCCATTGAGTTGCTCACGGTGGTCGTTAAACGGCAATCAAAAAAAAATATTGAATATATAAATTAAAGAAATGTTGATACGTTATTGAATACATAAGCCGTATAACTTCTAAGCTATTTAATTTCTTTTTTCAAAGATAACACATTAAAAATTGGGTGATGATGGAAAAACCAACATATGATTAAAATATGCGAACCTTAGAAATTGTGGCCCTAAGTAGAAACCCTTTTTTGGGAGGCAAGTAGGATTTAACGACCAACGGGAGCAACTAAGTGGGTTAAAAATTCGCTGCCCTTAGAAATCGTGGCCCTAGGCTGCCGCCCTTTTTTGGGTGGGAAGGGGTATTTAACAACCAACGGGAGCAACGCAGTGGCTAAAAATCCGCGGCCCTAGACGGCCACCATTTTTGGGGGGACGGGGATTTAGCGACCAACGGCAACAACTCTGTCGGCTAAAAATCCACGTCTCTTAGATTGTGGCCCTAGGCAGCCACCCTTTTTCTGGGAGGGAAGGGGGATTTAACGACCAACCGGAGCAACTCAGGGGGCTAAAAGTCCGTGGTACTTAGAAATAGTGGCCCAAGACAGCCACCCATTTTAAGGGGAAGGGGGATTTAACGACCAACCGGAGCAACTCAGGGGGCTAAAAATCCGCGGCCCTTAAAAATTGTGGCCTTAGGCATTCACCCTTTTTTGGGAGGGAAGGAGGATTTAACGACCAACGGGGGCAACTCAGTGGGCTAAAAGTCCGCGGCACTTAGAAATTGTGACCCTAGACAGCTAGCCTTTTTTGGGGGAAGGGGGATTTAACGACCAACGGGAGCAACTCAGTGAGCCAAAAAACCGCGGCCCTTAGAAATTGTGGCCTTAAGCATCCACCCTTTTTTGGGAGGGAAGGAGGATTTAACGACCAATGGGAGCAACTCAGTAGGCTAAATATCCTTGGCACTTAGAAATTGTGGCCCTAAGGATCCACCCTTTTTGGGAGGGAAGGAGGATTTAACGACCAACGGGAGCAACTCAGTGGGCTAAAAATCCGCTGCAAAATTGTGGCCCTAGACAGCTAGCTTTCTTTGGGAGAGAGGGATTTAATGACCAACGGGAGCAACTCAGTTAACTATAAGTAGTCGCTTGTCCCTAGGCTACTGGTTTTCAGTTTTGAGGAAAATACAGGACCACTGGTTTCAGGAGTCGAAGAGGGATAGTGCCACAAGACAAAAAAAACCTGCCATTTCCACCCAGGATTCGAACCCAGACCCATCTCTGACAATTGATTAGAGGCCAGCACCTCGTACCACCAGCATAAGTAACCAAGGCGGAAGATAGCCGCCTTGCTTGCTTGTACTAAATGCCAGCCTCGGAGGGAAAGGATGGGAGGAAGTTTCATTTTTTAAGAGTACGGCCATAAAGGTAATTTGTGAAAAGGCCCAAAAACTCTGTCTCATGGTCGTCGTTAAACTCCACGACAGCAACAACAAAAAGGTTCTGCCTTATAGATGCGGAGATAGAACGGACGAACGAGCTAATACTACAAGCACATATGTTTCCTTTCTTCAAATCACGTACCAGGAAGAAGAAGCTACCTATATGGTGGCAAGCCGACTATACTAGATTACAGGTATATAATCCGGTTACTTGTGATTTCTACATGACAGAACGACGACCCGAACAAAGTTTGCTTTAAATTCATTTCTTCTCTAGAAGCTTGTACGTGAACCACACCAGTGTGCAATTCAACCATAGACAGACCCTATTTTCTTTTCATACGAATTTACTCCCCTCCTTGAGCATCTAAGTGAGCTATAAACAGTCGATAGTACCTAATTTAAGGTCACTATTCCATGGAAATTGAGGAAGCCAATGCAGTAGACGGACTCATTACTCATTCTTCATCTGGGACTCGAACCCGGAACAAAACTCGGGCGGAGGGTCAGAAAAAGTTTATTCCAGTGCACCACAGGAATAACTGTCTTTATTTCCCTGGAGCTCTTCACATTCACATATGTCTACTGGATTGACTAAATTCTCAGACGAAGGTGCTTCATTGGTCTGAGCAACAAACCCTTATTGCTTTTTATATAAGCATAACATTTTTTTCTATTTAAATGACACACACTTTACACATCACCAGTTTAACATTAACAATTTTAGAACACAAAAATGTTTATATATGTTTGAACGGATCTACACTGATGAGCCATTATATTATGACCACCTCCAGCCTAAGGAAATGAGTGCGCCTGGAGACCGAACGGTGGCGCAGCTGAAGTTCATATATATATAACCCGAGGGCCGGCTTTCAGTTAGTAGCGTGTTCGGAGTCAGAACGAAAAAAGCCGCCGATTTATCGGAGTTTGATAATGGACAAATTGTGATGGCACGAAGACTCGGAACTACGATCTCGGAAACGGCGCTGCTTGAGGATTGTTCACGTGCAGCTGTTGTGAGTACGTATCAAAAAGTGGTGCACAGATGGCCAAATGACGAATCGTCGTCCATCCGCGGCTCATTGATGCCATAGGGGAGCGGAGACTGTCGCGCATTGCTCACAGCGACCGCAGGGTTACAGTGCGACAAATAACTCGCAGCTACAACAGTGGTGATCATATGGCAATGTGTCACAGCACACAGTTCATCGCAGCCTTCTGCGCATGGGCCTGCGTAGCCGAAGACCCAGTCGGGTCCCCATGCTGACTGCACGTCATCGCCAACAACGCATGAAATGGGACCAAGATTATCGAGATTGGACCGTGGATGATCAGAAGAAAGTGGCCTGGTCTGACGAATCAAGATTCCTGGCGCATCACGTAGACGGCAGAGCGCGGATACGCCGGTTACCAACATTGGCTATGGCACCTGGATGCACTCTTGGGCGGAAACAGGCCGGCTGCGGTGGTGTTATGCAGTGGGCGATGTTTTCTTGGGACACGTTAGGCCTCATTATCCGAATAGCACAGTCTCTGACAGCTGTCAGGTATCTGAACATCATTGCGGACCAAGTTCACCCATTCATGGCAACTGTGTTCCCAGCTGGTGATGGTCATTACCAACAGAATAATAGGCCATGCCACAATGCCGCAATGATCAAGGAGTGGTTCAAGAAACATGCTGGTGACTTTATGTTAGTATCCTAGCCTTCAAATTCACTTGACGTAAACCCAATCGAACATTAGTGGTTCGACTTGGATACCTATCGCCACCTCATCGAATCGATGCCTTACCGAGCGGCATCTGTTTTGCTGGCTAAAAGGGATCCTACAGTTTATTAGGTGGGTGGTCATAATGTAAGTACACAAAATGTGTCGGCTCGCTGGCGGAGAGGTCAAGGAAGCATAAGTTTATGGCTGGTCCTGTGAACTGGACCTAAATTCGAGTCCTGAAATGAGGGGGGCATTTACGGTGCCCTTGTTTTACGGCGGCAGCCTCTGTGGCGTAGTGGCCTGAGCGCTGGATTATGATAGTTTGTCCAGTGTGCCCAGCATAGAGTCCTGGATCAGCCATTGGTTGACTCATCCAGGACTCGATAGACGCGAAACAAGCGCAACCGACGAAACAAGCGAAAAAGACGTGAAACAAGCGCAACCGGACTGGAACCCGGGCACACTGGCAAACTTAGAGTTGCCTGCCGTTGATATCCGGTACCTTGACAAATTGTAAGATAAACTCTGCGAGGGAAGGGGGAGTTGTGAGGAGACAGGACGTATTCAAACCATGTCAAGTCGTAAGGGAAATCAGCAGTACGCGGCTCTGACAGCTCGATCACCCTGCGAGGGGAGGTTGTGGGAAGACAGGATGCATTCAAACCATGTCACGTCGTAAGTGGCGTAGTGGCCTGGGCGCTGGTAAGAAAAAATCAGCACTGCGTGGTACTGGCCACTCTACTACCAGGAAGCCAATAAAAAAGCTTTGGTTTTCTTAATAGAAAGTATAATCTGTGTGCGCGCAGTTAGGGCAAAAAAAGTTAATAGCAGTTATGTGTTTATGGATTTGAGTTGGTAATGGATAAATTAGGAGCGATTGTTTATTGCCAAAGATCAATCACATTTTATCACCTGTGATCGATAACAATGCATCACTGAAGATCAATCACATATAGGCCCCTGACTACTAGCCATCTGGAGGTTGGTGGAGTGCAAAATCGTAGCTGTGATATCAGTGGGTATGTGACATATGGCGGAAAGATACTAGAACTCGCCTGCTCCTTTCATCAAAGATAAGATTGTGTCTCTGAAGCATTGTCGCGTGATTGTGTTTCGTCGGAGAGATAGACTTCATCGGAAGCATTCTATTGTGAAGGACTTTAATACCAGAGATTCCTGGTGCTTCTTGAGAGGAAGACGTCAAAGTTTTCTTTTAAAACGTCATTAGAAGCTATTAAAAATACACTTTGGTGCGAAAGGTGAAGTTTCTATTCTGTTCCCATCTGTTGATTTTCTTAGTTTTGGGGATCACGGGGGGAATTTGTTCTGAAATTAAGTCACCTGAAGATGGACTTAAAACTTCACAAAACGAATTTTATCAAGTAAAAAACAAAGTATATAAAACAGGACTCCATTTCTTGCAGAATCCTGAAATTAAAAAAACCCACTGTACTCGTAGCTTTCAGTAAAAGCTTCAAAGATAAAGCGATCCAGGAAAACTACCGCAATTCAACGACTAATGTTTAATAATTTACTAAAGATTTCAACGAAGAGCTATAAATTATACAGGGTGATTCATAAAGAAGTATACAGTTTCAACGCACTATAAAACAAGAATAATGTAAGATATTTTATGTCACCTGTAACGGAATTGTAGGGGAATGTTTCAAGATTTTTTAGAGACAGTCAGAGATGTTCTATGTGTGCACCCTTAGTCACACGACACACATCGAGCCGGTAATCCATTTCTGCCCAAACGCGAGGTAAGATATATGAATCAAGTGCAGTGATAGTGGCTGTGATACGCTGTTTCAGCTTTCACCTTGTGACTTTTTCCTGTGGGGGTACGTAAAGGACGAGGTATTTGCCCCTCCCTTTCCTGTTTATCTAGCGGTGTTGAAACAGCGTATCACAGCCACTATCACTGCACTTGATTCAGATATCTTACCTCGAGTTTGGGCAGAAATGGATTACCGGCTCGATGTGTGTCATGTGACTAAGGGTGCACACATAGAACATCTGTGACTGTCTCTGGAAAAACTTGAAACATTCCTCTACAATTCTGTTAGAGGTAAGATAAAACATCTTACATTGTTCTTGTTTTATAGTGCGTTGAAACTGTATACTTCTTTATGAATCACCCTGTATTTACTAAAGATTTCACAAGGAGCTTGTAAAAACCTAAGTTTTTCAGCGTCTCCTCAATCCGGAGTAAGTCGCTCTCCCAACTCAGCTACGCGGACAGAATGTCCCGCTGCAGATTTGTCCTCTTGACCCATGTCTTCACCTCTGTAGTACGTCACAGGCTATACGTTTAGCTCAATACCTTTTTTGTTATTGATCTGAGTTCTGGGAAGGTTGATTTTGTATTTAAGATAAAAGCTACAGTACGATGACTACATAAAAAGGAAGATATCTGATACACACTAAACTGTATAACTTCTGAGTCACGATTCATGATTTTCGAGTAATTTCTTCAGCATCGACGCGAAATCAAAGAAATTAATCGAAGAGCTGTTCGTGAGGTTATGCGATCCTTGAAGCGCTTGCCAGGTACGGATCAAAGAACACATCGTCAGATGATAGAATGACTAGCATGTGCAATAACTTGCTTCTTACATTTCGCGTTGCTTTAAAAAGTACGATTTTATTCACAATTTCTCAGACTGTATATGCAGGTCTGTCATTTCGAAAGTATAACACACTTCTCTCATAGTCAAAAGCCGAATACACGCTTACCAAATTAATCATACAATCCAACATACACTCGCCTCTTAATGTACGCGAAAGTTTTGAGTTTTGGAAATTACGGTGGCGCAGTGGGCTAAGAGCTGGCTTCTGACCATTGGTCAGAGATGGGTTTGGGTTCGAATCCCGTTGGGTCATGGGTGTTGTGTTTGTCATGCGGCTCTGGCTCTCTCCCGTCCCTGAAACCAGTGGCCCTAAATTAGGGATAGGCTACTATACCCCATAGAGTTGCTCAAGGTGTCGTTAAAACCTGCAAAGAAACAACAAACAAATTCACTCAAACGAAGCTGAACTCTTTAACCGACTAGAACGAAATAACTCGGTTATCAAAATAGGCTTAAATTAGCTCCAATATAATCCCTCTCTAAGAAATAGGCCGAACGACTGAAACTGCGCATCTCCCGAAGTGGAAATCCTCCAAATACGTGTCAGTGAATAAACAAAGGCATCGCTCTTTCCACGTTTTATCAACACATAGAAACAGAAAAATTGTTATCCGGTCTCCGCTGAAGATTCCAGATCTCCCGATATCTAGCCTTCCCCATCATGCAGAGAATAAAGAACCTACCATTAGTATCGAGCAATACAGACCATTAAGCCTGTTACTGGGAGTACTTATCACCTGCGGCACGTTTATGGTCTGTGGATAACAATTTTTCGGTTGCTATGTATTGATAAAACGTGGAAAGAGCAATGTCTTTGTTTATTCACTGACACCACGTATTTGGAGACTTTTCACTTTGGATCTCGCCCTTTGGATTTAACTGCTATAATTAATATATAGCTAGTGCCATTAATGCCCACCAGATGGAGATGTCTTAGTAGCAGAGCCCATCTTACGGATTTACGATGTCAGAAGCTGACAGGAAAACACACCTAGCGCCGTGGATTGCTGGCCTCCGTGTTGTAAGACTAAAGCATCCGGCTAGATATCGAGAGATCTGGGATTCGGATCTCCAGCGGTGACCGCATAACAATTTTTCGGTTGCTATGTATTGATAAAACGTGGAAAGAGCGATGTCTTTGTTTATGCGCAACTCCCAACTTTGTTATTTAAACTGGTTACTCAGGGGGATGATTGATACTAATAATTTTTGTCTGATTACCTGTTAAGGAACTGTAATGATGGCATTACGCCAAAGAAAGGAAAAGGCCGATGGTTGAGTACGTTGTTTCTACCCAGTGGCTCGAAGTCTATATCAGGATAACTAGGCCTTTCCCATCATGCCTTGGGCCATGGAGCAGAGAATAAAGAACACAATATTAGTATCGAGCAGTCATCATCATCATCATCATCATCATTGTCAACCATTATCAATCCACTGCTGGACGAAGGTCTCCCCAAGTTTCCTCCACAACGGTCTGTCTTGTGCCAGTCTCCTCTATGTCACTCCCGTACTGACCATTAAGTCTGTCACTGGGAATACTTATCACCAGTGGAAGGTTTATGGTATGTACTGCTGAGATAAGTGGAGGAAAGGAATTGTTTTGCGGTGATTGTCGTGAAACTAGGCCGTTCTGTGAACATTTTTGTATGGGAAGAGCAGAAAAATTTGGGCGCCATTTGCTCACGTTCATCGGCAGCTTCAAGGGTTGTCGAACAATAAAAAATAATGGATCAGGCTGTAGAATCGCGGGAAATTGCATCTGTATGCGTTTTTCAATATTAATACTTAAGTAAATTAGATAAGGTTATATGTACAAATAAAAAGCGATAAAAACAAGTTCAGAAGAAATTAATTTAGGTTCTCGAAAAATGTACATTTGAAACTAAAAAACGTTAAACATTTTTACAAAACCTTCGCATAGACTTCGTCGGAATCGGGTTGGACTGGATTCTGTCTATCTCCAAACGCGTGTTGTGCTTGGCTGAGGAATGCCACTGGATATACCGAAAAATTTCATAAGTGCTGGATTACCATGAGCGACTCTTAGAACAATAAGCAGTTGCCAGTATATAATTTTAGGGTTACTGTTCTAGTGGTGAGAGCTAATACCTCAGGTAAACCACACCACCCATGCTTCATTCGAGACTCGAACACGTACCCAAATCGGGCGATCAATCAAAACCCATTGTCTCTGAGCCCTATCGTATTGGCCTTATCGTAACCACTATACGGTTTTTTGTGATTACTAAATTATTAACATTTCTTCTTATCAACAATTCACTTTCATACTTGGTGCCAATGTTCTACAGAAAATAAAAGCTTCTTCAATAATTTTTTACACTATACATAAAAAAAAAAGGTGCAACCAGAATTGGAAGCAACCGACAGGAATGAAACTTGGTGGGTAGGTTTGACATCGTGAGACATGCAAATCATTAAAGGATCACGCTCGGCCGCGCATGTGCCGCAAGCGAGGAGGGGTCGTTGCGCTCTGCCTGACCGGCTATATAAGGTCGTTCCGTTGCGCGTACTTGCTATTCTGACTCGTACTGTTTTTGGGTGTATCCTTTGCAAGTGAAGTGTGCCTCGGAGAAAAGTTCGGAAGCAATACTAGCATTTATAGGAGTTCGAGACGGGCCGTATCGTCGGGCTTCGGGAAGCAGGATGTTCTTATCGCCGTATTGGTCACCTTACCGGTTGTGCGGATTTCATAATAGCACGCTGTTGGCGGCAATGGATAGAACAAGGCACGCAGCAGCGACAGGAAGGGTCTGGGAGACCTAGAAGAACCACGGAGAGAGAGGAACGACGGGTTGTCCGACATGCGCGGAGTGACCCAACAGCCACGACTGCGAATATTCAACGAGCAGTTGTGCCTTCCATGCATTGTCCGATTAGTGCCAACACCATTGGCAGACGGCTGCACGACGTAGGACTACACGCACGCAGACCGTTACGGCGACTACCCTCAACACCATTGCATCGTCACCAAAGACTGCAATGATGTCATGCCAGACTGTCATGGAGCCACTCAGAATTGGAGCTGGTGATCTCCAGTGAGGAGTCCCGATTTTGTCTTGGAGGTGATGACCAACGAATCCATGTGTGAAGGCACCGTGGTCAGCACCAAGATGAACGGTTTACTGTCGAGTGGCACACGACCAGAAAGCCTGGTGCCATGGTGTGGAGTGCAGCTGGCTACGATGCCAGATCACCTTTGGTGTTCATTACAGGCACTTTGATAGCCCAATGTTACGTTAATGAGGTTTTGCAACGAGTGGCCCCACCTTTTCTGAACGCTCACTCCGGTGCGATTTTCCGACAGGACAACGCTCGTCCCCGCATACTGCTGCTGTCTCGAAAGCTTGCCTTCAAGGCACTGACACTCTGCCATTACCAGCCGCATCGCCAGACCAATCGCCGATTGAAAATGTGTAGGATGCTATTGGACGCGCTGTCCACACTCCACCCCTACCATACAATCTGTAGGAACTGCGTGAGAAGATTCAAGGTGCATGGGATGATTTATCGCAGGACACTATTAAGAACATGTACAACTTCATACCGTGACGTCTGGCCTGCTTTGCGAGTAAACATGGTGGTCCGACGCCATACTGAGAGACACTACTTATTGGCGTGTAGTTCAGTAAATAATGCCCATACCAGTCTCAATGTTTAATCATTTATTGTTCCTGGTAATCTTTACCTTCCTCCCGAATAGCATTACAATCGGAAGCGTCCCTCTGGGTGCAACTATTTTTTGACGTAGAATGCATATTGATGTTAGGAACTGCCAGAATGCTCATAAATGAATACTCATCCCTTTCGTTCTGCTTAAGAGCGAATTTTATCTCCTGCTTCACTGGGAGCAGTCCCGGTGGCACAGTGGTCTAAGCTCTGGCTTATGACCATTCGTACGAGAAGGGCCCGGGTTCGAATCCCGACGAGACATGGATGTTGTACTTGTCTTACGGCACTGGATATCTCCCTTCCCTGGAACCAGTGGCCTCAAATGAGGAACAGGCAACTGTTTACAGCCCATCGAGTTGCTCACGGTGTTCATTAAACCTCTTACCAAAACAGAAAAAATAGCAACAAAGCTTCATTGGGATTTCTGCACACAGTTCCTTTTCATGGCAGTTACTGTATTTTGCATGATATACAATTTTTTATCATGACACTTACTATCCATAGCATGACAATCATTTCTTTTTAATGACAGTTACTGTCCTTTGCATGACAGATAGTTCATTTTCATGACGAACTGTCTATCTTCATAACAGCTACCGTCTTTTGCGTGAAACAGTTCCTTTTCATGACAGTTACTATCCTTAGCATAACAGACAGTACCTTTTCATGACAGACAATCCCTTTTTATGACAGTTACTCTCCTTAGTATAACAGGCAGTTACTTCTCATGAAATTTACTACCACAGCGGCGGCTGAAAAACAATTTTTCGGTTGCTGTGTGTTTCTAGAACGTGGTTAAGAGCGATGTATTTATTTATTTACTGTTGCCACGTATTTGGAGTATTTTCAACTTGGATCTCGTCCTTTGGATTTAACTGCTATAAGCGGGGAAAAGCTCCAGGAGAAGATGGAATTACTGTAGACATCATACAAGAAGCAAGTGGAGAAATCGAAACAGTACTCGCCCAAATTTTCACTCGATGCCTTAATGAAGGAAAGATTCCTGAGGATTGGAACACCGCTACAATGATCCTGCTACATAAGAAAGGTGACATTGAGGATCTCGGAAACTACAGACCTATCAGCCTCCTATCAGTGGTTTATAAAATCTTCACTAAAGTTCTTTCACACCGCTTGAAGGTAACACTGGACATGGCTCAACCGAGAGAACAAGCTGGATTCAGGAGTGGCTACAGCACAATAGATCATATCCACGTGCTGAGAGAACTAATTGAAAGAGCGAGGGAATATGAACTTCCATTGTGCATGGCTTTTATCGATTATGAAAAAGCCTTTGATTCGGTGAAACCATCAGCAGTTACAATGGCTCTGAAAACCTGCGGTATTGAAGATGCATACATTAATATTATTAATAACATCTATGAAAATGCAAGTGCAAAGATTAGGCTGTTTGAAAATACAACACACGTAAAAATTGGAAAGGGAGTGAGACAAGGTGACACCATATCTCCGAAGCTCTTTAATGCCACTTTGGAGGGTGTTTTTCAGTCGCTGAGCTGGGAAAACAAGGGGATAAAGATTAATGGAGATTATCTAACCCACCTTCGTTTTGCTGATGACGTAGTCATTTTTGCAACTACCCCATCAGAGCTGCAGAGTATGATCCAGGAACTTGCTGACAAGAGTAAAGAAGTGGGATTAAAAATGAACTTTCAGAAGACAAAAGTGATGTTCAATGCTTTTACAAGAAATGAAGATTTATCGATTGATGGAGAAAAGCTGGAGATAACAAATACGTACGTTTATCTTGGACAGCAGATATCAAGTGAGGGTAACATTGATGAAGAAATTAATCGGCGTACAAAACTTGCCTGGAGAGCTTTTGGAAGAAACAGCATAATTTTCAAGAGCAATATGCCATTATGTCTTAAAAGAAAAGTGTTTGATCAATGCATCCTTCCAGTGCTTACGTATGGTGCAGAGACGTGGACCTTAACTAAAAGAGACATACAAAGGCTGCAGACAACTCAAAGATGCATGGAGAGGTGCATACTTGGTGTAACCAGGAGAGATAAGAAGAGGAACTCGTGGATCCGAAAAATGACAAGAGTGGAAGACATCATGATCAGTGTTAAATCCCTGAAATGGCAATGGGCTGGACATACTGCCAGAAGGACAGATCATCGATGGACAGCCGAAATTTTAGATTGGTTTCCAAGGGACAGGAAAAGACCCAGAAGAAGACCACGTGGGAGATGGGTGGATGAAATTCGAAAGTATGCAGGGGTGACATGGAGGAGACTGGCACAAGACAGACCGTTGTGGAGGAAACTTGGGGACACCTTCGTCCAGCAGTGGATTGATAATGGTTGACAATGATGATTATGATGATGATATAGCCTGTGCCGTTAATGCCCACCAGATGGAGACGTCTCAGTAGCTGAGCCCATCTTACGGATTTATGATGTCAAAAGCTGACTTAAAAATACACATAGCACCGTGGATTGTTGGCCACCGTTGCGTATATGTAACGCACTCGGCTAGATATCGAGAGTTCTGTTGGTTCAATTCCACAGCGGCGGATGAAAAACAATTTTTCGGTTGCTGTGTGTTTCTAGAAGGTGGTTAATAGCGATTTATTTATTCATTTACTATCCTTTGCATAACAAACAGTTTCATTTCATAACAGCTGATTGTCTCCGTAATGTCATCCGCCAAGAGATACTCAAAACCTTTGCTGCCACGCCGCCAAGTTCTACCAATTCAGTGAAGACATGTCCAAATTCTACAAATGATGTATAATTCTCGACTTCTTTTCGGGAACGCAATCTGTCAGCACATTTCTCCAGATAGCATACATCATGCCTTGATATCAGTGCATTCAGGGCGAACATCAATGGTAGTCAAGACTTTGAGAAGTTCCGTCGAGTTCAGGACTAGCCAAGGCAATGACCATATAGCATTAAATGTTTGTTTAAAAAAAACGTCTTAAATATCGAGGCAACGTCGGCTGTATTAGTGATCGGATTATTGAGAGGCAGAGTTTTTCAAAATTATATTTACGATGTGTAGTTGATGATTTGGGCATTAACATGATGATACTAACATCTTAATGATGACAGGCATTAATAGTTAAGGTACTGAAGAAAAAAGCAATCCTTTGTATTGCCACTGGTTCCGAGTTGTTGGATTTAAACTTTCCATTGCTAATGAAAACAATTTTAGAAGGCTGAAACAGAATACATTTTATGTATGTTAGGTTATAAAGCACAGACGCTATTTCCATAAGTGGAATCCAAAGGGACAATTATTATCTGCAGGCAGTAATCAACTCAGTAAATAACCTGCACGTTTTAGTATTTTTTGCACGTCTTTTGTAAAAAAAGATAGTGCTTATGTTACCCGTTTGTCCGTCCGTCTGTACCCACGATATCTCTGTAACTATTAGTCTGAGTTGAAAAATTCTTTTTGCATTGAGAAGTTTAAAATATGCGAACGCTGATCCTTTATTTTTTTTTTTTTTACGATGTACAATTTCGCCGCTAGAGGGCGTAAATGCAGATGATGTCGAAATCAAAAATACGATTTATTCCACATTTTTGCTTCTAAACATCCGATTGAAAAAAAATCTTTTATCTTTCGATACCATTTATGTCGAAGAGTATTTTAGATATAGTTACCTTTTCAAATTACGCATAGATTTTCCGCTAAGGGGCGTAAAAGTAAATTACATTTTTCACGATAATTCTTCTTCTAAAACTCCGATTTGAAATTTTTTCTTCTTCAGCGGATACACCTCCTGATGGAAAATCTTTTGCATATAATTTCAAATTTTTGGTAATAAATACTTTGGACACCAGGGGGCGTAAGTGTCAATGTCTGCTTCTGATGTATTTGCCATAAAATATGAGCTTCTAAAATATCGATTGAAAAAAATATTTCGTGGACTGATGCCACTCACAGCGATAAACTTTTTCGGAATATTTTCTTCCTAAAATATTCTACAGTTTCTCCGCCAGGGGGCTTAGACGTATATCTTATTTTCGTCAATATCTCTACTTCTAGCAGTCCGATTTGAAAAAATTTCTTCTTTGTCAGATAGTGTTTTCAGTGTGACATGTTTTTCATATAATTTCAATATTTTCAAGTAATTCATAGACGTTCCGCAAGGGGTCGTAGAGGTAAATTGCCTTTCCCCATATATCTCTGCTTCTAAATCTCCGATTAAAAAAATTCTTTCTGCACCGGATACAGCTCCTGATGAGAAATCGTTGGTACATAATTTCTAATATTTGTAAAAAAAAAAAATGGTTTGGCCACCAGGGGACGTAAATCTTAATTTCCGCTTCTGGTGTATTTGCAGCAAAATATGAGCTTCTAAATTCTCAATTGCAAAAAATCGTCGTTTGTTGCCAGATAGTACTCATGTCGACAAACCTTTTAGAAACATTTTCTTCGTAAAATAATTCATGGTGGGCGTAGATGTATATCTTATTTTTGTCAATATCTCTACTTCTAGGAGTCCGATTCGAAAAATTCCTTCTTTGTTGGATAGTGTTTCCGATGCGAAATGTTTTTCCTATAAATTCAAAATTTACAAGTAAATCATAGACTTTCCGCTATGGAGCACAAAGATAAATTGCGTTTTCTGCGTCATTTCTGCTTCTAAAACTCCGATTTGAAAAATTCCTCCTGTATCACATACAAGACCTGATGGAAAATACTTTTCACATAATTTCTAATGTTTGGTAAAGAATGGTTTGGCCAACAGGGGGCATAAGTGTTAATTTCTGCTTCTGATGTATTTGTAGCAAAATCTCAGCTCCTGAAAACTCGACAAATTTTTTTTTCTTGGACCGATACCGCTCATATGGAAAAACCTTTTGAGAATACTTTCTTCCTAAAATAATGCATGGTTTTCCCAGCAGGGGACGTAAAGTCACATCTTATTTTTGTCGAAATCTCTGTTTCTAAGAGTCCGATTTAAAAAATTATTTTTGTGTTGGAGAGCCTTTCCGGTGAGAAATGTTTCTCATACAAATTCGTGTTTTTCTTAAGGCACAAGTCTGCAACCAGAGGGAGTAAGCTCACGATTCCGTTTACAGCAATATCTGAGGGGTTAAAAACCAGATTGAAAAACTTCTTTCTTCCGTCAGATAATATTGTTTTCCATACCGGTTCCTTTGACTTTGAATAGCTTTGATAAATTTAATTTGCGTCAGAACGGATTCAAAAGACGTGCTTATTACACCCGAAATTTCGGTGTCATCTTTCTTGTTTTATATTCTCTTGACCGGTATTATTTGGTATTGCAAGCTCCATAAATTGTGTGATTTTAATATATTTTGTTTCCCTTATGGTTTCAACTAAAAGTTTCATGTCAGCAAAGAAAAAGCTGTCAGTTTGAGTAGTGAGAACCTCCTGGTTTCAAATTCCTTAAATGTTGCAAGAGAAGCGGTTCAATAACATTAGAAGGAGAAAGTTTGAAAAAGGTTTCTTCACAGATTCCATTCTTTTCCTGTTCCTCAGAGATTCCGATTTCTTTTCGTAAGTAATGAATGCAAAAAAATCGAGAGTTCTTGTAAACATTTCAGGGTCAATTAAAATCAACTTCAAATCAGCGGGTCTCTTTTTTTTTCACCGTTTCCATTTATTTCACCCACGTGAAACAGCTGGCTGATAAACGCTTAGTAGCAGAAGTAATTAATAAGCCATTTTTGAAACTGAAGTATGGGAGAAAAAAAAACAGCAAACGGAAGAAGGATTATAAATTAATCCCATCTAGGAAAAACTCAAAGCTGAGTGGGAATAAAATAAAAGAAAAATGGAGTGGCGCGGTTTAATCTCTGGAAGGCAAGCTTAATTAATTTTGAGGCTTGCGCATCCAATGAGAGAGTTTATAAACACCGATGTCTTTGAAACTTACTCAGTCGCAAGAATGTGTGAAATGTTATAATACATTGCAACAGGCACCTCGGCTAAATGAAGCTAAAGATCAGAGTGATTAACACATTAGAACTGACCGCGTTAAATCTGACATTTTGCGATTCTACCAAGTATGATCCATTACCGTGTAAAAGAAAAAAAATTAAAAAATAATTTCAAAAGTTGCTACCTTGACAGAGAAGAAAAATAACAGCAAACCAAAGAAAGTTAACAGAAAGAAAGATGAAATGAAAAAGGTGAGTAGAAAGGAGGAAGAAAAACAGAACAGCGAGTTCCTTTTTAGTGAGGAAGTGAGTAATGAGTAAGGCATAAAAGAAAAATTTACTGCCAGGATTGAGAATATGGAGTACAACGATAAAAGTTTAATTAATCGCGAGGAATCAGAAAATGAATAATGGGTAAATGAGAAATGGTTAAAGGAATTAAGGAATGAGTAATGGCTAATGCGTCGTAGTCTTAACCATTACTTGTCTTTTAATAATTGGCCATACTAAATATGACATTAGGGAAAAGACTAATGTATAGTACTAGTTATGACAGTACGAGAAAGACTAGCGCATAGCGCTAGACATGGTAGAACGTGAGAGAGTAAGGCATAGTACTAGACCTGACAGTACAGGAAATAGTGACGCATAGTACAAGACATGATAATAAGGGAAAGAGTACTGCATAGTACCAAGTATGTCAATACGATAAAAAGTGATGCATAGTGCTAAACATGACAGTACGGAATAGAGTGACAAATAGTGTTAGACATGTGAGTATAAAAGAAAGGGTAACGCATAGTACTAGCCATAACAGCATGGGGAAGAATGATACATACTATAGTACTAGACATGACAGTACGGAGGAGAGTAATGCATAGCACTAGACATGACAGTACGGGGGAGAGCAATGCATAGTACTAGACATGACAGTACGGGGGAGAGCAATGCATAGTACTAGACATGATAGTATGGGAGAAAGTAATGCATAGTACTACATATGACAGTAGGGAAAGAGTAGCGTATAATACTAGACATGACAGCAGGAGAAAGAGCGACACATAGTGCTAGACATAACAGCATGGAGAAGAGTGACACATACTGTAGTACTAGACATGACAGTACTGGGTAGAGTAATGCATAGTACTAGACATGACAGTATGGGAGAGAGTAATGAATAGTACTATATATGATATTATGGGAAATAATAATGCATAATACTAGACATGACAGTATGGGAAAGAGTAGCACTTAGTACTGGACATTACAGTACGGGAAAGAGTGACGCATAGTACTACATATGATAATACGGAAAACAGTGCTGTATAGTGACAGATATGGCAGTCCCAAAAGAAAAATTTACTGCCAGGATTGAGAATATGTACAACGATAAAAGTTTAGTGCCAGATATAGCAGTCCGAAAAGAAAAACGCATGGTACTAGACATGATAGTACGGGAAAGAGTGACACATAGTGCTAGACATGAGAGTATAAGAGAAAGACTAATGCATTGAACTAGACATTACAGCATGGGGAAGAGTTATACATAGTGCTAGACATGATAGTATACGGGGTAGCGTAATGCATAGTACTAAACACGATAATACAGAAAAGAGTAATGCACATTACAAGATATGACAGTACGAGAAAAAGTAGCGCATAGTTCCAGACAATGACAGTATGGGAAAGAGTGACGCATAATACTAGATATGAGAGCACATGAAATAGTAGCCTCATAGGGAGTAACACACAGTAATAGACATGACAGTACGGGAAAGAGAAACGCATAGTACTAAATGTGAGAGGACAAGAAAGAGTAGCGTGTAGTACTAGACATGAAGGTAACGAAAAGAATGACGCCAAGTACCAGACATTACAGTATGGAAAAAGAGGAACGCATATTATTATACGTGACAATATAGGAAAGAGTAATGCAAAGCACTCGGCATGACAGTAAGAAAAAGTGTTACGCATAGAGTTATACATGACAATACGGGAAAATGTAATGCATAAGTCCCTCAGGAAAGAAAAGGACTAAACCCATTGATGAGGGAGTGAGTTAAATGATAAAACCATGATTGGTGATATTTTTCATTACTAACTTCTCATTAATATGCTCCGAAATTATTTGCTGTTAGCGAGTGAGTAACCTGTAAAACCGAAATTTATACTGTGGAGCGAAACTTGACGAAGAAAGAGGAAAATTTACGATCACGGAATGAATATAAAATAATTTTAATTAAGCGATATAAAAATTAGTAATTAAAATATTTGTCACACTGGAATACTACAGACATTGAGCATTTGGCTAAACATCAGCCTCGTTTATGTGTCGTAGGCAACTGTTGTGGGTTCTAATCCCATTGCCGATTATTCAATTCGTGGGTTTTCCACAAATGATGCGTGGATGGATCCCCGCTAATCGGTCCTGGACGTGCGAGTCATTTTCTGCGGATGCCCTTGAGATTTCGGTTTCCTTTAGGGACATAATCTGAATGGGTTGAAATCATATAATATATTCGCTTTCTAAAAAGTCGACCTAAAGCGCCTGGAACGAGTGAACCTGCGCGTCAGAAAGCATCGCTGTATCCCATTAGCTTTGTTATTCAAAGTGGTCATTTAGCTGGATGACTGACACTAATCCTTTCTGGCTGATTACCTACTAACAGGACTATAACATCAGCGACAAATTTAGGAAAGGAGAGAGATGTTCGAGCCAATTGTTTCTGCCTAGTAGCATGATGTTCGTATTTAAGAGACTAACTGATCATGCCTTGAGTCATGGAGCAGAGAATAAATGACTAGAAACGAGCTGCTATCACTAGTGACAGGTTTATGGTCGGTGCTGCTGAAATGAGATAGGGGGAGGGAAGGAACTGGTTTGTCGTAGCTTTTAAAATCCGGTCGCTGTGTGAACATTTTTTGCCATGGGTATACCACTTCTTTCAACTTCGCCGGAAAACAAGGACATCTGTTGCATAGGATCCACTTTAAGGAATCTTTGCTTACGAATGGCGGAACATGAATACTCTCTTCGTTCCACTACTCTTTCAACATCACTTACCAGGACTCTGGCGAACGGAACTTTTTTACCCAGACTGGGACGGGGTTAGAATTCTTACATCTGCTAGTAAGAAACAGACTTTTTTTTTTTGAGGAGGCATTATACATTTCGCATTTTCTGAAGTGTGTTGCAATGAGGAAGTGCCGCTCTTTGTAAACTCTATATGGAAAGCACTATCGGCACGGTTGAAAACTCATAATGATGATGTACTACCTTTGTTATAGTCTCGGGTTAATCATGCTGCCATCTGCCTTTTATCTCGCTATGCATTGTGGGAATTGGGGACTAACTATGTAATACTGTACCTGCACACCAGTGTTGCTGATTGGGCCTGATGATGCGGCCGTCGCGGCAGTGAAAGATCTTTAATGTGTTTTTTAGTTGATTTTAAATTTTAAATAAAATCTGTTTTAGCTCTGCAGTTTAGTTCGTCTAAAGTTTTTGTGAATCGTGCCTCTGACAGCTATTGTTTCTTCAATATACGTGAACATTTCTGTTGGGGAAGAAATTTGGTTCAGGAGCATCGGCCGCTTAGCTATGAGTAATTCGTTGGGTTTTGAACAGTGGTCCGTTTCCGATTCGGGAGCGGTTCCTGGAAAAAGTTCAGGAGAAGTACATTAGGACAAAACACACTGCGCATGCCTACTTCGGATGTCGAACGAGAGCCCATATCGGACGAAAAGTAACTAGCGCCGTTGACCAACCGGGTATAGGACCTGCTCTGTGATTTGTACCCTTGCCGAAATAAGGAGCTGGCCACCAGAGCTAAGTTCGGGCTCAATTTTCTGAGTCCAAGCCCGTGATATAACAGGCCGAGCATACCCAAGCCCGAGTTTTATATTGCAAGATTTTTCCAGGGCCCGAATGAGCCCGAAAACTGGCTAACCTGTTGAAACATAAATAAAAAAACATCTCCGTTTCCACACTTCCACTCTCTCCTCCTCCTGCAATTAGCCAATGTATTTCTCAAATGAGGAGTGGGGAAGAGACCTCTATATATTTCTATAGTGTAACTGTACGATTTTCTTTGACCGTTTGTTTCCACCTGAAGTGCTTCGGGCGGCCGGGATTTCAAAATGATTGGGCGGTGCTACGATTGTTATGTTGCTTAAATAATGCTAATATTATCGCGCCATAATGCGCTGCAATAAATACATTGCTAAATAGAATTAGCAGGGAGCTACTGCGTGGAGATAGGGGTAAAACAATTGTCAGCAAGTTATCAACTATCCAATATCTATAGTTCTTGAAAAAGCTTTTTCTTCTCTGCAGGAACACACTAATGCGTGGCTTATGGCATTTTCTACCCAAGCCCGGAATAAGTAGCCATCTAGAATGCCCGCTCCCAAGCCAGAACCAGTTGCCGAAGAATTCCGTCCGCCAACTATAAAGTGTCTCATTTGCTAAATCATATAAAACCACATTTATATACACTGAAGTGCCAGAAAAACTTGTACACCAGCCTAATACTTGGTAGGTCGCCCACGGGAGCGTAGGACTGCAGAAATACGATGGGGCACGGACTCCACTAGCTTCTGGAAATATGCTGTAGGCAATGCACACCATACTTCCTGCAGAGCGTTCCACAATTCGGGTGTATTCCGAGGTCTCGGAATCCTGTGTTCCATAGCGCGTTGCATGGCATCCCAAATGTGTTCTATCACGTTCAGATCTGGAGACTTGGGTGGGAATAACGACACCCCAAACTCAGATGAATGCTCCTCTAACCATAATGTGGCGTCCCGACACTTGTGTGGAGGTGCATTGTCCTGTTGGAACAGGCCCAACCCATCAGCATAAATGCAGGACATGAACGGGTGTACCTCGTCAGAAAGGATGCGCACATTGCGTTGGCACGTCACAGACTTTTGTAGACGTGCAAGGGGTCCGACTGAAGTCCATCTAAACACATCCCATACCATTACGGACCGCCCACCAGCCGGTACAGTTCCCTGTTCATAGGTGGGATCCATGGCTTCATGGGGTTTGCGTCACACACGAATCCTTCCATCTGCCTGATACAGTTGGAGACACGACTCGTCAGACCACGCTACTTGTTTCCAGTCATCAAGTGTCCAGTGGCGGTGCTGCCGTGTCCAGTGGCGGTGTTGCCGTGCCCAAGCGAAGCGCATAGCTTTGTGTCGTGCACCCATCAAGGGGACTCCAGTTGGGCGTCGGCTTCCAAACCCCATATCGTGCAGGGTACGTTGCACAGTCCGGACGCTGATGCTTGTTGAGGCTCCAGTATTGAATTCCGATGATACCTGCGAGAGTGTTGCACGCCTATCGCGTGAAACGATTCTTGACAGCCGACGATGGGCACGTTCATCCAATGTCTTTTTACGGCCACATTGGTATCGTAGGTTGGAGGTTCTGCCGGAATTCTTGTAGTCATGGTACACCCTTGCAATGGTCGTTCGCGAAAATCCGAACTTCGTTTCTACCTCCAAAATACTATGGCCCATCTCACGAGCGCCAACTATGACACCACATTGAAAATCACTTAAATCGTTATTACTTGTCATTCTCATGCCGAAAACAGCTCTGACAGCTGGCAAGGATGTCTATCGCTTTACATACGCACTGGAGGACGCAAGGGAGTACGCGCATAGGTGATGTTGCTATGTATTTTGCATATGCTCGTCTGTACCAGTTTTTTGGCACTTCGATGTATATAAAAACTATCTCGTTCTCTCTCTCTCTGTATAAGAGCCCGAGCCCGATTTTGGTCCAGGCTCTGCTTCAAGCCCGGGCTCAGCTTCATGCCCGGGCACAGCTTCAGGCCAGGGCTCAGCCCGTCTCAGCTCTGCTGGCCACCCAATCTGGTGTATTCCCAGGTAACTATCCTAATGAGGGCCACTGCTTCATTTAATGGCAAAGGATTTTGATGATGTGCATATGACGAAGAAGAATAAAAAAAATAAGAATACAAAAATCGATATAGTGTCCTGGTATTCTTTACAGATAATTTATGGTATGCGTCTTTCGCATGCAAATATCTTTGTGGGTGTGAAATAAAATTAGTTATTCGATAGTAAACATTTAATTGCGTACGACAGATTGCATTTATTCGCGTCATTCACACGACCACACCGAGCCACAGTCCGGTTTATACTAAGTGGAATTAAATCATAACAACAAACAATAAGATTTACTAATTCTTGACAATGAGAGGTACTTAGGTAGGTGGATTTATCAATATTATTGTCGTAAAACCAATTAAAGTAAATATGTGAGTCATAAAACTTAATATTTCCTACATTATGGCTGGGGCAATAGTAAGTACTTCGACTGCTTAGCTTTTTCAAAAACAGCATTTATTATTATTAGTATAGAAGATGAATCACCCCTTCCTGGGAAGATTGTGTTGTAGTTATTCTTACTATTATTATTCAGATTTAAACGAGCTTAAGAAACGATCATGAACGCCAAATAAATGTGATGTAGCTACGAAAGTCCACCTGCGCATGCACAAGCTAATATCTGACCTCAAGATAGAAAGAAAAACTGAATCGGAAATGTGTTATTGAGGGATGATTGGTAACTTTTGGTTTAGAATATATACAGGCAGGGGCGCGCCAAGGGGTATTTGCCGCCCGGGTGCAAGCCCAAATTTGCCGCCCCTTGTAAGAGAGTATTTTTCAATTTTTATTAATTTTTACATGAAATAAATATCTTTCGCAACATCATTTTCTATTTCCGGTAAAGTAAGTGTTTTCGTAATATATACAGTATATACAAATACATAACATCGAACATGACGAGCGTCTGTTCTAACCAAATAACCAAAATATCTCTCAGATAGGTATATATACAAATAAGTTGTTTAAAACTAAAATCAGAATTTGAAATAACTGGTTTTCATATTAATTCCCCCCCTATAAACCTCTATACCCTTATTGCATCGGTTTCCCACCTTCTTTGAGAGCACGGTTTTGCGGTCAACGCTGGAAGCTCTTTAAAATTTTCCAAAGGTAAAGTGATTCAAAAAAGAAAACATATAATTCCTGCATACTGCTGAAAATTTCTAGAAAAATTTTTTCGTCGTTATGTACGACCAGATTTAAAATATGAGCCGTTCAAAGTACATAAAATGCATCATCATGGTTTTAGATCGGAAAATTATGTTACTTGAAGTCCACTGCGTTTTTCCTTCATATTGGCCACATTGTCAATAGCTCTGGCCACGCATATCATGATACTGAAATCCTCATGAAATCCTCAAGATTAAAAAAAAACATTAGAAAAATATTGTTAGTCCTTTGCCCGCGATATCCGTTACTGAACAAAACAATAAGAATTGTTATCTGATTTCAAACCGTTTTCTATTGAATTATATAATGAATGTTTTTATTAGAAAAATAAACGCGCCTCGCAGCATCACGATTTCTCACAGTAAAACGTTTTCTTAACCTTTTCCACGTCACTTAAATTAATTTAACAACTGTAAAATTTGATTGAGGCGTTCTTCCGCCCCCGGGTGCTTGGCACTCATTGAACCCCCGCTTGGCGCGTCTCTGTATACAGGTTACACTCTATCGTGTTATACATAATTTTAAAGCTCTTGTCAATGGCGGGTAAACCCGACAAGAGGAAGCTAAATTCCGCTACGCGACGCACCGTTTCCATAGCATCAAAATGCTTTTTGTAATGAAATTTATCACATTTAGCATCAGGCTCTCGTAACCTACGCGGATTGCGGTGAGATATTGTTACGTTCATGTAAAATGTTAAGAAATAATGGTCGGCGATAGTTAGTAAAATACACATATAACAATGAAATTAACTATTGTTGCATCACTTCATGGGACAGCATTAAAAAAACATATTTCAACAGTGGTTTTGATTGCTTCTGTTACCCATTTTCGTTACATCGAAACTTGTTACTGGGGATTTATTTTAATTCTGTCGGGAAAGATGCATAGCATCAAAATCTATAACTACTTACAGTGAAATAGTCCTCAATAATACGCAAACTCATGTTAGTGTTAATATATAGTTAATATATATATCAAATACGTGGAGATAATGTAAATGGACGATGTCATCGCTCTTTCCACGTTATTTTTTAAACAACGCATAGCGACTGAAAAATTGTGTTCCGGCACCGCTGGGATCAAACCCCAAAACTCTCGATAACTAGTCGAGTGCGTTCGAATTTACGCTACGGCGCCAACAATTCTCAGCGCCATGCGTGGTTTATCAGTCAGCATCTGACTACACGAATACGTATTGATGGTCTCAGCAACTGAGAGGGCGTCATCTGGTGGCATTTAACGCAACAGCTATTTTAATTGTAGCTGATAAATTCAAAGGGCGATAGAAATGTTTAATATATAGCCAACAAAATATATACAAAATATATGAGCAAACAAAATATATAAAGAAAAAATACTACGCACTAAAAGAATTATACTGTTTTGAAATCTTGAAGCAGCTGTTTAAGTGATCGAGAAATGTTTCTAGATCACTTCGTTGAACATATAAATGCCGCCCCGGTTGCGCAGTGGTCTAAGCGATGGCCTCTGATCATTCGTACAAAAGTTGTCCGGGACCGAAACCCGGTGAGGGATGGATGTTGTGTTTGTCTTACGGCACTGGCTCTCTCTCTCTTCCCTGGAACCAGTGACACTAAATCAGGGACGGGTGACAGCTTATAGCCCATTGAGATGCTCATGGTAGTCGTTAAACCTAAAATAAATTAAAAAAAAAAAAAAAAAAAAAAAAAAAACGTATAACACACTTCTACAATATCTCAGTGAATAATTGTTAATTGTAACGGCCAGTTGAAACAATCAGCACGTGTAGCATCAACTCGTTCTTTATTTTTCACGTACAAGACATCGATAAAATATAATCGCCATGTTATAATTTATCCGTGACAATAAATCGCTCTTATATCAACACATACACTGAAGAGCAATTGAATTAGAGATACCTGTCTAGTAACGTGTAGCACCACCTTTCGCCCTGATGACGGCGGCGATTCGTCTCGGCATGGACTCCACAAGACACCGGAAGCGTTGGGAAGCAATACGGATCCACGACTCCTGAACAAGATCCAACAGTTCACGAAGATTTGATGGAGGAGGGGTCAGAGCCTCGAACATCTCTCTCGATGGCATCCAGATGTGCTCGATGGGATTGAGGTCAGGTGACCTAGCTGGCCAAGGAAGCGAAATCACGTCGGTGGAGTGTTCATCCAACCATTCGGAAACAATTCGGGAGCGATGGCACGGTGCATTGTCTTGTTGCAGGATGAGTTCCCCAGTGGGATGTTGAAGACGCACAAACGGGAGCAAATGGTCGTCCAGGATATCCCGGTAACGTTGACTTGTAAGGGACGATGTCACACGTACCAGGGGTCCCATTTCAGTTCACGTAAACAGTACCCAGACGAAAATGCCACCCCGATCGCTACTGTATCCTTGAGCGAGGAGATGGCTATGGATGGTGTGGCCGGTTACACGTTTTTGTGCACCAGCGTTAAATTACCGAGTGATTTCTTGCACTGTGACCCGTCTATCCGCTGTTACAATGCGAGCTAGCCGACGATGACCCCGCTCATCCACACGCTGTTGTCCACGGCAAATGGATGGTTTTACCGGATTCGATATACTCACGGTGCACCCGTGACACAGTGGCTCGTGAAAATCCCAGTGCATGCACGACTTCCGAGATGGAGTGACGCATTCGTTGGGCTCCGATAATTTGCCCACGATCAAATGCGCTTAGATCATTCGTCTTACCCATACTGCGTCCGACTCTTACTGATTCCCGTCGCATCACTCCTTATATTGTCGGATCGCTGCATAAGTCATGTCGTTTCCGTTTACAGGGCCGCCCACAGCGCCACATTTGAATAACGTCAGCTGTGTCTAATTCAATTGCTCTTCAGTGTATATCTCTATCATACAGCAACAATACGTCTTCGTCGATTCACAAAGATATCTAGTAAGCCTCAATTTCTTTCGCGTATCAGCTGTCCATATTCTGTTCGCAGTACACACTTATTTGCACATTCACCATCGTCTATTATTTTTTTCGTGTGACTCACTTCCAACTTTGCGAAAACGTTCTTGATGGATTTGTACGTTTTCATGGAAGTAATGTGCCGTTCAGTAAGAAAACCTTTAACCAAGAAGTAACGAAACTTTCATAAGAAAATATGTAGAAAGTCAAACGCAAGGTTAAGTAGAGGCATACGTCAAAGAATGAGCGATTAATCAACGAAATCCTATTTAACGGTTATGGGAAAGAGAGAATGGGAATAAAAATCGGCTGAGTATGGAAATGTTTGGTAAGTATTATGAGATAATGTTCATATGCGACTGGGTCGTCATTTTATCCAAGTGGTTTCGTTGGTTTCTGGCTAGATTTGTTTGCTTGGGGGATTAGCGGCGACCGTGATTGGTGACTGCTTATAGCTCAATGGACTATAAGCAGTCGCCCGTCCCTTGTTTAAGTCTACTGGTTCCAGGGAAGGGAGGGAGCCAATGCCGTAAAACAAACACACCACTCATGCTTCTTCCGAAACTCGGATCCGGGTACACTCGCAAGAATGGTCGGAAACCTGCGCTTAGACCTCTGCGTCACCTGGGAGGCATCAACGTATTAGACCGGTGAGTGAATTTTTAATATTTCGTCCGCAAGGGGTGCGGGTTCGAATCCCGCTGAGACATGGATGTTGTGTTTGTCTTAAGGCACTGGCTCTCTCCCTTCCGTGGAACCAGTGACCCTAAATTAAGGACGGGCGACTGCTTATAGCCAGCTGAGTTGCTCACGGTGGTCGTTAAACCTGCAACCAAAAAAAAAAAAAAAAAAAAAATAATAGAGAAATTGGAATACCTTCCTGACACGCACCGAACGCTAATGAATTGAGGATCACAGAATTTTGGCAGTTGCACTGGACCTCCTCTGCCGGCGTGTTTCTGTGTACAGAGCAACCAAATCACCGGGCGTACCTACGATGGAGACCATGTTCCCAAGCGGGCTGCCATATTCGTTTTAATCTGTTTTCCAGCATGTTATCATTTTACTCAAACTACTAGGCAAAACAACTCCCTTTAGTCAGAAGAGTATAATGACGTTGGGCACATCATTTTTTTTTTTTTTTTTTTTTTTTTGGCTGGAGGTTTAACGACCACCGTAAGCAACTCAATGGGCTATAAGCAGTCGCCCGTTCCTGATTCTGGGCCACTATTTCAAGTAAGGGAGAGAGCCAGTGCCGTAAGACAAACACAACATCTATGCCTCTCCGGGATTCGAACCCTGACCTCTTTCGGACGAATGATCAGAGGCCATCGCTTAGACCACTGCGCCCTCGGGAGCACACCGTGTTGCATATCCCTAACCCGCCGCCGAAGGTCATTGAAAGTTGCTTGTTTATTATTATTGGGGGGGGGGGGGGGGAGTTAGTAACTCAATGGGCTATGAGCAGTCGCCCGTCTCTAATTTAGGGTTACTGGTTCTAGGGAAAGAAGAGAGCCAGTGGCTTAAGACAAACACAACATCTATGCCTCACCGCGATTCGAACCCGAACCCATCTCGGAAGAATGATCAGAAGCCAGCACATAGACCACTGCGCCACCGGGGCGGCATTTTACTTGTTGATCAGTCTAGCCTTTACATTCAACCTCCTGTGCCTACTGTAAAATGTAATGACATTAGAGATAGCGATTTGCATATCCCTAAACCGCCGCCAGAGGTAATCGGAAGTAACTTACTGGTTGGTTGGTTGGTTAAAGTTTATTGGCGCAAGGGCCTGATAGGGCCAACGAGCGCCAAAGTGACTTACTGACTAACCAAGCTATTCTTCGACCAATGGGAATAAACCATCGTCAGAAATTAATTCTTTGTGGAGTATGGTACGATTTTAGCTAGTAAACGTTTCCGATAGGTATGGTTTGTGGCAAAAAATCAAATCACGTGACTTTGTAGCAGTACTCTCATAACATATCGTTCATCAAAGTTACTGTGAGTGACGCTACACAACAGATGGCCAGTTACAATAAGTGATGGATCATCAGACAGCAGGATATTGTTAGCGAGCGATAATGTAGACGATAATTTCATTTTGTTGCCACTCAGAAGCAGTACTCTCCACTTAAGATGACAGGATGACGTGCTCTTCGAGCACCTCTGCCGCCGCAATGAATCCAGGTGCTCGACATTCAATGGCAGCAGCTAGTTATCTTTGCTTCACGCCAACGCAGTTTGACGGCTAGAACACCTGACCTTGTAAATTTCAGGAATTGATAATTTCTCGCACATACATTATGGATGGCCAACACTACGAAACGTCGTTCGATTCATTGAGGTTCACCTATCGAACAAAAGAGTTCAGCTGAAAACAGAAAAAATTCAAGTTGACCTATGTACAGCTGTTCACAGTGCAAATTTTGTGTGTGTGTGTGTGTGTGTGAAACGCTCAATGTGTTTCGATCAGACTACAACTTAATCTGTCTTGTTTTGACTAAATTAATACATAAAATAATGTGTTTACGAACGATAATGCATTAATACATATTATTATACGTATGAATAAGGATTTTAATAGATACGAATGATGTATTTTATAAACGCTTAAGGACAGCAGTGTAGAAATTTAATTTAAGTCGACGTATATACAGCTAGCTGTACACAGTTGATTTTTTTATGGGAAAGCTTCAGGTATTTCAATCAGACTACAACTTAATCTTAGTCTTGTTTCGACTAAACTGATGCATGTATAAAAAATGTATTTGCCCAACAATAATGCAAAACTTTAATTTAATTAAAGTCGACGTATATACAGGGTGTCCCATAAATTCGTAAACATTTCAATAATTCATAAGAATTGGAAAAATTGGTATATTAGAGTGCGGTTTTCACGAAAACGAATCGCAAGGAGAGGAATTTGTTTGGAGGGGAGACATTTAGTTCAAATTTTAACTGATAGAGGGCGTTGCAATATATGTTTTATGTATGCGATATGTGTTTGGATCAAACTGAAATTTAATCTCAATCTTGTTTGATTACTTGTTTTTTTCTTTTGAGATTTAACGATTACCGTGAGCAATTTCAAGTGCTACAAGCTTTTCAAGGAAGGTACACAGCCCTAATTTAGGGCTACACCAGGGACGGGAAAGAGCCAGTGTGCTCTAAGGCAAATACACCACCCATGCCTCATCCGGGACTCAAGCCAAAGCCCGATAGCACGAACGGTCAGAATACAGCGCTTAGACAACTGAGCCCCTGGTTTGGCCTTTCTTGACTAAGTTAACGCATGTGTGAACAATCTATTTGCAGAAAAAAAAATGCATATATTCCACATAATTCAAGTTGAGTTGTACACAGTGATAAAATTTTTTTATGGAAAACTGCCATGTATTTTGATTAGACTACAATTTAATCTTATCTTGTTTCGACTAAACGGATGCACGTGAACCATATTTTGATAGAATGAGTAAAACTATACAAGTAATCCGAATTTATTGGTGTAAAATGGAAATCAAAGTTTCTTAGCGTTCTCATATCAACCTGGTGGCTTTTTCAAGGAAGGTACACAGCAGTTTGAAGTTTGCTGCCTACCTTCTTTGAAAAACCATCTGGTTGAAGCGAGAAAGCTTGGAAATTTTAAATTTTATTTTGCGGCAATAAATTTGGTTTGTTGGTGTAGTTTTACTATTTTAAGAATTGTTGGTGTTCAGTTCCTTTGCTATTAAGTAGTAAATATTAAATTTAATTCAGGGCGACATACACTGTATTGACAAAAGTTACCGGACACCCCTTCAAAAGCAAAGTAACGGACCCGCTGCGTTGTTAAGATGCGCGGTACAGCTACAAACGGTATAAAAACAAACCTGCAGCTGACCGCGATCATATCGCACTGTGAATTTGAGTGAAAATATCGTGGCGGGAGAGAACTGATTTTGAGAAAGGAAAGATTGCTGGGTTTTATATTAATGGATTGCCCATAAGAGAAACCGAGGGGGTTTAAACATACCCATGTCAACTGTTTTGGATGTACTGAATAAGTGGAGGACACATGGCGTACCTGAAGCACCAAAACGTACCGGCATACCAAAGAAAATCAGTGATAGAGGAGGTCGAAGGGTCAGGAGAGTCTTTATAGCTCAGCTGATCGACGGAATACTGCACGAGACCTGACTTGAGTAAAAATTCTGGAACCTCGGTATGTACACGTACCATTTGCAGTGAACTTCATTCCATGGGTTACCGTGGTCGAGCGCTTGCTCATAAGCCTTTCATCTCCACTCGGAATGTACTCGTCGTTTAGCATGGTGTAAAGAACATTTATCGTGGACCGTAGATCAATGGAAACGTGTCCTATGGACTGATGAATCCAGATGCACGATCCATCAGTCTGATGGCCGTGAGTGGATATCGCGGCAGCGGGGAGCGCTATTTACCACAGTGTACTGTTCCTACGGTCAAGTTTGGAGCTGGCAGTGCACTCGTGTGGGGGTGTTTTTCGTAGTATGGTCCCAGCCCATTGGTCATCGTGGACAAACCGGTTAACCAGCACGTCTACCTCGATACTCTGGACAATTATGCCCTACCAACTCTGTGGGCAATACTATGGAACAGAGCCTTGTTGGTACCAGCAGGATAATGCACCGAACGGTAAAGCAAGGACTGCTACGGCGTAGTTTGACGATAATTCCGTATCGTGTGTGGACTGACCAACACAGAGCTCTGATCGTTATCCCATAGAGCACTTACGAGGTGCATTAGAGAAGTTTGAAATCAAGGCCTACTACTAAGCTAGAGTTAGCGGCAGCATTATGTACTGGCTATCGCTGTGTTCTAAAACCTTTTCGAAAGCATATCTCGAAGGGTATGTGCATGCATCAAGGCCAAAGGTGAACAGACACCGTAATATTGTTCCTTTCAGTTGGCAATGTACTCTCCCGACTCTGGCATGCTGGTATTGCTTGTGAGTGTATTTAGGCATTATGAAAACATATCACTCGTTGCTGTCTTGGAAAAGAGCAGCGGTTTATCGGATTTGCAAAAAAGGATCATTATCGGCTTTCGGGCCAAGGGTGGCAGTATTTCTGATAGAGCGCAGTTCGTGAACTGTTCGCGTGCTGCTGTGGTTAAAGTGCATAGTGATTGGAGAAATGACACCATTGAGAATAAATGACGTGGAAACTGCAGAGAATCACACGTGATACTGATGTGAGAGGTGAACGTCTGCTTGGAAGGTGCGTGAGGGCCGATCGACACGCTACAGTGAAGTAACTCACTGGCCGAATGAACCAGGGGCTGCCGGAAGTGTATTTAAAACGACAGTTCAACTAACTTTTCTGCGTATGGTGATCCGATGCAGACGGATGCTCACTGCACCTATGCTAACGAAGGTGCATCGGCAGAAAAGGCTCACATTTGCACGGCAGTATCGGAATTGGACCTCTGCTGATTGGCAAAGGATTGCCTTCTCCGATGAGTCACGTCTTCTGCTTCATCGAACGGACGAAATTTGGGGTATAAGGTGAGAAACGTCGGAGAACAAACACTCTTCAACCACTGCAGGAAGAATACAAGATGGTGGGGGCAGAGTTATGGTCTGGGGAATGTTTTCGTGGCATTCTCTGGGTCCACTCATACCTGCGGAAGGCATTATGGACCAAATTTGTTATTGAAAGAGCACGATGAAGACTTCAAAGTACTTCCCCGGTCCCCTAATTCCCCAGACTTAAACCCAATTAAGTATCTGTGGAGACCACCTTGATCGTCATGTTCGATCTATGGATTCTACACCACGCCCCCTCCAGCAGTTGTCAGATGCACTGCAGTCAGTATGGCTCCACATACCTGTGACCACCTTTTAGCCCGTCTAGTTGCTGTCCGTGCTGCACACGGCTGTTATTCTGGATATAAGGTGGTGGTCACATGCTTTTACAAGAACAGAAAATTAAAAAACTTATCTGTCAATTTTAAAAATGACTGATGAGTACACTTATCTTTGAGAATAGAAATAAGGCCAGGGTCGCAGCGAAGGAGTAATTCACAGGTATATAAAATGGCTGGATAAGTGGATTTCAAAGAAACAGTACAATTTTAAAGAGCAATTTACCATTATGTCTCAAAAGAAATGTGTTTAATCAACACATCCTTTCAGTTCTTTCTTATGGATCAGAGACATGGCTTTAAATAAAGGAAATATACAGAGGCCGTAGGCAACTCAAAGAAGCGAGATAAGATGCATTCTTGGTTTAACCAAGAAAAACACGAAGAAAGAACTAGTGGATCAGGAAAATAAAAAGAGTTTATCACATCATGATCAAAGTAAAAATCCTCGAGTGGCAATGGGCGGGACATGTTGCTATTAGAACTGACCACCGTTGGTCAACAGAAATACTCGACTGGTTATTAAGGACCAGGAAAGACACCTACACGAAATTCAAAAGCACGCCGGAGTGACTGTCGTAAAATTTGAAGCATGCGACAGAAACAATTTGAATATCACATGAAACTTTATCAATAATACCTGTCTGTTTGCTAAAAAGATGATACGTACTTATTGAACGTTGTCATCAGCAGAGGACGTGAATGGGCATCACGCCGCTTCATCATGCGCACTACTATTTCTGAACTTTGTGAAGTATACCTCTAATTTAACCTTCTTTTTGAGTTGATGTAAATTTGGTTTATCCTCATTGAATACTTTTTGACTTAACGCCACAGAATTTCTCTCGACGAGGTTTTCAAACTTGGGCATTCTTATAGCTGGTCAAGGTACAGTCAAAAATATAAATAAAGCAAAGTGTGATAGGAGTTCAGTTAAAATGATGTTACAGCTGTATCCAGAGAGAGAGAGAGAGAGAGAGAAGAGCTATGAGAGAGAGCTTAATTCACAGAACTATGTTGAGAGAGCTTAATTCAGAGAGCTATGGTGAGAGAGTTTAATTCAAAGAAGTATATTGAGAGAGCTTAATTCAGATATCTATGTTCAGAGAGCCTAATTTAGAGAACTATGTTAACAGAGCTTAATTCAGAGAAGTATGTTCAGAGAGCTTAAATCGGAGAACAATGTTCAGAGAGCTTAATTCAGAGATGTATCTTGAGAGAGCTTAATTCAGAGAAGTATCTTGAGAGAGCTTAATTCAGAGAACTATGTTGAGAGAGCTTAATTCAGAAAACTATGTTGAGAGAGTTTAATTCAAAGAAGTATATTGAGAGAGCTTAATTCAGATATCTATGTTCAGAGAGCTTAATTTAGAGAACTATGTTAACAGAGCTTAATTTAGAGAACTATGTTAACAGAGCTTAATTCGGAGAACAATGTTCAGAGAGCTTAATTCAGAGATGTATCTTGAGAGAGCTTAATTCAGAGATGTATCTTGAGAGAGATTAATTCAGAGATGTATCTTGAGAGAGCTTAATTCAGAGAACTATGTTGAGAGAGCTTAATTCAGAGAACTATGTTGAGAGAGTTTTATTCAAAGAAGCAGTTTTTTTATTGGAAGTTTAACGACTACCGTGAGCAACCCAATGGGCTATAAGCAGTCGCCCGTTCCTAATTTAAGGTCACTGGTTCTAGGCAAGGAAGGGAGAGAGCCAGTGCCGTAAGACAAACACAACATTCATGCCTCACTGGGATTTGAACCCGGAGAACTTTCGGACGAATGATCAGAGGCCATCGCTTAGACCACTGCGCCACCGGGACGGCTCAAAGAAGTATGCTGAGAGAGCTTAATTTAGATATCTATGTTCAGAGATCTTAAATCAGAGAACTATATTGAAGGAGCTTAATTCAAAGAAGTATGTTGAGAAAGTTTAATTTAGAGAACTATGTTTAGAGACTGAGAGCTGATGTTCTGAGAGATATCGTACTTATTGAACGTTGTCATCAGCAGAGGACGTGAATGGTCATCCCGCCGCTTCATCATGCGTACTACTATTTCTGAACTTTGTGATGTTTAATTTAGAGAACTATGTTTAGAGACTATTCACTGAGTCGGCCTGGCATTAGGAACATTCTTCGTTTTATATATTTGGAGCGATTACGAAATACCACGTGATATCAACGTCAGGTGCGGTTACTATAAATTGTCCACAACTTTTCTCTGCACGTAATCAGTAAACTTTTGTCAGTAATGGGAAAACATGACGACTTAAGCCAATTTTACCGCCGCCAGATGATTAGAGCCCGGCGAGCAGATGCCAATATTTCGGAAATAGCCGCACTTGTTGTCTGCTCCCGTATTATTGTATCAAGGGTGTAGCTGGACTGGATTAACCAGCAAAAGGACTAACATTGGTCAGTCGTGTGCGGTTGATCCTAGAAATGAGCGTCGGGGGTCACTACTGGTGTCTCAATAACGACGTGCAACAGTCACCCAGCTCACCCACCAGTACAACATCGGTGCAGTTCGACCTATTTCCACATGCAGTATGCGTCGTACCTTGCTTCTTTAGGGGTTCCAAAGCCGGAGACCTAGGGGGTACCCATGATGACCCTCAGTCATTGCAAACCACGCTTCGTATGGGCCAAGGAACGTCATCGATAGACATTCAACAGATGGAAGAAAGTCATCTATAGTGATGAGTTCCATTTTCTGCTGCACCATGCGGATGGTTGGGTTCACGTAACGTAAACAGCACAAAGCCCTATTTCCTGGTTGCACAGTTGGAGTTCGACAGCCAGTGGAGGTGGTGTTCTGGTCTAGGGAGCTTATTTCTTGGAGAGCCCTAGGTTCATGGGTTATCATTCCACAAACACTGATTGGTGGACGCTACAGGATTGTCAACCATCTCCATCCATATCTGCGGGAGGTTCACCCGGACTGCAATGCCATCTTCCAATAAGACGGTAGTTATACGAGCACCGTGTCATCAGGGTCGTATAACTACTTGATGGCACGATGCTCAGTGTCAGTAACGAAGTGTCCATAACGTTGAGATAGAGAAACGTTTGCACGCGCTGAATGCGTCGCTGACACTTCATCCATGACAATGAACTGGTTAAACCTTTGCACGCATAAGACGCGTCGTTTAAACTCAGAAGGTTAAGCAAATTACCAAACCTGCAATTCACAGTCGCTCAGTTTCACGGTGGAATCGGTTTTCGCACTGACGGAATTTGTCGCTTTCGCTCGTGAAATACCAGTCGTTTTTGACGCGGCTCCTACGGATCTCAGTAGCGTTTTCAAAGCGGTTGAATCAGATATCATGATCGGATCAGAGGGTTAAAGCGAGATAGAATCATGTCGGGGAGATGGTAATACCCAAATGCCCTCATTTAGGTACTTCTAATATAGCAGTTCTACAAAGATATTGCGACTTCTGAGCAATATGAATCATACCAAGGACAAAATAAGATCTCTATACAGTCATTTGATGCTTCTAATGCAGTATTTCTGCTAAGAGACTATTTTTATTTTAGCAATATGAATTTTACCCCTGAGAGGATAATATCTGTATTCAGTCATTTAGATATTTCTAATAAAATGTTTCTACTAAGAAACTTACTTTTGAGTCACGGTGAAAACAAGATAATATCCCGATCCATTCATTTATATACGTCTAATGCAATCGTTTTTCTAAGAGACTATTAATTATGAGCAATAAGAATCATGCCAAGTATGAGATAAAATCCCTATGTAGTCATTTGATACATTTAATACAGTATTTCTTATAAGAGACTATTACTTTTGACCAATATGAATCATTCCAAAGACGACATAAGATCTTTATACAGTTATTTGGATGCTTTCAACCCAGTATTTCTTCTAAGAGGCGTATCTTTGCGATCCGAAAACGAAGAATCGATCCACGGAATGACGTCACACCTCTTCATCAAGGCCTAAAAAGTTCAAGATCCAGCAATCAGCACTGAAAGTCATGGTGACTGTTTTTTGGGATGGCAGGGCTGCCATTCTCCTTGATTTTCTGGAAAATGGCAGTACTGTGACCAGCGAGAGGTACATTGGGACAGACAAGAAGCTTACAGAAGCCATAAGGAGGAGGAGACCTAACAAGAATCTGGAAAGTATCCGCATTCACCATGACAATGCGAGACCACACAGACCTTTGGTGACAAATCAGGCGATCGGCAAATTAGGCTGGTCAGTGGTCCCCCCATCCACCGCACATCCCAGATCTGGCGCCCTCCGACATCCACTTTCAATGAAGGACAGTCTCTAGGGACAACGATTTGATGACATAGAGGAGGTGAAAATGGCTGTGAAGAAGTGGGTACAACAGTCCACACCTGAATGTTTTCAAAGAGGATTCCAAAGTCGGGTTCAACGATGGTGAAAATGCATCGCTTGTGATGGAGACAATGATTCCTAGTACTTTTGTATAGAGGAGGAGATACTCTTCCAACATGTGCAATTTGAACCACCTCTGTCAGTTAATAAAAAATGTTATGCCCACTTTTGCATTACGTTCGATACAACCCTCGTATTTTTGAACAATATAAATTTTACCACTTAGAGTATAATACCCGTATTCAGTCATTATAGGTACTTCTAATAAAATATTTCTTTTTACCGAGTAGGTGGCGAACACATGACATACACTGACGAGCTATTATATTATGACCACCCCCAGCCTAGGGAAATGAGCGCTCCTGGAGACCGAACTGTGGCGCAGCTGAAGTTTACAGAACACTATCAGAATGCGCCTTCCTCAATTGGTTCTCACACATTACTATCAGAATGCGCCCTCTATTGGTTCTCACAGAGTACTATCAGAATGCGCCCTCCTCTATTGGTTCTCACATATTACCATCAGAATGCGCCCTCCTCTATTGGTTCTCGTGTTGTACGAGAACCGGCTTTCGGTTAGTAGTGTGTTCGGAGCCAGAATGGGAAAAGCTGCCGATTTATCGGAGTTTGATAAAGGGCAAATTGTGATGGCACGGCGACTTGGAACTACGATCTCGGAAATGGCGCGGCTTGTGTGTTGTTCACGTGCCGCTGTAGTGAGTATGTATCAAAAGTGGTGCACAGATGGCCAAACGACGAACCGTCGTTTAGCAGTGTGTCGTTCGCAACCCATTGATACAAGAGGGGAGCGGAGATTATCGCGCATTGCTCACAGCGCCCGCAGGTCCACAATACGGCAAATCCCCCGCAGCTACAACAGTGGTGATCAGGGCAATGTGTCACAGCACACAGTTCATCGCAGCCTTCTGCGCATGGGCCTGCGTAGCCGAAGACCCAGCCGGGTCCCCATGCTCACTTCACGTCATCGCCCTCAACGCATGAAATGATCCCAAGATCATCGAGATTAGACAGTGGATGATTGGAGGAAAGCTGCCTGTTCTGACAAATGAAGGATTCCTAGTGCATCATGTAGACAGCCGAGCGCGGATACCCAGATTACCAACGGAGGTTATGGCACCTGGATGCTTGCTCTGCTAGGCGAAAAAGGCCTGGTGTGGGGGTGTTATGCTGTGGGCGATGTTTTCTTGGAACACGTTAGGCCCCATTACCCCAATAGCACAATCCCTGACAGCTGTCAGATACCTAAACATTGTTGCTGACCAAATTCACCCATTCATGGCAACTGTGTTCCCTGCTGGTGATGGCCATTACCAACAGGATAACGCGCCACTGCTAGAATCGGCAAGGAGTGGTTCGTGGAACATGCTAGTGACTTTCTGTTAATCTCCAAATTCCCCTGACATGAACCCAATCGAACATTTCTGGTTTGAGTTGGAAAAGCGGGTTCGCCCTAAATCACCACCACCCCAAAATGTACAGGAGCTGGAGAACCTGCTGTTGACATTATGGTACCAGATACCCCAGGATACCTATCGCCACCTCATCGAATCGATGCCTTCCCGAGTGGCAGCTGTTTTGCGGGCTAAAGGGTGTCCTACAGCTTATTACGTAGGTGGTCATAATGTAATGACTTATCGGTGTAGGTACTGCGCACGTAATTTGCCTGCTAGCAACGAACGTTTTCCACTATGAATTTCTTCATTTGTTGTAATATGTGTTAAGAACATAAATGAGAAACTTTAAATCATCAAAACTTTCATTAAGTCTTTTTGTTTAGCAAGTAATATAGTGTCATGTTAAAAAAGGCAACAACAACAACGCGATGAAATTAATTTGCAATGCATTTTTCGTTCAAAAGCTACGAAACCAAACGGCGAATTAAATCACCCGCAGCCGTGTCTGTTTCATGATTTTTGCAAATGGTATCTAATCGAAACCGAGGTCAACTTATCCGTCTCGCATCTCTCTTCTTGAAAGCTTTAATTATTGCAAAGGCGCTCCATAAAATATGACAAGGAGATTAAAGAGGAACAACGAATACGAAAAGAAACTCATAATTAGGAACGAGAGCAACAACAGCGATGAGAATGCGGAAAAAATACGCTCAGAAAAAAGAAAAGAAAGGAGCCGATCACAAAGATAGCTAATTGAAATCGCAAAACTTTGATTAGGACGTGGACTGAAACGTAACGTTGCAATGCCTAAATAACACTGTGCACGTAATAACTGCTTCCAGATTAAAATATTTGTTTTCTCTGTCACATTACAATTCCGTCTCTGCGTTCGATTCCACACGATTTCTTTTCAGAATCTTTTTTTTTACTTCGTGTTGTTTGCGTTTCATTCCAGATATGCCGGTAGTTTTATTTTTTGTTTTATTTTTTTTTACCTTTTTATGTTCATCGGCAGCGGAAAACAGAATTTCCGAAGAGACTGCACCGAAATCTCATTACAAAAGACATCGGAAGAAATGAGCAAAAAAATTTCATGGACGTAAAGAAAAAAAAAAAAATTCTAGCTGTCATTAATTAGCATTTATCATCTGGCTGCTTACCTTACAGGTCATAAACAAGAATTCCCCTGGCGATTTCATAGGCAGAGGAGGGCGCATTCTGATAAACAAAATTAGCTGCTCTCACTCTACTGAAAATGTAACATCCTTTTCGTTGTTTGTCGTTTGTTTTCTTGGCTTTATTAAAAACAGTAGCAGATGAATTACATCTTCTAAACAGGAGTGCATACTTTTGAGCTAAGTAGTGCTTTAAGGCTTCCCAGCAGCTTTTCATCTCCTTTAATTTTTCTGAGAGGTTGTACGAGCTGAAACCCAGTCTAATTAAAGTCGGCGTAGAGTGATATTTACTTGATATTTTAAGTGTTTTTTTCTTTCGACAAACAAGAGCATTCACTAGCTTTCGTTATATTTCTTGGCAAAATACTAAGCTATTTTCATCCAATCAAGTCCTCGAAAACAATTCCAGATCCAGATAAGCACACCGTACAAAACCTTAGTCACCCCTGTCAGGACATGCCTGATAACGAGTGACGGCGCCTCTTGCCTCCATAAGAGCATGAATCCGGTGTGGTAGAGACTCCACAAGGTTGTGGATATTGTGACGTACCTACCCAGCAGGACGCACACGACATAAAGGCAGATAGCAGTCAGAACGAACGTTCGCGTAGCTCAATTGGTAGAGTGACTTATTCCGGAGTGAGGGGGTCCGGTTTCGAGCACCCGGCGTGGACAAAAATGACGGAGAAATTTATTTCGTTATAATGGCGCGCGAACTTTCAGAATGACCCGGCCGTTCAAAATCTCGCAATGGTGTGATGTTCTTTCCACACCGCGAGATAGGAAAAATCAGAGAATCCCTTCTCCATTGCTTCAAAAAATAAATGTGTGTGACGTTGCATTCCACACACCAGGTTGACTGGGAGTTCTCAGGTGCACATTCTACAGCGGGCCTGCGACGATTCATGGTCATGGCTGACCCGTGGGCCATGACCCCGATCCTCTTTCGGGGGGTGGGGGTGGGGGTGTAGCGGAAGCATATCCGGCGCGTAACTGGAAGACCCTGGGTTCGACTCCCGGTGGCGGCACCGGCGTGGACAAAAATGACGGAGAAATGTACTTCGTTATGCCGTGGGCCATAACGAAGTAAAGAGGGCCGTGGGCTCTTTCTGAGTACGTGGGTATCTATTCCGGCGTTTTACCTTCTATTCTAAATAATCCCACAGATTTTCAATGGGATTTAAATCTGGTGATTTGGCGGGCCAGTCAAGGTGAAACAGTGTTGCTTATTCTTCGTCGTGCCACTCAAACACAGTTTTAACCCTGTGCACAAGGCAATTGTCATCTTGGAAGACAGGAGTCGCAATGTGATGCTGCTCCTGCATGGCAAAGGGACTTCGCCATTCAGAATGCGTGCAGGTTCAAATTCATCGCCACTGCAATGAGAGGGCCCTATTTCGTGGCACGAAAAACGTTCCCCCCAAACATCACAGAACCCCCCTCCAGCCACCTTCGACACAATCAAGATCCGAGTGATTCGGGCGTTACAGCTTCACTGAGCCTGCAATGCACTCGTCGCTTCCCATCATTGGAATACAAACAGAAACAAGACTCATCAGACCAAATTACTTGTTTCTCAGTCCTCCACAGTAAAGTTTTGGTGCCTCTTAGTCCATTGATAACATGAGACTTCGTGACATGCTGTTAAAAAGAGGTCTCTTCTGTGGTACTCTGCTCCAGATCTCCATCGCATGCAGTTCTCGTCGCAATGCCTTTTCGGAAATTGGTTGGAGTGGACTTTCATTGACTGATCGGAGAAATTGTTGCCTGGTTTGAAACCGATTTGCAATTACCAGGCGTGGAACATGACGGCGGTCCCTGTTGGTGAGAATTGTCTTCCGGCCACAGTTACGTCGCCGATTTTCAGTTGACTGCAAACTACACGACTGTTTATAGCCTCGCTGAACAGTACGCTTTGACACAAGAACAAATTGGGCGACTTCATTCACTTTGTGTCCGTGGGTACGGCCAAACACGATGGCTCCTTTCTGCCACTCAGTCACGTCTATCTTACGGCCCATATTACAGACTAGATTCAACACACATGTTGCCTTTCACCACTGCACGAGACAGAAATGATCCTGTAGACCTCGTCAGTGCTATTTATATCCCTACAATGCTATCACAGCGCCCTCTGTGCAACCGGTTACTGTCATTTCTGTTAGGGGTGACTAATTTTCTATCCGGTGGGATTAGATACATATTTGTAAAATATCTACAACTTTTTTTAATTCAGCCATGAACCCAGTACGAGTGATTCAGGTGTGACAGATTTGATCGCAAGATCAGATCACCTTAACTCATTTGATCGAAATCTTCATTTCAACGATGGGTAGTTTTACCGAAAGGATCATGTTATCGAAGGGTTGTGAAATTCAAACCCTCCCTCTCTCTCTCTCTCTCTCTCTCTCTCTCTCTCTCTCTCTCTCTCTCTCTCTCTCTCTCTCTCTCTCACTCTCTCTCTCTGCCGGTGGAATCTCTCGAACCAACACCCTTTTTCTCTGGAGCCAAATGCTTTCCCAATTGAGCAACGCCGGCAAGGATCATGACTGCTACTTGCCGTCTCGACATATGCCTCACCTTTGAAGTTGTGTGACGTACCTGCCAGCAGGACGCACACGACATAAAGGCAGATAGCAATCAGAATGAACGTCTGCGTAGCTCAGTTGGTAGAGCTACTTGTTCCGGAATAAGCGGACTCGGGTTCGATTCCCGGCGTAGACCAAAAATGACGGAGAAATTTACTTCGTTATAGTTGGTATGTCCAGGAAAGGACTGCCCTACCGGTATACCGGGCCATTACCCTGTGGAACACTCGAGAAATGGTCCGTTTTCTCGAAATTTTTATCAGAAAGTTTTGGAATGAACGCAGATTTATTTTAGTATTTATGAGTGATAATCATTAACTACATTTGAGCTTTATGTCTATCTCTTTGAAACATTATTTCCTTAAAAAAAAGTGTTTTTCTTCTATGTATATGTTGGGCATTTCCTCTGAAAAGGCATTGCAATACTTATGCGGGGAAAGTGCCGCCGGATCAATCACACCCTTAAAAATTAGTTAAGCAAAGATAACTATAGTTAGACGTAAGTCGTTGGACTTATAGCTCAGGGTCATTGATAGGCTCTGCTCTTCTTTCTTAACCTTAAAGGAGACACTAGGATCTAGTATGATGACCCCATCATCCCAAAGCCTTATCCACATGCAGATTAGAGCATTAAGTGATTCTCCGGCAGAGGTATTTAAAAATCCATGTGCCACCCACATTTACTTTAAGGCTGCCTTTGAATGAGTGTTAGGGTTCATCTTCTGCAATAGATGGCGCAAAAAATCACTCCTTAGGTGTCGCTTTTACCTCTTGAGGGATTGTCCCAGAAGTTGGCGTCAGCGAATCACTGCAGACCTCGCCATATTCAGAATGGCAACGGTCTCTCGTTGGCCCCACAATGAGAAGAAAAAATACGGGCTGTTACGGTTTAACTATAGTGACGTTAATTGGGGGCGGAGCTTAGTAGGAAGGCGGAGTTTCCATAGCTCAAATTCATGTGTTCTCTGCTAATGTATACATTTCCTCTTTAAAAAATGAACGTATTTAAGAAGATTTATGGCAGATAAGATTCCAGTCTCACTTTTGGCCTAATCTCTATTTGGCTTAGATAATTAAAAAAAAGCAGTTTTTTTTTTCATTTCAATTTTTTGAGAGATTTCGTTTCTTCCAGACAGAAACACTGCTAAGCTAAGCTTATAGCGCCATCTAGCGCCCAAATTGGAGTACTTTCGAGTCAGGTAAATCGAATTAAAAAAAAAATTCTAAAAACTTTTTTGAAATAATGACTGTAGTGCGTGTTAGCTATAGGTAGTTTTTATTTGTTTTCAAAATTTCAAGCACTACAAAGTAATGGTCTTCGAGAAAATGTGTACAAAAGATTTTACACTGCAGATATGGGATAGAATTTCTCTCACACTCATTCAAAGACAGCCGTAAAAGAAACGATTTATTAATACTGGTTTATTGGTCAAACTAATAGGTAGACTTTAAAAAAATCCGTCTACTCAATTGAGGAGGTACTAATATTGTTGCTCAGTATGTGAGTATGTGATCAGTGACCAAAGAGATTCACAAATTTGTTATGTAGGAATACTGTTACGTAGTATGTGCTCATTTCAATTTTCAGAATGACCCTTACAACGTGATCAAAGTGGAAATGAGGAATTGAAAATATTCGTGATTTAGTCAAACAAAAGTTTTCAAAGTAAAAAAAAAACAATTTTTTTTGTTACATCACCCCGCTTTGAACGTGGTTTAGTTCCATATTCAATAATGAGCTGATTTCTAAAATTATTTCCTGTTAAATTGTTTCTAAATTTTGCTCACGAGGATCTAAAAATGTTTGTATTTCATGAGAGAATTTACGAAGTGTTTCCCCCTGTAGGGACGTACGTGTTTTTTTTTTTATAGTGGGCCGCACGAATAAAATTCCCGGCCTGGTTTGCTTATCCCGATCCGTCCCTGGGTACGTCACATATATTCCCCCTTCTCTTTAAGAAAGGAGAGGGGCGAAATCGTAGGGGTTCGAGTTAGCCGGTTATTTTTTTTTTTTTTTTTTTTTTTTTTAATTGGAGGTTTAACGACCACCGTGAGCAACTCAATGGGCTATAAGCAGTCGCCCTTCCCTAATTTAGGGTCACTGGTTCCAGGGAAGGGAAAGAGCCAGTGCCGTAAGACAAACACAACATCCATGCCTCACCGGGATTCGAACCCGGACCCCTTACGGACGAATGATCAGAGGCCATCGCTTAGACCACTGCGCCACCGGTGCGGCAGTTAGCCGGTTAAACCAAGCTTGCAGGAGCTCACTTGCGAAGAAGGAATTTTAACTAATTCCACACGATCTTTGAAAGAAGCATAACACATTTTTCGAAACGAAGAAGGAATTCTTATTAATTCCAGCTGATGTGTGAAAGGAACATCACACATTTTTCGAAGAACATAATTTGATCCATTTTTACGTTCCGGCGCCAATGTGAAATTCAAACCCAGAGAGGGGTCGAGTTCCGCCCACTTCCGGTGGCGAAACTCGAAACCACATCCTTCTGCTCCGGGGCCGAATGGTTTCACAATTAAACTACGCCGGTAAGGGCTTATCACTGCTACTTGTCATCTTGACATATGCGTCACCTGTGAGATAGTTACGTTACAGGGTCAACTAGATTCCAGTCTCACTTTATGTACAAGACTTTAAAGGATAAAAACCGGATGATAATATTTTAAAGTCTCGTAAAGTGAAACCTGTGTAACACAGAATCCCATTGACTGGAACTATTTTCCGTTTTTGACAAGTTTCCCTTTAGGTGCATCCACGAAATCCTCTGAAACATAAACATTCTAAAAATTCGATCTTAAAAATTCTTTTTGCACCGGATATAGTTCCTGATTAAACATATTTTCCAAATAGTCCATTAGTCGTGACGAACAGTTTTGCCACTCGGATCTTAAGCGCTTATTTCTGTTTCCGATATATTTGTAGCAGTGTTTCAGCTAAAAAAAAAAAAAGTGGGGTTTAAAAAAATATTTTTTGGCCAGGCGGAAAAGTCTTTTCATATTTCCTGTGCGTCATAATAATACACATATTTTACTCCAGGAGGCGTAGAGATATGTATCACATTTTTGCAATATTTCATTTTCAAAATGTACGATTTAAGAAATTCTTTTGTTACCGGATGACACTCCTAGTGAAGAATATTCCGCTTATAATTTCTAATTTTTCTTAACATATAGTTTTACACATCAGACAACAAAATTTTGCAGGGGCGCCATTGATCATATTATGGATTAGTGCATCCAACGTAACTGCGAAAATAAAAGGATTCAGTTCTCATCCCTGATAATGTCCAATCTCCTTTGTAAAATGTTCTGAGTTTAGTATAAGGTTCAAATATACTGAAGAAAATCAGTCACTGTTTTAACTTACAGCCAGTTCTTTGGAGTCACGCGTTTGTTCCATGAGAAAATCGAAGGTCTAACACCAAAATAATTACTATTAAAATAGAGGGCGTAACAGCGTATAATAGCATATGTTTATACATTCAATAAAAACTAATGCGAGCGAGCTGCCTAATCAGTCTACCTTAAAGTTACGTGAACGCTGTATTTATACCAATTTATCATAACTTGACTGACTCCCAGGTATACCCAGGAGAAGAAAAACTCGTGGAATTTCAGACGTGATGTTCTGTATAGACAATATAATCAGAAGCATCGAAACTTTACATTAGCGAAAAGTCAGCTAAAACGAAAAGTTAGAAAGATAGTGAACGCTCGTTTCAGCAGATGGTATGACGTAAACAATATGATCCGGACACCTCTTGTGGATTTGCCTATATATCTCACAGCCATGGCTAAAAGGTATCAAAAGACACATGTGGCCTGCCAAACATCATAGACAAGCGTGAACAGTAGAATAGGTCGTACGCCAGCGCTCAGTGACTTTCAACGAGGCACAGTCGTAGAATGCCATCTTAGCAACAAGTCAGTTCACAGACAAGCATGAACAGTAAAATGGGTCGTACGGCAGAGGCCAGTGACTTTCAACGTGACACAGGCAAACGATGCCACCTTAGCAACACGTCAATTCATAGACAAGCATGAACAGTAGAATGGGTCGTGCGGCAGAGCTCAGTGACTTTCAACGTGGCACAGGCAAACGATGCAACCTTAGAAACAAGTCAGTTCATAGACAAGCATGAACAGTAGAATGGGTCGTACGGCAGAGGTCAGTGACTTCCAACGCGGCGCAGTCATGCGATGCCACCTTAGCAACACGCCAATTCATAGACAAGCATGAACAATAGAATGGGCCGTATGTCAGAGTTCAGTGATTTTCAACGTGGTACGGTCATAAGATGCCACCTTAACAACAAGTCAATTCATAGACAAGCATGAACAGTAGAATGGGTCGCACGCCAGCGCTCAGTGACTTATAACGTGGCACCGTCGTAGAATGCCATCTTAGCAAAACGTCAGTTCATAGACAAAAATGAACAGTAGAATGGGTCGTGCGGCAGAGCTCAGTGACATTCAACGTGGCATAGTCATACGATGCTATCTCAGCAACAAGTCAGTTCATAGACAAGCATGAACAGCAAATGGATCGTGCGGCAGAGGTCAGTGACTTTCAACGTGGCACAGTCAAACGATGCCACCTTAGCAACAAGTCAGTTCATAGACAAGCATGAACAGTAGAATGGGTCGTACGGCAGAGGTCAGTGACTTTCAACGTGGCGCAGTCATGCGATGCCACCTTAGCAACACGTCAATTCATAGACAAGCATGAACAGTAGAATGAGCCGTACGCTAGAGCTCAGTGACTTTCAACGTGGTACGGTCATGCGATGCCCATTTAACAACAAGTCAATTCATAGAGAAGCATGAACAGTAGAATGGGTCGTACGCCAGCGCTCAGTGACTTTCAACGTGGCACAGGCAAACGATGCAACCTTAGAAACAAGTCAGTTCATAGACAAGCATGAACAGTAGAATGGGTCGTACGGCAGAGGTCAGTGACTTCCAACGCGGCGCAGTCATGCGATGCCACCTTAGCAACACGCCAATTCATAGACAAGCATGAACAATAGAATGGGCCGTATGTCAGAGTTCAGTGATTTTCAACGTGGTACGGTCATAAGATGCCACCTTAACAACAAGTCAATTCATAGACAAGCATGAACAGTAGAATGGGTCGCACGCCAGCGCTCAGTGACTTATAACGTGGCACCGTCGTAGAATGCCATCTTAGCAAAACGTCAGTTCATAGACAAAAATGAACAGTAGAATGGGTCGTGCGGCAGAGCTCAGTGACATTCAACGTGGCATAGTCATACGATGCTATCTCAGCAACAAGTCAGTTCATAGACAAGCATGAACAGCAAATGGATCGTGCGGCAGAGGTCAGTGACTTTCAACGTGGCACAGTCAAACGATGCCACCTTAGCAACAAGTCAGTTCATAGACAAGCATGAACAGTAGAATGGGTCGTACGGCAGAGGTCAGTGACTTTCAACGTGGCGCAGTCATGCGATGTCACCTTAGCAACACGTCAATTCATAGACAAGCATGAACAGTAGAATGAGCCGTACGCTAGAGCTCAGTGACTTTCAACGTGGTACGGTCATGCGATGCCCATTTAACAACAAGTCAATTCATAGAGAAGCATGAACAGTAGAATGGGTCGTACGCCAGCGCTCAGTGACTTTCAACGTGGCACGGTCGTAGAATGCCATCTTAGCAAAAAGTCAGTTCATAGACAAGCATGAACAGTAGAATGGGTCGTGCGACAGAGCTCAGTGAATTTCAACGCGGCACAGTCATACGATGCCATCTCAGCAACAAGTCAGTTGGTAGACAAGCATGAACAATAGAATGGACCGTACGCCAGAGCTCAACGACTTTCAAAGTGGTACGGTCATACGATGCCACCTTAGCAACAAGTCAATTCATAGACAAGCATGAAGAGTAAAATGGGTCGTACGCTGGCGCTCAGTGACTTTCAACGTGGCACGGTCGTAGAATATCATCTCAGCAACAAGTTAGTTCATAGACAAGCATGAATTCATAGACAAGCATGAATTCATAGACAAGCATGAATTCATAGACAAGCATGAAGTTAGTTCATAGACAAGAGACAAGTTAGTTTCATAGACAAGTTAGTTCATAGACAAGAGTCAATTCATAAACAAGCATGAAGAGTAGAATGGGTCGTACGCTGGCGCTCAGTGACTTTCAACGTGGCACGGTCGTAGAATATCATCTCAGCAACAAGTCAGTTCATAGACAAGCATGAACAGTAGAATGGGTCGTGCGGCAGAGGTCAGTGACTTTCAACGTGGCACAGTCAAACGATGCCACCTTAGTAACAAGTCAGTTCATAGACAAGCAAGAACAGTAGAATGGGTCGAACGGCAGAGGTCAGTGACTTTCAACGTGGCGCAGTCATACGATGCCATCTCAGCAACAAGTCAGTTCACTGACAAGCATGAACAGTAGAATGGGTCGTGCGGAAGAGCTCAGTGACTTTCAACGTGGCACAGTCATACGATGTCATCTCAGCAACAAGTCAGTTGGTAGGCAAGCATGAACAGTAGAATGGACCGTACGCCAGAGCTCAGCGACTTTCAACGTGGTACGGTCATACGATGCCACCTTAGCAACAGGTCATTTCATAGACAAGCATGAACAGTAGAATGGGTCGTACGCCAGCGCTCAGTGACTTTCAACGTGGCACGGTCGTAGAATGCCATCTCAGCAACAAGTTAGTTCATAGACAAGCATGAACAGTAGAATGGGTCGTGCGGCAGAGGTCAGTGACTTTCAACGTGGCACGGTAGTAGAATGCCATCTCAGCAACAAGTTAGTTCATAGACAAGCATGAACAGTAGAATGGGTCGTGCGGCAGAGCTCAGTAACTTTCAACGTGGCACAGTCATACGATGCCACCTTAGCAACAAGTTAATTCATAGACAAGCATGAACAGTAGAATGGGCCGTACGCCAGAGCTCAGTGAATTTCAACGTGGTACGGTCATACGATGCCACCTTAACAACAAGTCAATTCATAGACAAGCATGAACAGTAGAATGGGTCGTGCGGCAGAGCTCAGTGACTTTCAACGTGGCACGGTCGTAGAATGCGATCTTAGCAACAAGTCAGTTCATAGACAAGCATGAACAATAGAATGGGTCGTGCGGCAGAGGTCGGTGACTTTCAAAGTGGCACAGACAAACGATGCCACCTTAGCAACAAGTCAGTTCATAGACAAGCATGAACAGTAGAATGAGCCGTACACCAGAGCTCAGTTACTTTCAACGTGGCACGGCCGTAGGATGCCATCTTACAACACGTCAGTTTGAGAAATATCTGCTTTGCTGAACAGTAGAAGGGGTCGTACGGTTATTGTTAAGTTAAAAATCCTGGGAGCAAAAAAAGCAGAGTCGTGACCTGGTAGGCTACGTAAACTGACAGAGCCAGACCGCCAAGTGCTGAAGAGGGTGGTACAGCAAATTGCCTGCCCTTGGTAACAACATTCACTACCAAATTTCAAAATGCCTCTGGAAGTAGCGCAAGCACCATTGCGTTTCCTTGAGAGATGAAGGGAATGTGTTACATGGCCAAGCAACGGTACATAAGTCTAACATCAGCAAGATAAACGTAAAGTGACGGTTTTAGTAGTACAAAGCTCGGCTCCAGTGGACTCTGGAGCAGTGGAAATGCGTTCTATGCAGTGATGAATCCTACTTCACCATCCAATTGAGGAGTCTGGGTGTGGAGGATGCTAGGTGAACTCTACCAGTCCGACTGTGTTGCGCCAACTGCAACGTTTGGTGAAGGAGGCATCATGCTCTGAGGCTGTTTTATCGTGGTTTATAATGGACGAACTTGAATTTTAATTCCTTTCTTATAACAGAGTATTTGTGGACAGGCTATTACCCAGATGCCTTTGATCAGGTACTGTATTGTACCTATTCAACGTCTTTTTGGTTTGTAGTCTAATATGTAAATTTTGGTATTCTTTCCGTATTTAACGTCATATCTAAATTCCCTAGGTTTTCTCCTACATATAGAAACACTGGAAGACAGAGACCATTGACTGGAAACTTTAACGCTGCTGCTTTTAATGCTATTCTCGAAAATTCTGTGCTCTCAACATTATGACAACAGCTCGATGAAGGTTCTTTCCTTTTCTTACAGCACAATGCCTGCCTCCGTCTACAAAGCTATAGGTTTGTGCAGGAAGTTTTTGATGAGATTTTGGTGGAAGAACTAGACTCAACCCTATGGAACATCTTTCAACCGCCAGACATCGGTGACCGTCCTGATTAATGTCACAGAACAGAATGCAATTCCCGAGGCAATATACTAAAATCTAGTTGAAAGCCTTTACATAAAAGTGAAAGCTGAGAAAGCAGAAAAGGATGGACCGATTCGATATTAATTCCTTTCCTATTACAGGGAATTTGTGGATAGGTAATTGTCCAGATACCTTTTATCAGATACTGAATGGTACCTACTTATCTTTCCTTCTGGTTTGTTGCCTCATATGTGAATTTTGTTATATTTTCTGTATTTAACGTCATATCTAAATTTCCAAGTTTTCTTCTACATATGGAAATACTGGCAGTCAGTAAGAGGTAAGGAAAGCTAGATAAATACGATATGTACATAGTTTAAGGTGGTAGTTTGGTATTACGTTTGGCAACGTGATTTCGACTGTTCAACTTCAATGCGATACATTTGTTACTTACGGAGGTACCTGGCGTTGCCCAGATTTAACAATACATACTTAAATAAATAAATAATACACGAATCAACTTCTGGGCCAGCGCTTTTAGAACACTTTATTGGATTTTGAACTGATTTTTCCAACATATTTTCGGTATTTCAATGTAAGTGAAAATTACATAAAAAAAAACATAGAAGTTTATACATAGATAACTGAAATTAATTTGGTTGTTGGATAGGTTAGACAAATCCCGTTTGTTTCTTTATTGCAGGAATTATATCAAAATATGATATTTTAAAAATTAACTGGCGCTTTCATGCACTAAACATAAATTATCACAAAGTGCCAAGGGGATGAAATCTGGGGTAGAGAGTAGTCCGAGCAAAAACACAAATATTGGGAAACTGCTTGACACCAGCTGGCAGTCATGGGCCACTGCTGGCTTAAATCTGCCGCTCACGGCAAGGAGCGGTCCGTTGGTAGCAGCGCCATCAGTTGGCAGCCATTAATGGCCCTGCAGCATCGCCGTGAATTGCGGGCCTCCAAGCAAGTTCCACTAGTGGCCCGTAACTGGCAACCAAAGAAACCGCAACACGAGGAGGAAACAAAGGGACTGCGCATGCGCCGAAGTAAGACGGACTGTGTCTCTTGTTAGTTGCAAACGACGCTATCGCCATCGTGTTATTTTAGTGGATGTTAAGAAAAAAAAGCCATATGTAGAGAGGCGAATTAATTTCCTAATGAAATACCATATCGACGACGATTACCGTCGGAATCAAAATATATAAATAATTATTAAAGAAATGTAAGAAATAGTCAGTTACTCTCATTGTATTTATAGAAACGCATTTCGTAGCAAAATTCCTGCACTGGCACACAAAGAATCAAGAATACAAACAGGCAGCCCTGAAATACACCCACACCATTAGCATGAATAACAAGAAATAATTTCTGTGTAATCTTTCGTTTTGACATACACTAAACCGCTTCAAACAAATGTCCCAGAAAAACATTAATAAATCGTTATGTTGAAAAAAATAAGAATTATACGCGTACAAACAAAATTTATCAATTATTTGAAAAAAAAAAAAAAAAAAAGAAAAGAAAGGAAAGCAACGCTATGTGGATATAATGTACTCATCCATGGGTTGAATACACGAGAATGGAGGAATTCATTGCTAAAAATAACGACAAGTAAAATGAAATATATTTTCTTTTTAGAACAAATGTAGCTTCGGACCGCAGAAAAGAAAGAAACAACGTTAAAAATGTAACAGAATGTGACATGAACGGGTAAATATATTAATTAAACAATCGCCTTTCAAAACTACAAGGACAGTACAAAAGCTTGGAAAGCGGCTTTAAGTTGGTACACCCGTTGAAAATGAGTTAAGTTCCATTAAGGTAAATAAAAACAACCCTTACGTTGAAAAAAATAAATTTATGAAATATATGAAACTGACATTTATGAAAAATAACTCGCAATATTGTAAAATTAAAAAGAGAACCTTTCGTTTAACATAGCGCTGGAAAGAGGCTCAGTTTCAAACAAAGGCTCCTGCGTGCAAGCCAGTGTAGTGTGGAGAGCACTCGCTTCGCAAGCAGACGGTCGTTGGTTTGTTTCCAGCCAGATCCAAACGGGCATTTTTCAGGACCTGTTAAGAAAGTTTTCTCTGCGCCGTTCTGTCATGCAGAAGTTTCGTAAGTGTAAAAAAAAAGAATTTAGTTGTGGCTTTAAGAAACTGCGGGGTTTTTCTTATGACTACTACTGGAAAATTGGCGGTCAAGATTCGGCAAGCCATCAGTTACGTCACGTGATAGTCGGCTGCCACTGCCGCGAAAATAGCGGAGCACATTAGGCTAGCCGTCATTTATGGCACGTGCTTGCAGGGCTGCTGAAAGGCGGCTTGTGGCAGCCACTGCCTATGATGGATAACGATGGCCCTGTTCTGGCATATGAAAACTTACGGAATGCCAGTTGCTGGCCCATGTGGTGGCCGCCGGGACATTTTATTGACAGTTGGGCAGCGGCAACACAGTGCTGGCCCACTGCTGGCACTGCAGGATGCCAGTGTTGGCTTGAGTGCTGGCGCAGCGACACCATTTTTGCTGGGATGCGTTCAGGTTTCATGGCAGCTTATACCTTCCGCAGGGTTCTAAGCAGTAACTTTGCAAAACTTGGTCCAGATCGGTCACAGGGTTCAGGCAAAAAGTGTCAAGGGGATGAAATTAAGAGGGACAAGTAGCGTGTTCAGGTGGCATGGTAACGTAACTAGTACAAAAATGGTCCAGGTAGGTCAAACAGTTTAGGAAGAAAGCGTCAAGGGAATTAAATAAGGGGGTGGGAGTGTAGTGTCCAGGTTCCATCGTAGCCTATATTTTCCGCAGATTCCTAGAGAGTAACTATGCAAAATTTGGCCCAGATCGGTCAAAGGGTTTATGCACAAAGTGTCAAGGGGATGAAATAAATGTGACTGATTAAATAAGGGGGAAGAATTGAGTGTTCAGGTTTCATTGTAGCCTATATTTTCGGCATGGTTTTGGTGAATAACTATGCAAAATTTTGCTCAGACCGGTCTAAGGGTTTAGGCACAAATTGTCAAGGGGATGAAATCAGGGATAGGGATGAAATCTGGGGAAGTGGGGTGTCCAGGTTTCGTGGTAGCCTAAATTGGTCCAGATAGGTCAAAGGGTTTAGAAACAAAGTGTCAAGGAATGAAATAAGGGGGAAAAGTGGAATGTTCAGGTTTCACGGTAGCCTATATTTTCCGCAGGGTCCTAGAGAGTAACTATGCAAAATTTGGTCCAGATCGGTCAAAGGGTTTGGGCACGAACTGTCAAGGGGATGAAATAGGATGAGGGGAGTGGAGTGTTCAGGTTGCGTGGTAGCCTATATTTGTGCAGGTACTAGAAAGTAACTTTGCAAAAATTGGTCCAGATAGGTCAAAGGGTTCAGGCACAAAGTGTCAAGGGGATGAAATAAGGGGGAAGAGTGGAGTGTTCAGGTTTCGTGGTAGCCTATATTTCTGCAGGTGCTAGAAAGTAACTATGCAGAAATTGGTCCAGATAGGTCAAAGGGTTTAGTCACAAAGTGTCAATTGGATGAAATAAGGGGGGGGAGTGGAGTGTTTAGGTTTCATGGTAGCCTATGTTTTCTGCAGGGTCCTATAGAGTAACTATGCAAAATTTGGTCCAGATCGGTCAAAGGGTTTAAGACTTCAAAGTAAACATACAGACAGGCATGCTATTTTATATATGTATATACTGTATGTAGACTACACATATTAACGTAATCAACGTTGTTACACTTTTTAAAAGTTATTCATCTGTATTAGTCTGCTACTTGTTTCAAGTTGTTATTTAATTGATCAACATCTATGTTCATCATTGCCGCCCTGGGAGTGCAGTGGTCTAAGCGTTGGCTTATGACCATTCGTCCGAGGTGGGTCCGTGTTCGAATCCCGGTGAGGCATTGATGTTGTGTTCGTCTTACGGCACTAGCTCTTTTCCTTCCCTGGAGTCAGTGATCCTAAAGTAGGGACGGGCGACTGCTTATAGCCCATTGAGTTGTTTACGGTGGTCGTGTACAAGTCATGGTCGTGCACAAGTCATCTGGACGTCAATAAAATATTTGGACTGGAAAACTTGTAGGCCCTTTATGATATTACATCCAGTGCATTTGCGAGATTTGAGAACCATTATGCTTAATCACAATCTTAACAATGGTTTGTGCTTTTTCACATTGTTTCACAATTGCTACCAGTTCTGCAGATACCACTTTCTTTTTTAAAGCATGTGATTTGATGTCTATAGCAGTCAATTTTATATATTTCTCCAGATTGGAGGAGGTTTAACGACCACCGTGAGCAACTCAATGGGCTATAAGCAGTTTCTCCAGATCTACTAATATATGAGAGAAGTTACTGTTCGTCTCGAAACATTTTTCGTATTCAAAGATTGAGCATATAACGGAAATAATTACCTCTGTATCAGCTTTCGAGCTGTATCTTTGAAATTGATCTCTCATTTATGTTCATATTTTGTTCGATTATGAAGAACATCTAAATTAACCGTAACACCGGTATCGCAAACATGGATAAAGATAGCTAAAAAAACATCCTACGGATACTTAGTAAACTATATGATACTTATGTCGAAGTGTGATTAAGTAATTTTTCGACGGGTGATGATCTTTTCCCTTACATTATTACTGCGATTCTTCGCGCTAATGTGTCGTGATCATTTTATTTTGTGATAGTTCGAACAATTGCGCAAAAGCCGCCGCCAAAAAATTATAGAAAAAAAAATCCTTTACCGGGACTGATTAATCATTTGAAGGGAAAATCTCGTTTGCGAGGAACGTAACCGGAAATACACGGATCAAAGAAAAAAGTGGGGAGAAATATATATAAAGAAACATGGAAGAATAATAAAAAAAAAAAGGAGGATCATAAACTTTGGTTTGTTATCAGTACTTCATGCCAACAGGAGCAACAGCTTCCAAAGGCATAGGCGTATTTTGGTGAGAGCTGTCACCAATGGCAGCACAATTATTGTTCGTTTTATATTGATTTTCTATTATAAACCTTGGGCGCCGCCGAATGACGCAAGAGTGAGATAAATCTCCCCGGGCTCCCCCAAGAGAGGGTCACGGCACGGAACAATGCGTCAGGGAGGTCTGCCTGGCGGCAGTACAGATAGGCGCCCACTCCAAATCATTGGCTTTCCATATCTGCTCCGCGTGGCTGATGCTTTGCTTTCTTTTTTTATACCACGACTCTCTCTCTCTCTCTCAGCTTATTTTTATCTGCTTCACATTTCGCCTCTCCCATTATCGTAAACCACAGCCTGCGAGGTGTCTTTAAAATTGTAGAAGAGCTTGGGTTAAATTCGTTTATGAAGCTTCTATTCCCGAAGCTGTGTTGAGAGTCCAAGGGAATTAGGATGGAATGTAAACTTGAGATGACGCTTTGATATTTAGGAAACGAAAAAAAAAATTATACATTCTTCCGTTAGTTTTGCATTTTTCCAGTTTTTAATTGACCAACTGACATTTGTGATGTCCTTAGAGAGGTATAGACTCTCCTTTTCAATGAGATTTATAGAAATGGGACAGAATCAGGGACATTTTAAGAACCTCTGAGGCCCCCTGCGTTTCATGGCATGGGGCCCACCCCAGTGTTGCATTCAGAGAGGTTTTTCCGCGAGAGGGGTGGGGGGCAATTAAAAATTTTGAGGAGGCTCAAACTTTTTTTTTTTTTTTATGGAAGGTTTAACGATCCCCGTGAGCAACTCAATGGGCTATAAACAGTCGCTTGTCCCTAATTTAGGGCCACTGATTCCGGGGAAGGAAGAGAGTCAGTGCTGTAAGACAAACACAACATTCATGCCTCACCGGGATTCGAACCCGAACCTCTTGCGGACGAATGATCAGAGGCCATCGCTTAGACCACTGTGCCAGGGCTCAAACTTGTTATTATTTGTTATTTATATATCATCATCATCATCATCATCATCATCATTGTCAACAATTATCAATCCACTGCTGGACGAAGGTCTCCCCAAGTTTCCTCCACAACGGTCTGTCTTGTGCCAGTCTCCTCCATGTCACCCCTGCATACTTTCGAATTTCATCCACCCATCTCCCATGTGGTCTTCTTCTGGGTCTTTTCCTGTCCCTTGGAATCCAATCTAAAATTTCGGCTGTCCATCGATGATCTCACCTTCTGGCAGTATGTCCAGCCCATTGCCATTTCAGGGATTTAACTCTGATCATGATGTCTTCCACTCTTGTCATTTTTCGGATCCACGAGTTCCTCTTCTTATCTCTCCTGGTTACACCAAGTATGCACCTGTCCATGCTTCTTTGAGTTGTCTGCAGCCTTTGTATGTCTCTTTTAGTTAAGGTCCACGTCTCTGCACCATACGTAAGCACTGGAAGGATGCATTGATCAAACACTTTTCTTTTAAGACATAATGGCATATTGCTCTTGAAAATTATGCTGTTTCTTCCAAAAGCTCTCCAGGCAAGTTTTGTACGCTGATTAATTTCTTCATCAATGTGACCCTCACTTGATATCTGCTGTCCAAGATAAACGTACGTGTCTGTTATCTCCAGCTTTTCTCCATCAATCGATAAATCTTCATTTCTTGTAAAAGCATTGAACATCACTTTTGTCTTCTGAAAGTTCATTTTTAATCCCACTTCTTTACTCTTGTCATCAAGTTCCTGGATCATACTCTGCAGCTCTGATGGGGTAG